>CM040428.1:86663711-87263711 GCA_022702705.1 Papilionanthe hookeriana x Papilionanthe teres | reverse complement strand
ACGGCCATCGTCGTCAGCAAAACTTGAATCTACATCAGCTAAACATTCTTAGAATTAAATAACTAAGCCATAGGACTTCGAGGTAGTTTGCCTAGTGCAACCTAAATCCTCAACCTTTTGTTAGGCATTTGCATTGCAAATTAAGCCCTAACCGGTCTTAGGATTCCGAGGTAGTCGTCCGATACGACAATAAACCCTCACATCTTCGAGGCTATTTGTATGATTCTATCATATAAATATAAGTCCTAATTAATTAAAATTGGCAAGATCAAAACATTAAATAAATATTAAGACTTTCCTAAATTCAAGCCAAACAATAGGATAGTCGGGAAATTATCGAAGTTCGCTTCGAATCTGTAATTTCTCCTACCTTTTCTTCCTTTGAATTCTCAAAATAAAATTTGATCCACTCCCTATTGAAATTCCAAAATTCATTCCTTTGAAAACTTAAACTTTGAAGTTCTTGAGAGCGTAATTACCGATTATTATCGAGAGTTTTCTTAGGTGATTCCCGTCACTTAAGATGTAATTAACTATAGGGGCTTGCCCTTATAGGGAATTTTAAAGAACCCAGGTAATATAAACCCTGTTTAATGTTTTCATATTAGGCAGGGGAATTTATCGGCTTATAAAATTGGTTCGCAGACCAAATGGATGTCACAAATTTTCTAGTTTATTTAATCGAGCTCCACCATCAAGCAGTGTGTCTATCCTTAGGATAGATACACGGTTTGTGGTACGGTGCTCGTTTATATAAACTATTTAGGATGTGAGATCGGTTTGATTTCATATCTTAAAATCTTCAAATTTAAAATTATTTTCAAAAATCAAATACTACTTTTCAAATTATTTATTTAAAGTAAATTAAAAAAATTCGCCGACAATTTCTGTTAGGCGACCCCTCTTTTTAAAATACAACACACTTAACCTAAAAATATGCCGACACCTTCAAAGTTGGTGACTTAGTTCTCGTTCTCAAAAGACCTATCCTTGCACACCGCAAGATAGGAGGAAAATTTGAACCCACTTGGGAAGGGCCGTTTGTGGTTGAAGCAGTATACTCAGGAGGCTCCTACCAGCTAGTGAATTGCCAAGGAGAACGACATATGCTTCCGATCAACGGACGATACTTGAAGAAGTACTACGCTACCTGATGTTTCGAAGGAATGAATTCTTCATCCCTAGAAGCACGGGCGAAGTAGTTACCTATGACAAGGTCCGAACCCAAAAATAATAAAAAATGTGCTAAAATAAATGAAATCATGATAATAAAGTTTTCCTTGTTTTCTCTTCCATATCAAAATCTCTTTCCTGATCTTTTCCCACTTCATTCCTGTTAAATTTAAAAATATAAGAGTAATAAAAAAAACTGTCTTTAATAAACATTTTCTTAATGTTCTTGTTCTTAGTACAGCCCCTGATCCTTTTCCTTGTCTTTTCGCAGGGAAATGTCGAATGGGCGGTTGGTCCTGAACTTTAGAAATGGCGTAAGCCTTGTACTCGACGAAAAGAGGGTGAAAGATGGAGCGATAATCGAGATTGACTCGGACTTCGCACCGGCAGGCACGTAATATGAGGAAAGTGGCCGGGTCCCAGGTTGATCGAGAGGAACCGCCCGATCGGACGATAATGAAAGTTAGTGGCCCAAGCCACCAATCCAGCAGCAAGAAAAGGAGAACAAGCACTGAAGAAGACAAGAAAATCAAATCTGTAGTTGCCACAGCAAAGGGCAGGCTTGTCAGCGCCGCGCCCACAGAAATTCAGGAAGTACGAAGAGCTACTCTCACGGCAACTCAATGAAGAAATAAAAATCGCCGTATCCGCAAGATGTTAACTAAATTAGCCGCGGACCAGCGCGACGAGGTTGTTGCTACTGCCAGTACATACACTTCAAGGACACCAGTTCACCAGGTACCTGAAGGAAGGAGGCCAGCTCCGAGAATAACAGAAAAGACTAGGGAAATCTTAAGGAGATCAGAGGAAAGAAGGCTACCACGTCACCAGATAAAGCCACCAGTAATGCATAACCTTGTTGCAGAAGCAACCCCGGAGAATGTCCCGACGGACATCATCCCCGAGGAGCCGAGGTATGCAGGAGAACGTGAAGGGATTGAGCCGTATATCCCACAATACGTCACCGAGCCCCGCCATTTGCAGATTATTCCAGAATAAGAGCTGGAAAGAATGCAGAATGTCGAAAAGAAAACTTTTGAATACTTCGAGAGAATCAGAGGCAGGAGGATCAATATACTAGAAGGCCTCGAGCTACATACAGACGTGTTCTCAGAATACGAACAACAACAAATCGTGGACTGCATCCGAGATTTGAAAAGAATGGGCCGAGCGGGCCGCCTAAGAGAAAACACCTACTCGGAACCCCGGAGATGGATGCCAGGGAAAGGGAGAATTACAATACAATGCGGATCTTGCTACTAACTTCGCAGAAGACGGAAGGGAAACCCACCGGGAATACTCCGTCATGGCCAGGTGGATCCAATGCCATTAGTCATCAAAAGGATGGTAAAGAGAATGATAACATGGAGGGTACTGCCGGCAGATTGCATACCCAACAGCTGCATTATTAACATTTACAAGAAGGGTGACTGCATACCCCCGCACATAGATCACCACGACTTTGTCAGACCTTTACGCACGGTTTCTTTTACGAACGAGTGTAATATCATGTTCGGATCCGACCTCCGGATAGCGGACCCGGGTGAGTTCCGAGGGCCGGTAAAGATACCATTACCGGTAGGTTCCGTCATGATGCTGAAGGGCAACGGAGCGGATGTCTCTAAACATTGCATATCGGGAGTACCGGTGAAGCGGATCTCGGTTACTTTCGGAAGGATGGACGACGGGAAGACACCTTACCACTTCCGGCCAGACCCGGAGCTAGAGAGCCTCCGGCCTTACGAGCTGTGAGTTACATGGAAAATATCACACCTCCAACGTACATCCATACGGCATCCTTGCCAAAGATGGCTTGGAAGGTGATGTTATTGACCATGTACCTCACTATTCAGACATGGATTTCTGACAGATACCTTTTTTGGATGGATCGACAAAGATCATCAATAGTCCATTTTGAGTCTATATGGATTGTATGAGATGTATTCCAGATCGAGTTGTATGATGTATCTTCAACATGATTGGAATGAAAGTGACCATGTCACATTTTTGGCATTCACCTCTTTCGTGCAAGTTGATTGAGAAACGCCATTAAAGTTAAACGAACTTCGAACAAAGAACAGAAAAGAAATGAAAAAAAAGAATAAAAGAAAACTTTCCTTAAAAATCTAAAAAATGATGAACACCCAATTTACATGAACATTAAATAAACGATAAAATAAATTTGAATCGTTAAAGGACAAACAAAATGAGCACAAATCTCAATCGAATTCAAATTCAATTTTCCAGATTCCAAATCAAATCCCAATCAAATTTCAAATTCGATCTTCCAGATCTTAAATCAAATCTCAATCGAATTCAAATTCAATTTTCCAGATTCCAAATCAAATCCCAATCAAATTTCAAATTCGATCTTCCAGATCTCAAATCAAATCTCAATCAAATGTCAAATTCAACTTTCCAGATTCCAAATCAAATCTCAATCAAATTTCAAATTCGATCTTCCAGATCTCAAATCAAATCTCAATCAAATTTCAAGTTCGATCTTCCAGATCTCAAATCAAATCTCAATCAAATTCAAGCTCAACCTTCCAAATCTGAAATCCAATCTGTTATATTCTCTCCCTTGTCTGGGATGGAAGCGGTTGATTCTATTGACACTGATCGAATGTGATGGCGAGGAATTGTATCCGATCCAAACCAGCAACTTCCGATCAACTCTTTTGAATGGGATATGTAGCATCTACATATTCCCTCCTAATCTATTTCCTTCCATGAAAGTCTTTTACAACTTTCATGAAATTCTCGAAACACCAAAATCCCACACTGCAAATCTTTGCAAAATCAATTACACATCAAAATCAAATTCTTGGGGTTGAGGATTTTACATCCGAGACTGCCTTGCTTTAGGATTCTTTCCCTATCGCAATGAAATACATCAAATTCAAATTCTTGGGGTTGAGGATTTTACATCCAAGATCGCATTGCCTTAGGATTCTTTCCCTATCGCAATGAAATACATCAAATTCAAATTCTTGGGGTTGAGGATTTTACATCCGAGACTGCATTTGCTTTAGGATTCTTTCCCTATCGCAATGAAATACATCAAATTCAAATTCTTGGGGTTGAGGATTTTACATCCGAGACTGCATTGCTTTAGGATTCTTTCCCTATCGCAATGAAATACATCAAATTCAAATTCTTTGGGTTGAGGATTTTACATCCAAGACTGCATTGCCTTAGGATTCTTTCCCTATCGCAATGAAATACATCAAATTCAAATTCTTGGGATTGAGGATTTTACATCCGAGACTGCATTTGCTTTAGGATTCTTTCCCTATCACAATGAAATACATCAAATTCAAACTTTTGGGGTTGAGGATTTTACATCCGAGACTGCATTGCTTTAGGATTCCTTCCCTATCGCAATGAAATACATCAAATTCAAATTCTTGGGGTTGAGGATTTTACATCCAAAACTGCATTGCTTTAGGATTCTTTCCCTATCGCAATGAAATACATTAAATTCAAACTTTTGGGGTTGAGGATTTTACATCCGAGACTGCATTGCTTTAGGATTCCTTCCCTATCGCAATGAAATACATCAAAATCAAATTCTTGGGGTTGAGGATTTTACATCCGAACTGCATTGCTTTAGGATTCTTTCCCTATCGCGATGAAATACATCAAATTCAAACTTTTGGAGTTGAGGATTTTACATCCGAGACTGCATTGCTTTAGGATCCTTTCCCTATCGCAATGAAATACATCAAAATCAAATTCTTGGGGTTGAGGATTTTACATCCGAGACTGCATTGCTTTAGGATTCTTTCCTATTGCGATGAAATACATCAAAATCAAACTCTTGAGGTTAAGGATTTTACATCCAATACCGCATTGCTCTGAGATCTCTCCTCATTTTAATGAATCAATCCAATCAATTCAATTTTCTTTTGAGGTTGAAGATGTTACATCTAAAACCGCAAAATTCCAATTCTCATTTCAAGTTCGAATCCCTTCAAATTAATTTTAACAAAACTTCAATTTAAATTAAAACTCCAAACTAAAATCTAAGCTCACACATCAAAACTTAAACTGAAACAAAATCTAAATTGAAATTCCCCCAGGTCATGTGATTTGGGATTCACCTCCTTTTCCTTTCCCGGCGAGAGTTCGGGAATCTCCGAGTCTCAGAGATATACTTGACACTCCCTAGCGGAAACTCTTCTACTTTGTCCTAAGTTTGTCACTTGGACGTTTGTGTTGGTTTTGTTGATCGCTTCGGTCGACACCAATACGCGCGGTGTGCTCCGTCAGCTCACCACACCTATTGGGGGTCCATTTGTTGACCTCATTTTTGATGAGGTCTTCTCTTCTCTCTATAGTACTTAGGATCTAGCCTTAAGCTTTTCCTTTGACTATCTTAGAGGATTAGAACTGGGACCCACCACTTAGAAACTCAAACCACTTCTTAACTCCCTGCAAACTCCACAAACTTGACTGTAGACCCCTAATCACCTAGAGGGTTGAAACCAAATGTGGAAGTTTAAAGGATGAGTTCTTATAAGACTCTTTGCCTTAGGACTGCCCTGGGTGGTCTGGTCTGGTGAAGGGCTGACTTACACATACACTACATTTATACACTACACTTTCACACACCTCCTAAAACCACACCCATACCCAACTTGATTTCCTGACTCATGTAGGTGATCCACATGGATGGTCCTTAACCCCTAAGCCCTCGCTGCAGGGTTAGGAACAACATGGTGGATGCCTCAAATGAGTCCCCTCATGGCTCATGTGGGCTTGATATGGCTTCAAGGCTCAATCAAAATGATTTTATTCCACTTACATTTACCCAATCTTCAATTTTCTAAATTTTCAATTTTTGACCCCCGGGACCCTACACCCACCTAGCCTACCCGAAACCCTTGAAATTACCCAAATTGTTCAAAATCCCAAATCACCCAAAATTCCTCAAAACCAATCCCAAATATTTCCACATTACTCAAATTGATCATTCATAGCCAAAAATACCAAAAATTCCAAAAATACCTCCAATTACCTCCCAATACCCTCCAAATACCCAAAATACCCCTCTTGACCCAAAAATCCAAAAAATTCAAAAAATTCCCAGAAAATTCCAGAAAATTTTAAATATTCCCAATTACATTTTGTTCAACTACACCATAGGCTAATTTTGTCAATTTACCCTACTTTTGTCAAAAACCCCCAATTTGACCCATTTTAACCCTAAGTGAACCCAATGTCAAACCAAACCTACCCAATTGACCCAAATTTTAGTCCAATTCAATTATAAACTTCAATTCAACATTCTCAACACCAATATAGACCAAATCCAAGTCCAATTTGAATGAAATTTGGATCCAATTTCACTTTTGGCCTTAAGGCCCAATTTGGACCCATGACCCAAACCTAACCCAAACTCACCCAATTCAACTCCAATTAATCCCAAATCTTTTTTAAACCTTCCTTAACATTCCCACAAACAAAAAACTAACATGATTTTCCCAAAATTTAGACCCAAACCCCACTCAAATTCAACCCAAAATCAAAAAGGCCCAATTTTAACCTAAACCCAAACCTAACCCAAATAAGCCCAAACCCCAAAATCAAAACCCAACCAAAGCCAAAACCTCTTTGAAACACTCCCATAAACATTTCCCAATATTTATTTTACATCAATTTCAACCCTAGCCCAACATTAGCCCAAGTTAGCCCAATTTGACCTATATTGGCCCATTCACCAAAGAAGCCCAAATTCAACCCAATTCAAACCCAAATCACTCCCAATTTGCTTCAAGTCACTCATGACACATCCATGAGCTAAACCCAAAATTTTTTTGGCCCAATCCTTCACAAAATTCCCATCCATAAATTTATTTTTAAACCAAAAGCCCACTTTCTTAAACCTTCCTAAAAGCCCAAAATTCATGCTAAAGCCCATATGACAAATTCTTCTCATCATACCCTTAATTAAAATCATCCCTAAGTTCAAATCAATCATCAAATGATTCCAAATCAAGCCATGTGCCAAATCCCATCAAATCACTCCTAAACTACCAAAATTCCTAAAAACCTCTTTCATGAAAGTTGACTTAGCTTTTTCCAAGCCAAAGGTGAGCCATGAAGCCATGCATGAGCCACATGTGAGCCATGAAAGCTTTGGACACTTCACCATACCCAAAATGGCAAGAAGAGGGGACCCTTTAATGATTCTCTTAAGAGTGATTAACCACTCCCATGTCTCCCCTAACTCTTGCTTAAGCTTAATTGTACTTGGATTGTGACTTGACCCCACTAATCAAGCTGATCCAAGTGACTTTCCCTTCGGCCAAATTGGCCTTGGAGGGTGGACCTAACCCAAAACCAAGGGTTGACCCATTTAGACCCAAAACTTGCCCTTTCCCATTCCATTTTGATTTAAACCCTTTACACATGTCCATGGCCGATTGATCGCACAAACCTCCAGCCCGACCCACTCGGACTCGAGGGTGACCCATGCTCGCCGGCCGGCCGCACAGGTCGCCGGAAAACACCATGGCCGAGACCTCGGGAGGAGCCGAACTTTGGAATTCCACCTTGCTGAGCGCCCCATGCCCGATGGCCGCCATATGCTGTTCTTCCCATGCCGCAGAGCGGTGATCCCGACCCTTGGCCATCCACGCGAGGCTCTCCGGCCACCTCTATTTAAACCCGACCCCCTCGCGGCCATGAAAGAGAGTTGCACAAACCTTGCCGAAACTGCGCAAAATTGTTCCAAACCCTACTCCATATTTAGAGCGAGTTGATCCCCGGTGTCAATTTTCCATAATCCCCACCAACGAACCCGATTTCTCGGCTGAAATTTCACCCAAAACCGGGACACTTTGCCACGGTGAGCCAATCCTTAAATTGAGCTGGTCCTACACCTTCACCTGGACCAAGAGGAGAAGTTTCCCAGCTGAAAGCCCCATCTCCGGAGCCACCCGGTTGTTCTAGCCTCCAAGCTTTGTGATCGGGCGTGGTCACTTTCATAGCTAGGCGATTCACCGGACCGGGAGACTTCATCCGGAGCTTGCTTGGGATCCGATCGAAGGTGACACAACCCTCGGATTGAAGCCACACTTCTGCGAGCAAAGGTATGAGCTAATTCTTCATCCCGAGCTTACGGAGATTCTCCATTTCAAATGCCTTAATTTCAATGCATGATCACCGTATAGATGTGTTCGTCTCTTCAAGATGAATCAATAGAACACAAGAACACGAAAATCCGTTAAGTATTGAGTGAGATATTAGGGATTTAGTGTGAAAGGCTCTCGGGTGAGGATGCTTGAGGACGATGAACGGTTGTCGTTCATTTAATACACGCGCGGACGGACGGCCAGGATCTCGTCGGATGAGGAAACGGAACGATACAGCGGGCCCCCGGAGCGCTGAGGCGGATGGCGGCGTCGAATCAGAGAGCGCCACGCTGCGTTTCGGAGCTGCCGAGGTTGACGCGGCGCCGCGTGGATAAATAGAAATTTAGGGTATTTTCTGATTTATTTAATTCCCTAAACTTCAAAAATCCATAACTTTGTGTAGAAAAATCGGAAAAATAAAATAAAAATACCCTCTTGCTCAATGAACAGAGGAGAATAATGTGGAAAGGAAATCATTTAATTTCATCAAGTATTTTATTTTTAATAATTTATTTACTGTCTGCATTGTTTTAATTCTCCATGCATATAGGAAATTCACCATGGCATGAGACCATAGGGCTTTTGAAGCCTCGAATTTGGGAACATTCCACGAATTTTCCAAAGTCGAGGCCATCCTATGAGAAGTTATTGATTTTTCAAATTCATGTTACTTGTTTTGAGTATTTTAAATCCAATAATTAGCATGTTGTGAAATAAATTCTAGGAAAATTTGGTGATGTCTCTTATGACCGAGATGACCCTAGGAAAAATAGGTTTTGAATTAATTCATTTAAAATAACCCTAATTGGCTTAAACACCCAAAATAGGTCCCTAATTAATTAGAGCTAATCATACATCAAATTGACTTGAAATCAATTCTCCACTAACCTTTAGGATCAGAGGAACCCACCATAAAAATTTGAAGTCAATTGGACTTGGTTAGCCCTACTAATTGGGTTGATTAAGCCATTTAGCCAATTTAAATTTTAAAAATTCATAACCTTCAAAATACTTTTCAAAAATTCACCAAATTGGTTTTGTAGTCTCTCTGATATCAGAGGAATTTAAGAAAAATAAAATTGCAATTTTCTAAAAAAGTTGATTTTTTGCATTATTTTAATATTTTAATAATTAAAAAATAATAAAAATCACAAAAATAATAAAATTCACCAAAATGTCACATTTTGAATTTTAATCACTTTGGAACAAACCCCATATTTTTCTTAGGTCTCTATAATGAGATATTAAATTTTAAAACCCTAAGGTAATTTTAAAATTAAAAAATATATATTTTTTAGCATTTTCACTAAAATAATTCTAATAAATCAAAGAAAAATCAGAAAATTGTAAAAATTGATTCTCTGATTTTCTTGATATTAGAGAGATTTTTAAAAAATATAAAATTAATTTTTCAATCTTTATTTTATTTTAAAATTAATTAATACTCCAAAACTCAAAATAATTATAATAAAAATAATATAATTCAAAAAATCACCAAAATTGGTTCAAGTGGTCCTCTGGTCATTAGGAATGTCTCATAATTTTCTTAAGGATAGAAACTTTCCCTTGGTCATATTATTAAATTTTTCTTGGAAATCCCTATTTTCCACCAAAAATAATTACATAAATAAATTAAATACAGAAAAATCACATTTTCTCCTCTCATGTCTTTATTGGCATATAAGTGAAGTCACATAAAAATTTCAAGTTCATTTAAGCTCAATTTAGTGAGTTATGAAATTATTAAGCTTGAAGGGCAAAATGGTAATTAAAATTTTAACCCTTAATTAAAACTTTAGGTTTAATAAAATTAACAAGTAAAATATTTGATCTTAATCTGATTTGGATGATTGAAATTTAAATAATTAAAGGGTAGAAACCTATTAAATAATTTAAAAATAATTAAGATAAACCTTAATTAAATAATTGATTAAATTTGGAAGAATAATAAAGTTGGGATTATTAAATAGGGATATTATTAGGAGGAGATTTGTTCTTTAATTTAAAAATCCCTAAATTAATCATCTTAATCATATTTAATCCCCAATTAAAATGATAATTCAAATTTAAGTTTTAAAATGTTAAAGGACTTAATCATTAAAATTAAATTAAAAGTTAAATTATTAAACTCTTTTTAAATTTTCAATTAAATTAAAATTAAAAATAAAATTAAATTAAAGATTAAATTAAATTAAATCAAACAAATTAATTTAATTTAAATTAAATTAAATCAAATAAATTAAATTAAATTGAACAAATTAAATTAAATTAAATTAAATTAAATTAAAATTAAATTAAATTAATTAAATAAAATTAAATGAAAAAAATAAAAATAATTATTAAATTAAATTAAATTAAACTAAATTAAATCAAATTAAATCATATTAAAATTAAAAAATAAAATAAAATTAAATTAAATTAAATCAAATTAAATCAAATTAAATTAAATTAAATTAAATTAAATTAAATTAAATTAAAAAAATAAATCAAGTTAAAATTAAAATTAATTTAAATTAAATAAATTAAATTAAAATTGAAGCTAAACCAAATCAAATTAAATTAAAATTAAATTAAATTGAATTAAAAAATAACATCACCTAAGACATGAAAAAATAAATATAAAACGAACTTGAACACTTTATTCAAATTTAAATCGATAACTGAAATTAAACTAAATCACAAACCATTTGAACACCAATTTGCCCTCGAAAGCTTTGGTTATCATAACTCCTAAACGAACGTTAAATGAAATGTTACTTCACCTATAGGATATTCGAATGTCACAGTTCATTGAGCGAAGATAACAAAACTTGAATTCTCGGACGATTAATTCATTTGTATGATTAAATTCATTTGGACTTAAAACAATTCTATCAGTATTGAAAAGATGTTTAAGATTCTTCTTAAGCACTTCCTCAGTATGATAGGATACTTATAAGAACAATTGAACTTAATTATTCTTTGATGAAGAAAATCGTCCTCAAATCAAAACACAAGAACCTAGACGTCATAGGAAATGACTAGCTATAGGATTAGGAACTTGGTAGAAAACCATAACCCTTCCCTTAGCTTTACCTAGGAACCTGCTTAAATATTCTAATTGTGTTTTAAGTGCAGCTTGGGATGACGGGAAGACCCTCCAGGTACGCTTTTATTTTATTGCAATTTACCTTATTGTAATTTATTTAATCGCATCGCACTTACTTTTCTTGCATGAAAACCCACACCTTTAGGATAGTCCCTAAAACTGAAACCAAAACTAAATTTAAAAGTCATTACAAGATAAAATTCACCGCCACAACATCTCAAAATATAAAATAACTCAAAATTTAATCACAAACAGAACACAAAACTACAATTATAATTAAATTAAAACGTCTTGTTGGATGATCGGGAATACCTCGGATGATGTAACCTACGTGTTGCTAACGGGATTTCCCACGGTCTAAATGAAAGTGTGGAACTCATTCAGTTGAGTTTAGCAAATTCATACGGACTAAGTGAATCCAGATAAAAATAACGATGCGGAAGGATGGAACCGTGGGATCTTAACCGGTGTTGTTATAATCAACTTTAAGATTTGTTTTAAATAAAACATAAAAGATACTTGGACTTTAAGATTTTCTCTAAACCAAAACACTTTTCTCATCTCTTGATTTATGACTTCTATAACTAAACCTCTACAACAACAAGGAGCTCGGAGCATGGTGGGCAGCACGGCCATCGTCATCAGCAAAACCTGAGTCTACTTCACGAAACTTTCCTAGAATTAAATAACCAAGCCATAGGACCTCGAGGTAGTTTGCCTAGTGCAACATAAATCCTCAACCTTTTGTTAGGCATTTGCGTTGCAAATTAAGCCCTAACCGGTCTTAGGATTCCGAGGTAGTTGTCCGATACGACATAAACCCTCACATCTTCGAGGCTATTTGCATGACTAAGTTATGCAAATATAAGTCCTAATTAATCAAAATTGGCGAGACTGAAATATTAGATAACATTAGGACTTTCCTAAATTCAAGCCAAACAATAGGATAGTCGGGAAATTACCGAAGTTCGCTTCGAATCTGTAATTTCTCCTACCTTTCTTCCTTTGAATTCCCAAAAACAAAATGTTCCAAACTTGATCGCATTCCCTATTGAAATTCCAAAATTCAATCCTTTGAAAACTTAAACTTTGAAATTCTTGAGAGCGAGAATTGCGATTATTATCGAGAGTTTTCTTAGGTGATTCCCGTCACTTAAGATGTAATTAACTATAGGGGCTTGCCCTTGTAGGGAATTTTAAAGAACTCGGGTAATATAAACCCTGTTTAATGCTTTCATATTAAGCAGGGGAATTTGTCGGCTTATAAAATTGGTTTGCAGACCAAACAGATGTCACAAACCTTTCTAGTTTATCTAATCGAGCCCCATTATCAAGCAGTGTGTCTATTCTTCGGGATAGATACACGGTTTGTGGTGCGGTGCTCGTTTATGTGAACTATTTGGGATGCGAAATCAGTTTGATTTCATATCTTAAAATTTTCAAACTTAAAATTATTTTCAAAATCAAATACTACTTTTCAAATTATTTATTTAAATTAAATTAAAAATTCGCCGACAATTCCTGTTAGGCGACCCTCTTTTCAAAATAAAACACCCAACCTAAAAATAAGCTGACAGCAATGGTCAAAAGATCAATCGCATTATTTTGAAAAACTTTGGACTAATAACAATCGTACATTCAATTCTAAACATGGTCTTGGGTTCGGCACAGTAGGGCCGGTTGATGATGTGGAATTTTGCCTAGTTGTTACCAATGAACAAAATGAAGAATGTTGGAAAAATTTGGATAATTATGAAGATTCTTTAATTGATGATGCCCCACCGGAGTTTGAAGAAGATATTAAATCAACAGTAGATGAGCTGAAAGAGGTTAACTTAGGGATTGAAGAGGAACCAAGGCCAACCTTTATTAGCTCCCTACTTAATGAAATAGAAGCTACAGATATGATTAAGTTGTTGACTGAATTTAAAGATTGTTTTGCTTGGAGTTATAATGAAATGCCAGGATTAGCCTCAGATGTGGCAGTACATAAATTGGGTTTAGATCCTGCTGCAATTCCAGTTAAGCAAGCTCCAAGAAGGATGCGCTTGGATATTGAACAAAAATTCATAACGGAAGTTAAAAAGTTGATAGATGCAAAATTCGTATGAGAAGAACAATATCCTACATGGCTTGCCAGCATAGTACCAGTTAAGAAAAAGAATGGTCAAATCCGAATTTGTGTAGACTTCACGGATCTAAATAAGGCATGTCCAAAAGATGAATTTACACTTCCTATTCCAGAATTGATGGTTGATATCGCATCATCTCATGCCATTTTCTCTTTTATGGATGGGTCGTCCGGTTATAATCAGATCAAGATGGCTCCAGAAGATGAAAAGTTTACAGCTTTCGGAATGCCGATTGGAGTTTTCTTGCTATACGGTAATGCCTTTTGGGTTAAAGAATGCGGGAGCAACATATCGGCAAGCAATGACTAGAATTTTTGATGACCTCATTCACGATCGAGTGGAATGTTATGTGGATGATTTGGTTATCAAAAGTAAACAGAAAGAAGATCATCTGTACGATTTGAGAATTTTTTTTTGAACGGTTACGACAATTTAACCTTAAAATGAACCCTTTGAAGTGCGCATTTGGTGTGAATTCTAGGAAATTTTTAGGGTTTGTTGTTCGTCACCATGGGATTGAAATTGATCCTGAGAAAATAAAAGCGATTTTGGAAATGCCACCCCCTAAGAACTTAAAGCAATTACGATCTTTTCAAGGGAAGTTGGCATATCTAAGATGCTTTATTTCTAAGTTGTCAGGAAGGAGTCAACCTTTCTCTGCATTGACCAAAAAAGATGTCAAGTTTACTTGGGACGATAAATGTCAATATGCATTTGAAAGCGTTAAACAATATCTAATGACACCTCCTGTACTAGCAGCCCCGATCCCAGGTAAGCCTTTGATACTTTATACCGCGGCTTTAGACGACTCTCTCGGAGCTCTGCTAGCTCAGGTCAATGGTGAGGGTAAAGAGAATGCTCTATATTACTTAAGTCGTCGTCTAATACTAGCGGAGGTAAAGTATCCGCCAATTGAGAAACATTGTTTGGCTTTAATTTTCGCAGTTCAGAAACTCCGACATTATATGCTCTCTCACAAGATCAATTTGATTTCAAAGTTTAATCCGTTGCAATATTTGATAGCTCGACCGACGCTTTCCGGGAGGTTAGCAAGATTGGCCATGATATTATTGCAATTTGACATTACCTTTGTTCCGCTTCGAGCTATAAAGGGTCGGATTGCAGTAGATTTTCTTGCGGCACATCCGTTACCAGCTGACTCTCTTCTTAATGACGATCTACCAGATGAACAAATAATGAATTTGGAAAATTCCAATACTCGACATTGGGAATTGTATTTTGATGGAGCCTCTTCAGCACAAAAGAATAAAGAAACAAATGATAGTACCTGGTAAAGCAGGAATTGGATTGATATTCATTACACCAGAACGAGGAATGTTGAGGTATGCTTATCATTTAACAGAGCCGTGTACGAATAATGAGGCAGAATATGAAGCTCTGATAACAGGATTACAATTAGCGATACTCCTGGATATAACTGATATCAACATCTATGGAGATTCATAATTAATAATTCAGCAAGTTGCTGGCCAGTATAAAATTTTGAAGCCCAGGTTGGAACAGTATCACTGTTATACAATGAAGTTGTTGGAACAAATTCCTAATGTGACACTGTAGAGAATTCCGAGAGGAGAAAACGCTCTTGCAGATGCTCTAGCTAAACTTGCTAAAGAATTTGCATGTACGAGGAAGATTCTATTGAGATAACCGTGTAAGGACTTCAAGTTTTGTCTCAAATCGATAGAGATACGTTAAACAAATCAAATGAAGAAGAAATAGTAGCAACAGTTACTGAAATTAAAGAAGATTGGCGTCAACCCTTCATAGAATATTTACGAGTCGGAAACTACCGGATGATAAGTCGGCGACTCATCGGATAAAGAAAAGAGCACTTGTCGTATGCTTTGATTGATAATGTTCTTTATCGAAGATCATTCGATCAAATGTGGTCGAGATGCTTAAACGACGCGAAGCTCGAAATCGTGAAGGAGGTACATTCGGGACTTTGTGGCGCTCATCGATCGAGTCCTAAAATGAAAATGAAAATCAAAAGGCTAGGATACTACTGGCCTGCGATGATGACCGACTGTATGAGAATCGCCAAAAGTTGCCATCAATGTCAGATACATGGAGTGGTCTTACACCAACCCCCTAATGTGCTCCACCCGACGGTCGCGTCGTGGCCATTTGAGTGTTGGGGCACAGATGTGGTGGGTCCTATAGATCCTCCATCTTCAAAAGGACACCAATTTATTTTAGCGGCTACCGATTACTTTTCAAAATGGGCAGAGGCTATACCGTTCAGAGAAGTGAAAGCATATCACATGTTACAATTCTTCAAGAATCAAGTCGTCTATCGTTTTGGCGTACCACGCAGAATAATTTCAGATAATGGGTCCGCATTCAAAAGTAAAAAAATTAATAATTTTGTCAGAAGACATGGAATAGATTGGCGGTACTCTACCATATATTATCCTCGAGCAAACGGCCTGGCCGAGGCTTTTAATAAGAGTCTCGTCCAAATTCTAAAGAAAACTCTAAATGAAAATAAAAGAAATTGGCACGAGCAGTATTAGAAGCCTTATGGGCCTACCGAACAACGTTCAGAACTCCAACACAGTCTACTCCTTACGCCCTCGTGTATGGGTCCGAAGCCGTTCTTCCTTTAGAAGTGCAACTTCCATCTCTCAGGGTTGTTGTTGCCAATAAAATTACTGCTGAAAAAAATGCTAAAAACTCCGTCTGGAAGAGCTGAAAATTTTGGAGGGAAGACGACTATTAGCACAACAAAATTTGGAATTGTATCAAGCTAAAATGATTCAAGCACATGATAAACTGATCCGCCCCAGGACTTTCAAAGTTGGTGACCTTGTACTTGTTCTGAAGAGACCTATCCTCACACATCGTAAGATAGGTGGAAAATTCGAACCAATTTGGGAAGGTCCATTTGTGGTGGAGAAAGTTTACTCTAGAGGAGCATACCAGTTAGTGGACTGTCAAGGGGAAGACCTATGCTCCCTATTAATAGGTGTTACTTAAAGAAATATTATGCGTCGTGATGTTTCAAAAGAGCAAACTTTAGAAATAAAGTCTTGTTCTTAGAAGCACCGACACCTCAATTATAACTGGGTCCGAACTTAAATTTGAAATAAGATTGTTGAATAAAAATTTTCCTTTTCAATCTATAATAAAATTCATATATTCTAAAACGTAATCTAATCATCTTTCCCGTTCCTTTCATATGAATTTCAATCTTCATAATAAGCCTTATATTTATAAATAAATAAATAAAATATGTATATATACATATATATGTATATAAATTAAAACAAATACATTCCAGATTAATACATATTGTTCTTGCTTAGCCCGGCCTGACATACTGACAGTTTTCCTGTGTTTGTGCAGGAAAATGTCAGAAGGAAGGCTGATTTTCGTTTTTAAGAATGGACTTGGTTTCGCCCTGAATAAAGAGAAGATTGAAGAGGGAGCAATTATAGAATTTGATCTGGATTTTGAACAAGTGAATTTGGAGTATGAAAGCTCAGCTCTGACGATTGTGGATCAGGAAGTATTCCGTGGTCAGAAACCCATATTAACATTCAAAAATAAAGATCAACATTCTTTCGGAAAGAAGAGAAAAATAAAGGAGTTTGAAGCAAACTACACAACAACTAACAAGATTAATTCAATGGTGATGACTTCTGAAGGTGAGCTTGTTGGTGCTATCCCTACTAATGATCAGTTGGAAGGTAAGGCAACACTTACTCGCACTCAGAAGAGGAACCGGAACCGGCGGATTCACAAGATGTTGGAACAGATGAAAGAACAAGGAGAGGATGAAGCTGTTGTTGAAAGGATGGCAGTCGCGCTGAAAGAGAAGATTCCAAATCAGCCCATTGAGGTAATCCCACCAAAGCCAGAGAAGACTGTACCGAAACTTACTCTTCAGAAGAAGGAGATCGAGAAGAAGAATATGGAAGTTGTGTCATATGTCCCGCAGTTTGTGGATAGGCCGCGTAGATTGCAAATTATTCTGGAACATGAACTAGAAAAGTATCAAAGAGTAAGAAAGCAGAACTTTGAACATTTTCAAAGACTCCAAGGAAATTACATTAATATATTGGAAGGCTTAGAATTATACACTGACGTATTTTCTGAGCGAGAACAAAGAGAAATTGTGGATTGTGTTATCCTTGAGCAACAAATGGGACAAGCTGGACGCCTGAGAAGAAGAACTTACTCCGAACCCAGAAAGTGGAAACTTGGAAAGGGACGAATTACCATACAGTATTGGTGCTGTTACAACTTCGCTAAAGACAGAGAAGGTAATCCTCCTGGCATAATTCGCCATGATGAAGTTGATCCCTTACCATCATTCATAAAATAGATGATCAGACGGATGGTAGCCTGGCGAGGGTTCCCCGTCGATTGCATTCCAAACAGTTGTATTATAAATATATATAAGTAGGATGACTGTATTCCTCCATATGTTGACCACCTTTCTGTACTGTCTCGTTCGTCAACGAATGCAATATTATGTTTGGTACAGAAATTCAGATTGTTGGAGATGGAGAATTTCAGGGACCTGTTGAAATTCCTCTACCAGTGGGCTCGGTATTAATCCTAAAAGGAAATGGTACCGATGTGGCAAAACATTGTATTCCTGGTGTGTCGTACGAGAGGATTTCGATCACTCTCAGAAGGATGAATGAAGACAAGATGTCGTTTCGTTATAAATCTGATCCGGAGATGGATAATCTCCGACCGTATGAACTATAAGTTGTTTAAAGTCAGCACACCTCTTTATATATGGGAAGGATCTGTCCAGATTCTCCGATGTATGTTGAAGGTGAGGCTAGTCACTATACAGCTTACTGTTCAAAGTACATGATCGACAGTGGTGGATGTTCAGAATGATACACAGATTTGATTTGATATCCAAAGATATTGTAGAAGAAATATATAGATATGTACAGATTATTGTTGTATGATGACAGTGATGTTCTTCATGTTTGGCATTCGATGTGATAGCATTTCATCCACTATTATATGATATTCAGTTTCGAGCAAATATAATCAGACTTCTTTTGACAGTTTAAAAGCAAATCTGGCTGATTGTTTGTCGAAAACCAATAAATTTGGTTTATCGCAATTTTGAAAAGGCTAAGAAGCAAAAACGATGTGTAAAATAAGAAATATAATAATTCTTAAAAAAATAAAAAATATATATATAAATAAGTACCTAATAAAGTATTTTTGGGATAATAAAATCTTAAATAAGATAATGATAATATGAGTTTTGTTTCATATTCTTGCCAATTCCTATATATATACATCTGCATTTCACAGACTTCACAATTCTCACAATATTCAACACTACATCTCTACATAATTCTCACACATTTACGCCACAAGTCATCACATTCCTACATAATTTAAACAATACATCATACTCCTTCTGCGGTCAGTACCTAAATTCTGACTCTCATTTTTCTGAGATCGATACCTAAATTTCGATTCTCATTCTGAGGCTGGTACCTATATTCCAGTTCTTATCTCGGGGTCAGTACCTATATTCTGATTCCCACCTTCTGAGATCGGTACCCATATTCCGATTCTCATTCCGAGACTGATACCAATATTTCAGTTCTCTCCTTCTAAGGTCGATACCTAAATTCGACTCTCATTTTTACGAGATCGATACCTAAATTTCGATTCTCATTCCGAGGTCGGTACCCGTATTCCAGTTCTCATCTCGGGTCGTACCTATATTCTGATTCCCACCTTCTGAGATCGGTACCCATATTTTGATTCTCATTCCGAGACTGATACCGATATTTCAGTTCTCTCCTTCTGAGGTCAGTACCTAAATTCTGACTCTCATTTTTCTGAGATCGATACCTAAATTTCGATTCTCATTACGAGGCTGGTACCCATATTCCAGTTCTCAACTCGGGGTCAGTACCTATATTCGATTCTCACCTTCCGAGATCGGTACCCATATTCGATTCTCATTCCGAGACCGATACCGATATTTCGGTTCTCTTCTCCCGAGGTCGATACTATATTCGACTCTCATTTTTCCGAGATCGATACCTAAATTTCGATTCTCATTCCGAGACTGGTACCCATATTCCAGTTCTCATCTCGGGGTAAGTACCTATATTCTGATTCCCATCTCCTGAGATCGGTACCCATATTTCGATTCTCATTCTGAGATTGATACTGATATTTCAATTCTCTTCTCCTTAGGTCAGTACCTATATTCTGACTCTCATTTTTCTGAGATCGATACCTAAATTTCGATTCTCATTCCGAGACTGGTACCCATATTCCAGTTCTCATCTCGGGGTCAGTACCTATATTCTGATTCCCATCTCCTGAGATTGGTACCCATATTTTAATTCTCATTCCGAGACTGATACTGATATTCCAGTTCTCTTCTCCTGAGGTCAGTACCTATATTCTGACTCTCATCCTTCTGAGATCGATACCTAAATTTTGATTCTCACTTCGAGGCTGGTACCCATATTCCAGTTCTCACCTTAGGATCAGTACCTATATTTTGATTCCCATCCAGCATACATATGATTTATACATATTATTTATACATAATTTTTATACATATTGTTTATACATGCCCTTTGGATAGGCTTAGCCCTATTCTTTCTCACCATACATTCATACTATTTGAGATAGGTTTTATCCTACTCCCTCCTACCTTTTCAATACATATTTGGATAGGTTTAATCCTATTTCTTCCCCGTCACATTCTCTTTGATCAAAGGCATACTTCTGAATCCTTTCTTTGCACATATTTTAGAAATTCAAATTCACAGCGTTGAATTGAAAGTACACCTGCTAATCCCCAGCGGGAGCGTAACTTCACTTTAATTCTAATTCGATCTTTGATTTGTTTCGAGTATGGTTACTTGAACATTCATTTGTGATTGGGTTGATTGTTCCAGTCAACGCCAATAGGCGCGACGTGCTTGTACAGCACACCACACCTATTGGGGGTCCATTTGTTGACCTCATTTTTGAGGTCATCCTTTTCTCTCTCTTTAGAACCTAGGATCTAGCCCTAGGATTTTCCCATTTTGGACTCTCTTAGAGGACTAGTCTGGGACCCACCATATTTAGAAATTTGAGTCATTTCCTTACTCCTTGAAGTTTCATATGGACGGCTCTAAATCCTCGACATCTAGTTGAGTTGATTAAAAGCCGACGTATTGAAACTCTTGTTGAGTTCCTATAGGGATTTGAAAGCCATAGGTGGACCCCACTGTGTGCGACGTTTGACTTCTTGTCGCGAGCAATATGTTTGACTATGGTTCTCGCTTAGGCGAAGACCGGTCATTAATTTGCTCGTTAGATAGCTCCGGTCGGGTCAAAATAAATTCATTTTTGCCGCGTTGCACAAATTTAATTTAAATTGATACGACCGTCGGCGAACTTGTCCGAACGGCCCCGGATGACGAAACGGACTGCGTCGATGCGTCCGGAACGTCGATTTTAGCCGGGAAGGACATATAATTTGATAATGTTTCCAGTCGACTCGAATTGCACGTAAATCGACAAATTTAAATTAAAAAAAATATAATAATAAATGTTTTTTTTATATATAATAAAATATATCCCTTACCTTAATCCTACGGTTCGCGGGCATGATTAATGTTCATTGTCTTTTATCTCTCGTGCGCGTGCCTTTGATCCCCTTTCCCGTGCCCTAACCGGTCCCCACCATCCTTTTCTTCGGCGACGACCGATTTTGAGAAGCTTCCTAACCGGTTTCCTGGTCGCCTCTCCCTTCTCAGACCACAACCGACATTCTCTCCGGTTATAACCGCCGGTCATATTCTTGTAACAAACTCCCCGCCCAAGCGAGTCAGGTAACCTTCCTCCTTGCTAATAGTGGTCGGTTTTCTTGCCTTTGTGGCGTGTTCTCCTCACCCTCAGTCTTCACCGTTGGTAAGAATCGCTACCCCTTGTTGGCTATAAATACCACTTGGGACAGAGAACTTGGGAGGATTGATTTTGTGCGAATTTTTTTTTCTGGAAGATTGCTTTCTTTCGAGTTCCCAGAATTTCTTATCTCCTTTCTAAAATTCCTGAATTAGCGAGTTTTTGGAGCTACAAATAAGCAAAGGGTGATTTGGAGCCTGAAAAGGTAATTACGTGCTGCAGCATTAAATTATTTATGGTGCTTATTTTGTGGATAATATGAAAAAAAAAGAAAAAAAGTGAATTTCAATATTACATACTCTCTTGAGATTTATTTTTACTCCTGTTTGGATTAACCAACCATGCCGATAGCTCTTCCTATATGCTTTCCTGTATTTTATTTTGGAAGTGGCATACTTTCGGCTGTTTACATGGATATGCTTCAATGCAATAAGTCGATGCTAATGATCTTTTAATTGAAGCATGTAATAAAGAATTGTTGCTATGCAGTTGGAATTGTTATATTCAGCTGGCGTGGGGATTTACCTACCCTGAAATTATATATATGATCTTAAAATGTTTATTTGTAGGATTCTTTAATCCTTATGTATTTGTATATCTGACCTTTGAACACTGAATTCTATATCTCGAGCTTTGAGTTTTAAATTCTCATTCTTCTTATTTAAAATATTAAAAGATGCATATGGAAGTTCAAAGTGGGTGTATAAGTTGGACATGCGGGGTACAGGCAATGATACACAGACTAATAATCGTGCTTTTATAGCCGAAACAAAATAAAAATCAATACTCAGAGATAGATGCCCATTTTACCTTGAGTTAGCTCTAATCCCTACCTTTAAGAAATCCGTGAACTGATAACAGATGCTACGACACCAGATATTACACTGGTTCAATAACAGATACTTCGACAACAGATGCTACACCACACCCGTACGATAAATAACACCACGTTTGCACGACAATAAACACTGCACCTGCACGACAATAGATACTACGCCAACACATCAAATCAAATGCCACACACATAGTAAAACATATATCACATCACACACATAGCACAAACACATATCACATCGAACACATACAACACATTAAGTATCACACAAAAAAAAACATACATGGCACATCATTCACAACACATTTAGTACATCAAATCAAACATAACATATCAAACACACCGCATCAAACACAACACATATAATTATCAAACTTATCATACACACCCTACACATTAAACATCACACATAAACACCATATATTAAACATTACACATACACATCACATATTAAATATCACGCATACACACATACCACTTATCAAATCACACACACTACACATCACCCTACTACACACTACCCAATAAACACTACACACTATGCACTAGTTAACACATATTACACATCACAGACCAGATACTATAACACTAGATATTACACTGGTAAAGTAACAGATACTACAATAACACATACTACACTTTCAAATTCAGATACTACAAACTGGTTCACTCACTAATTAAGTGGTAGGGATTAGGATTGCCTACTCTAGGGTGATTTGCTGGTGACTTTATCTGAGATTGATACAGACTTCAGTACTTCGGGTTGCCTGTGGGATCGAAATAGAAAAGAAAGTCTACAGACTGAGCCTATCCTCAAATAGAATTCTTATTCCCCCACTTTGATCTTTTATATGTTTATAGCTAAACTTGATTGTATAGTTACTTGTAGTTATTAGTTTGCTTCCGAGGCATCGACGGAGTTGGCCAGGTATACATTTTTTTATTGTACAGTTCATTTACTTTCTTTATTACATGCATTCTTTTACTTTTGTATATATACTTACCTGTATTCATACTTTTCTTTTATACTTGCCCCTAGGATAGGCCATCTAGGGCATGGTTAGTTTCTTTTTATTACACATGTTCATTTTGATTATTGCTTCTCTTGCATACATGTACATACCCCTAGGATAGGCCATTTAGGGCATGGTTATTTCCTTTTTATTATACATGTTTATTTTAATTATTCCCTCGCATATGCCCTTAGTATAGACCGTTCGAGGCATGGTCTTCTCTTTTCTCTCCTATCTTTATCCTTTCTCGAGATGAGACGACAGAGAGCGAATGAAGGATCTTCGATCGGACGTTCGTAGATTTAAGTAACATCTATAGGACGTTGAGATTGTCATTTGATATGACATAAATCCTCACATTATCTTTTAGGACTTAGTATGATCGTACATCGTACGATATAAGTCCTAAACTGTTTAGGATTCCGAGGTTGTCATTTGGCACGACCTAAATCCTCTCATATTTTTAGGTCATTTACACATGACATGTAGATATAAATCCTAAATCATCTAAATAATTTACAGGATTGAAATATCAAATACAACTTCACTTTCAAAGATATAAAGCCCAATCATAGTTTAGGTTGAGATGTCATTGAAGCTCTTTCAGTATCTTCGACGTCTCCTACTCTTTACTTCTTTGAACTCTGAAAGTAAATGTTCCATATTGAACCATTCCCTTTGATTTTCCTACAACCAATCGTGAAAACTTGAAAGTCGAAATTCTTGAAGACGAAACCCATGATCCTTATCGAGAGTTTTCTTAGGTGATTTCAGTCGCCTAAGATGTAATTAACTATAGGGGCTTGCCCCTATAGGGATTTAAGAACCCAGATTAATTTAAACCCTGTCTAATCTGTGTATTAGATAGGGGAATTTATCGGCTATAAAATACGCAGACTAAAATAGAGTCATAAACCTTTAAGTTTAGATAGTTAAGCCTACTAACAAGTGGTACGCTCATCTTTCGGGATGATGTGTCACTTGTGGTATTGTGCTCAACTATTTAAACTATTTGACATATGAGATCTATCTGGTCTCGTTATTTTCAAAATAAAAAAAACATATATTATCATTTTCAAAAATGAAAAAAAATACTTTACCTATTACATTAAATTAAATTTTAAAATTTTATTTTCAAAATAAAAATTAGCCGACAATGAAAACACGAAAGTCAACACTATTGTTTTGTGTAGGAAGGCCTCTAATCGTGGTAACATCCCATTTTCTTGAATCAGACAAGAAAGCTTTCCCGACGTCCTTTACAGTTTAATCTATAAATAATGATGTTAATTTAAATCATTGAAAGCATGGAAAAACTAAAAATGGCTTAAGAATAAATGAATTGGGACTCAGTTTGCTTACAACGTCGCGGGTGACATCCAAATGCATTTTATTGGGTAAGGAGTCACGAAATCTCTATTTGCAGGCCGTCAGATTCCCAGTAAGTAGAACCCATTGACCATTATTAATTATTGAAATCAAAATTAATTATATTTCAGCTACAGCCTCCAGTGTAACATGAGCAACGATATCTCGCAATGGATGGTGTTTGTACAACTACATAAAAAAATAATATGATTTGATAAGTTTAACATGAGCAACAATCCCTCACAATGATGGGAAGTTTGATGTTTACCTAATGTGTTGGAGACACTTAATTTTAGGGTCTAAAAGAATTGGGTGATTGACACCTCTTATTTTTATTCCAATTGCAAACATATCTACATGTTCAATTCCCAATTCTTCATTATTCCAAAGTGCTTCAATGCACTGTTGACTTATATGAATATGAACCATTCTAATTATAATATCGTCATTATATTTCAAAGAAATAAGTTTTGTTAGAGTTTAATACAAGGCTCACACAGAAGACAAAAAAAGGAATGAGAGTTTACTTACAGGGTTTTGTATTTTTTCAGGCTCAAATCTATCACCTCCTGCATGTGTCTTGGTATGAGATCTCGGTCAGGGAAGTCTGTGGAGGGATAATCCACAACTGAGGAAGCTGCAACTACTTCACCAGAGAGGTCACATTCAAATGCAATGACTGCTATCTGTTGTTCTTCCTCTCCTGAATATCTTCAGTCACTTCTGTTGTTGTAATCTTGCCTCCTGTTCCCCAGCTTCCTCGATATGAGCAGGTGGTTGGGCAGTAACAATGTCAGAAGTATCCAATGCTTATGTTATTTTTGGTTGTTCTAATTTGGAATGAACCATTAGTGGTTTGGTATAGCCTCCAAAAAATCATTTGTCTATTTTACTAAATCATCTAATTTAGACTTTAAAAGTTCTTGTACTTCCATTATTGGTCCTATTTTCTTTATCTTTAGAGTTTAGGGTTTAGGGTTTAGGGTTTACTGTGAGTGGGGAACTTATTTTTCTCTATGTTATAGTGCCTCTAGCCTTAACCCTTCGGGCTAAGCTACTCAGCAGGTCTTCATGGATGACTTCCTTTCTAGATTTCCCGTCACCTTCATTTATTTTTTTCTTTACTTCTTTATATGCTACAATAACTTCACCAGGGCGGTCACCTTCAAATGCAGCAACTCTCCCTATCTGTTGTTCTTCCTCCTCATGAATACCTTCAACCACTTCCATTGCTCTGATCTACGCCACCTGTTCCCTAGCTTCCTAGATATGAGCAAGTGGTTGGGTAGGAACAATTTCAGAAGTATCCATTGCTTCTATCATTTTTTGTTGTTTTAATTCAAAATCAACCTTTAGTGGTTCGACAATATCCTCTAAAGAATCGTGTATCTGTTCTACTAAAAAATCTAATTTAGACTTTGGAAGTTCTTGTTCTTCTATTATTGGTCTTTCTTTCTTTCTCTTTATAACGGTGAATGAGGAAGTTATTTTCTGCTTTGTTCTGGTTCCGCCGATTTTAACCCTTGGGCTAAGCTACCCACCAGTGCTTCATGAATGACTTCCTTTCCAGATTTCCCATCACCTTTATTTATTTATTCTTTTATTACCTTAATGTCAGACTTCACCTCTGTCGTCGTATACTCTATATTATCCAATCGGCTATTTATAGAATCTTTTAATTCAAAGAGAAATCTTTGTTGCTCCCTCAGAATTTGGAAAATCTCTTCTAACACCATATTGGCCTTTGAATATGTTTGTGAATGCATCAGTTGTGGGATGCTTCGACTGAGTACTAGAAGGTTAGCACCATAAGACTCGTGTGATAGTGGTGTAGAGTGAGTTCGTGTTCTGGGATGGACCTCACAGGTGAAGAGATCAATCAATTTGAGGGGCAGGTAAACTGTGCTCATCATTGCTCAAGTCGACAATCAAGAACCTACAAATAGATTTAGTAAAACAAATAATCAAATAACATAAATGACCAAAAATAACCCTTAACTTACAACATAAGATAAAGTAATCACCTGTAGAGTGTTAAGCCTATGAAAGGCTAGATGGATCTTTGTAGGGTTCCAGCCCACATTTATTGGCAACCTCAGCATGCGAGGTCGGCATCAGGAACAATAAGGACTACCACAGCTATGCGCTCATAAAATCATAGTTATGCAAACAGAAATAAATCAATATTTCATATTATGCAAATAATTAAAAAAAACTTTTGAGAGATATGGATAATACACTAACCGTTAGAAGAAAAACAAATCCATTCAGGTATCTCATTGGTTGACCTCTCCTTATTTGATTAGGCGGGCATTGACTTGCTCAATAAGGTAGTCACATACTGTTGCAGCCCAAATAAACGAAGAAAAAGAATCTAAATTCTCAGCAAATGAATACAGCCCTTTGGACACACTAAAATTGCTATAAGGAAAGAATAAATTTGACAACAAAAATTTAAAAATTAGTTCATCAAGTGTAGTGGATGACTCTCTGAGTATTCCCTTTAGTAGTTCACTCTTTGTCTGCCTAGCATCCACACCACTGACGTGTTGTTTTTTCTAAGTTGTTGTTGGTCCTCTATTGGGCATGTTAATCAACAAAGCAACTTGATTTACATTAAAACAGAGGTCCTTCCCGCCTAATATGAATACCAATTGATCAATATCCCAACAATTCAATACGTGTATAGTTAGGATATGATCGTGATGATATGGAGGAGTTCAAAAATCTGATTCAGATTCAATTCTCTTAGTTTTGACCATGTTTCCTCAGAGACACTTGGTCGAACCTTGTCCAAGACTTCTCTAACTGTCAATGGATGGCATCTGCAATTTATAGCCAGTTTGTTCATTAACCTACATGAATAACAAACAATTTATTAATACTCAAAATACTAATTAACGACAACATAATTAATAATAACCCCATAAAAGCTTCCTCAATTACCATAATAAATAGAGAATAAATTTAGAATAACCCGAATATAACCCATGCATAACCCTAAATTAAATCCCCAAAAAACCAAAAATCGCCCAAAATAAATATGCATAACCCAAGAATAAACCCATAATAACCCAAAAATAACCCAAGCATAAACCAAGAATAACCCAAGCATAAACTCCTAAATAACCCTTGAATAACCCAATAAGAACCCAAGAATAACCCAGAAAAATCCTTGAATAACTCAACATAAATAACCCAACAATAACCCAAGAATAACCTAAAAATAACCTAAGAATACTCTTCAAAATAACCCAGAAAAAACTGCAATAATAACCCAGGAATAAATCGACAATAACCCAGAGAATTACCCAACCATAACCTGGGAATAAACCATGAATAACCAGAGAATAGCCCACGAATAACCCAAAAATAACCCACGAATAACCCTAAATAACACATAAATAACCTGACCCACGAATAATCTGATAATAACCCGACCATAATCTGATAATAATCTGCTAATAACCCAACAATAACCCGAGAATAACCCAACAATAACCTGCAACTAAAGGGATATTAACTAAATCATAAACAACCCAGTAATAACAAAAAATAAAGCAAGAATAACCTAAAATACACTTCTAAGTAACCCTTGAATAACCCAAAAAATAATCCACGAATCACCTATAAGTAACCCGCAACTAAATGAATATTAACTCATAAATAACCCAATAATAACCCAGAATAACCCCGTAATAACTCATAAAATTAAACAAAAAGTAAAGCGAGATAAACTCCTAAATAACTCATGAAATAATCTAAAAAAAACCTTATAATAACCCAAGAATGAACTTGTAATACCTGTCAATAAAGACTAAATTCTGAGTAACTCAAGAATAAATTCCTAAATAACCCTTGAATAACCTAGAAATAAGCCGAGATTACCTCCCAGAACCCTAAACCTTAAACCCTCTAAGATAACAAAATGAAAAAAAAAACTTATAATCCCAGAAAGATAAGAGGAAAAAATGATCAAAATTACCAGGATGATTTTTCCTCTTCAATGCTCTCCTTATTCGACCTCTTTGCCTCCTTTTGCTTCATCTCTTTCTTCGACTTCTTCTTCAGCTGTTATAGGTTTGTCTTGTTTGCCTCTTCTGATTCCGTCTTCGTCAGCTCTTCCAATTGTGTATTCTTGGGATTATCCAACTCCATTTTGTTACGCCTTCAAAACTCTCGAAAGAAGAAAAGGGAAACCCTTGCATAACCAATGGCAAAGTCCCTACCCGTACAAAAAAATGTAGATGGACTGACAGCGGAAGTATAAAATTATTTCGAAAATGTGCGAGATAGTCGAAAAGCCAGAATGCATCAGGCCGAGTCAGGCAAACGTATTTCTGTTTTTTCTTATTTTTTTAATGTTTTTCTGTGTGGGACCCGCTTAGCCACGTGTCATCAGGTAATTGAACTCCGAACATTGCACTATGTCTGGATTCCTGACAGAAAAATTTCGCTAAAGTTTGAGCCACTTGACGTCTTCCGACCTAGTCGACCGATAGGCTATCACCCCCATAAAATTCAATTCTTTTAATTTTGATTACTTTAATGGAAAAATATTAATTTAAATTTGAATTTCACCATAATTTTTTATTTACTTAATTTAATAATTTTGATTTTTAAAAAATTAATAATATTGTCAAATAATTTTTTAGAAGTATTTATCAAATTTGAAAATTTTCTATAATTGTAAATTTATTATTTAATTAAAAAAATATTACATTTTTAAAAATTATTGAGGTGATTTAAACGGTAAAAGTAAAATATTACAAATTTTTTTCAACAATAAGTATCAAAAATAATTTAATTAAAAATTTAATTAGTATCATAGTCTAATATATAAAAAATAATTATTTTTTATTTAAAAATTTTAAAATATTTAATTTTATTATGATAAAATTTTATGTTATGCATAAATTTAAATCTTTTTAGGAAATTTAAATTATTCAGAAATTTATCTAATAAATTAATAATATATTTTACACATGTCTATTTTCCTTACATACAGGCAAGAAGAAATTTGATCGACAATATTTAGTGGTAATTATTTTTCTTTTGTTAGTTAATATAAAATAAATATTAAATTTAAAATTATATTTGTAACCAATATATTAATATATTAGAGTAAAATAAATTAAAGAATGACCACCATAATAATTAATACATAAATATTTATAACTCAATAATGTCATTAGACTTAAGAAGCTCATAATATTAATAACATTAAAATTTAAAAAATCATAAAAAATGCTGGCATTAAAACTAAAAACTTATAAATTCATGATTGCACAGAAATGATATAAAAAAATTAACCATCTAATAATTTATTCTAGTTAGTGTGGAATGACACTCAATTCCGCGATGTATCAAACAAACCCCCTCTAGGTCAGTCATGCAAGCCATGACTGACTCCATTTCCTTGATTCTCAACATTTTCTTCTATATCTTCTTGTTCTATTGAGAACTGCTGAGCAAAAATATTATGAGAATATAAAAGAGAAAAAGAGAATTAAGAAGGCACCCATATTAGTGATTCTTGAATTTGCATGGGACAATGAGCATGCTTTTATTATAAATTCATTTGATGGGACAATGCATGCTCGTTCTGGAGGGGAAAGGGGGCTTTGTTGGGACAATGCATGCTCATTATGGAGGGGAAAGGGGGCTTTGCTGGAACAATGCATGCATTTTATTATATACTCATTTGATGTGTTATTTATTATTTATAATGAGCATCAATTTTCCTTGGGAGTTTTTAGGGCTCTTTAGAGCACTCTAATGCCAACTTGATCACTTTTAAGTGACTCACACGGACTCCAAGGCACAATAGATGGCAAGTATCAGGAAATCTTTGCGGCGCCTAGTACGACTCCATGGTTACCTGCCCCTGTCAGGAGAGGCATGAAGCCCAGTGGTTTATGATTGGACAAGCATAATTATGAAGCTAAGCTAGTGCTCTAGGGTTCAACGGACAAGGTTTTAGTTCAATGTTTCCACCTAAAGAATGACCTTAAATGCTTATTTTTTAAAGGATTATTTAAGCAAACACAACCCCTTTTATTGTTAGTCTTTCTAAGTTTTGCTCGGGATGTAATTGAACACGAGGATGTTATTGTAGGAGGTCTTTTGTATGTCGAATAAAATAAATTTTATTTTGTATTGTGGTTTGGTTATGAAGGTTTTTTTATATGATCCTTCTCGTATTCTCAGGTTTAGTATGGTCTAATTTACTTTTCTTATAAATATCTTTGTAGCTACTCTTTTTATTTCTTCTTAGTTTTTATATATTTTAAGTCTTATATTTTTTTATAATGCTTTTATGAGAAAAGGGGGTTCGAAAAGGGACATGCTCTAAGATTTTCGTTTCAGTCAGAATAAAATGGGGCCCAAACAGTGTCTTTGTGGTTTAATCTTCAAGACACATTTTCTCATTGCATGTTTTATGCATTCCTTTGTATATTTCTATATACTTAGGGTTTTGGTTTTTCAAGCAGAATTCTATTGCACCATATAGGTTTAGGTTTTGTGAGTGATCACCCTAGTGGCAATACTTGAGTGACCCCTTAGTTTGACATGTGGTGATAATAAAAAAACAAGCATTAATCATTGGTTTGTCTGAATGAGTTATGTGAGTTACCTTTTTATTACCAGATATTGTAGGATCATTTCTAATATAGGTTTAAGTTAACATTAGTCACTTAAGGTGGTGGGTGTTAACTTATTTGCATGTTAGAGGAGGGGTCGGGTTGGTGAACATGACTTGATCCTATGGGTATGCCCCTTGGCTCTGCACTGCACGTTTGACATGTAGTATTAGTTTGGCAACAGCTTGTAGTTCTTGTTTAAAATGAAGGCTAGGGTATAGCTAAGGATTTTCTTACACAACTATTACTTTTTTGGTTTGTGCTAGTTGTAGTACGCTTTTTCTACCTTTTTGCATTTGTTACTGGGTGTGAGACTTGCGCACTAGTATATTAGAATGGTCTTTCTTGGAGGGTATCGTATCCAATAGGGTCAAGCTCAGTCAGAATTTAAATTAACACATTTTTGCCATGTGCTGGCTAGCTCTCTTCCCACCAAATAGGACCTTTTATATGTTGGAAGAAATAACGCATACCAACCCTTTAATGTAGGTTGAGTCTTTCTATTTTGAATTTCTTTATGTACTTTTAAAGTCTAAGAAAGTATGTACTAGGAAAAAGGTACGAGTACGAGTTCTAAGGCATTTGACATTAAAAATTAATGAAGAAGACCACAAACTATCTTCTCGTAACTCATACCTGAATTTTTGATTGCACATTTATTATATTAATTTAGGATTGACAGTGTATATGTGGAGCCCGACCATCATTTTTTATTTTCTGAGATATATTACCGACTGACCGGACGATTTACAGACTTTTATATTGCAAGAATTTATGAACTTAAATTTATATATGTTTATAATGATTTTGTAAAGTTCAAGCACTCAACGCAAGTGTAAGTATCGTATCAAGTAATACAGTGCTTTAATGGAGTCCTGTTAATCGATCCCACAGGGAAGCTACGAAGTAGAAGAAAGTGTTTCATAGTATATAATGTAGCACTAAAATCTGATACTCAAAATTGCACTTAAAGTTTAATACATACTTCTACTACCACTAAGAGAAAACAGTAACAATTAATCGGACTACAATTACTTCTAATAACTTTGAAAACAGAATTAAATAACAGACACACACTAAGCTATATATTTGAAAGGTTTTTGATATATGACAAAATTATATTTCCTCTTGCAATGAGAATATGATGTGTGGATGATATGGAATAAATATCTATGTTGTTGTGCCAAATAGGAGCATAAATGTTTCTTTACCCTTAAAAGAGTACCCCCTTCCAAACATGAAAAGAACATTGACATATCTTAAGTTTAGTCACTAAATCTAAGGCTAGGCTGGAAGGATACTGGCTCTCACTATGGAGCTCCCACTCACCCTTCACCTGAAGGCTAATCTTTGAGTTTCGTTACTAATCTTAGGACCAATTTGGGGATCTCAGCCTGTCACCCTGAAACCTCTAAATTGAAGTCCATCAAAACACATTTCCCTATTTATTTGCACTCAATTCCCATGAACTACGCAATTCATCCATGAGAATTGAATGGATTTTTTATTATTGTTGTAAAACACTAAATCCTTTCAGAATTAATGTACAACAACATATTTTAACAATTCAATTGGCCAGATCGAAAAGTAAATTAAGTTCGCAATGAAAAATCATCACAATTTCTTCAATACATTAAAGCACTTCAAATCCACATCAATCCATCATCACATCTCTATGCAAAAAGAAAGACAAAGGAGACTACTCAGAATTCATGAAGAAGATACAATAAAACATGGATTTTATGTATAAAAGAAAAGTCATACAAACCGCAAAAGAAAATACAACTTATCTCTTTCTCTTCCCCAATGCAATTCTCTTCAAGTTCCTTTGAATATTTTTCTCTCTTCTTTGCAACACTTAATTCTCTCTTTAGAATGGAGAGGAAGAAGTAATCTCTCACTTTACTTCTTCTCCTTCACTCCTTAGAGAAGAATTCCTCTCAAATTCTCACTTCTACACATTTTTCTCCTAGGCCCTAACACTCAACACACACTCTCCCTCTCTAGAACTTTAGAATACACCCTTACACAGACCCATTATCATCCAAAATTAGCTACTTATATGTTAGAAACGAAATTGCAAGCGTTTCCATAGGCATCCCTTCAAAAAGTCGTCAAAAGTCCTCAAATTTGAATTCCACCGACATTGGGCGCCGGCGGCGTTCTATTGTCGAATTAATTGCTGAGTCTCTGGAAAATGGAGCCGGCGGCGCCCAGACCTGTTTTCCTCCTTTTTGCTCCTTTTTGCTTCGAATTCATTCCTTTCATTTTTTTCACTTCAATCACCTAAAATCGTCATACCTGTAACAAATCATGAGAAATACCTTTCTTTAAAGTGCAATATCACCAAAAATGGGTAAAATTATATAGCAAAAACAGTATATATTTTTGGTGCATCAAAATCCTTCAAACTTAACTATTACTTGTCCTCGAGTAATCATTTTACTACATAAAATATAACTCTAGGAAATGCACTTTTTACCTGTAAGATACTAAAATTTTTCATTCAAAATAATATATTGGTTAAATCTTAAGAAAGAAATTTAATAACTCAGGTCAATACTATAGGTATAAGAATATTCAACAATCAAGTCTAAGAGTTATAGTCTTCTATTTATTTCAACATAAACCATAATTTATTACTTTAAGAGTGCCTTGAAAGATTATGTGAAAAAGGAGTTCATGCAAACTTTATCAGAATGTAGGCCAATACTTTAAATATAAATGCAGGAATGAAATCAAGTTCTCCTTTTTGGGTGATTCAAGTGAAGCTAATTTTTGATTAGGCATCTCCTCAAGCTTCTCCTCATAATTATCTTTTTCTTTCCTTTTTTCTTCTTTTTCTTTTCTTTTTGGGATTGTTTTTCAATCCTTCTTTTCTTTTCTTTTTCTCTTTTTTTAATGAGGATTACTATATCTAGATAGCCTTTAATGATTTTGAACTTCACTCTCCTCTTTCTAAAGTTCAAACTTGAGACACTTCCTTACTTTATAATTAGGTACAAGCTTTATTATTCATCATAAAGTCACAATCTTTTCTTGACACACAATACTTTAAGTCCCTTAACATTTCAAAAATATAGTTTTCTTTACTTTAAATAGTTAACTATAATTAAATCCTTTCATACCAAATATCTGACTCTTATAAAATTAAGTTTTATTACTAAAAACTTTCATCCAATCCTTCCATAATATTCAACTGAAATAAAAAGTTTTAGTTACCTACAGTAAGGTTCAACTGTCAGAAGTTATGCTAATAATTTTTGAAAATATAATAATTGAGAACAAATAAGAGTTAATATTTTTCTACCCTCCCCGAAACTTAAAGTTTTCAATAACTTTGAAACAGTAGAGAGCAAAAGAAAACTAACTTTTTTTGTGCTGGGATCTTGAAATCTTCAACAACTATCTGGTATTAATAAAAATTTACAACTAGCAAGCATGAAACAATTAGTAACAGTGATATAAAAGTTTAAATATTTGTAGGGTAAAGAGATTTTAAATTTAAACATCTAAATATCCAACAAAACACCATAACTATTACACAAACTATCACAACACTACACAGTCCATTTAACAATTTCAATTTTCAATACAACATACTAGTACACCAACAGGGTTACACATCACATGAAAAGCAAATAACTACTACATCACATCAATACAACTCAACACAATAAAAACAACAGACATTGAAAACAAACAATCTACCAATCTCCATCACCAGGATCATCAGCAAGGTTAGGTCTATATGGTGTATAGCTGGGGCAAGTAGGAAATATCACATCAGACTCCCCCCTCATAAATCTGACATGAGCATCATAATAGGCAATATCAAACTCAACTCTCCTCAGCAGATAATCTTCATTCACATCACTCTTAGCCTCAAACACATCCATCCTACTATAGAGTCTATCTATACTAGCACTTTGTCATCTCAGTTGCTCCATAATATCAGATAAGGTAGGCGACTCAGATGTAAATGGAACATTATAACTCGTAGTAGGAATATCAGTACTCCTACTCTCAACTCGGGCTCCCGCATGAGACTCATAAGTACGGATAATAGTCTTTGTAATTGGTCTCAGCGGTATAGCCACTTCTTCAGAACTGTTGAACTTCACTCCAAAACAGAACACACAGGGCATGAACTAAGGCAGGATGCCTTAATCCACTAGTGGTCTCGCCTCTAGCAATAGTCTAAATGTTTTTGTAGACAATAGTTCCAATATCAATCTTTCTCATCTTCTGAATACAATAGTTCAGAATTGCTCTATTCCTTGTAACTTCGCTGTAGCGATAAGCAGGTAATAGTCTTGCAGAGATGAAATAATGCCAAACTTTTAATGCAACATTCAATGTGGAAGCAGGAAAGTTAATCATCTGTTTTTGACTTATTTTCCATTCCCCTCTTCCATCCGTCAGAAAAGCAATCACTTCTCTCATATTTTCCCCTCGAGTATCAAAGTTTTCATATTCACAAACAAATGGTTCCCGAGTCTGATAGAAGTCATTGATACGCTGAGGAGTAAACTCAACCATTTTTCCTCTAACTAACACATACTCAGTCTCAGTCCAGGGCACATTAGCATAGAACTCTCTAACAACTCCCATAACAACATTCGCAGTAAAATAAAAAAATCGTTCCCAGCTCGCTTCCGCAATTAACTGTTCTACAAATCCACCAGGACTATCAAAAGCTCGATCCTGGATACACTTCTTATTGTAAAGGTAAGAGTTAAGTGAAAGTACGCTTTAATATTAACGAATTTTTCTTCATCAAAATCCAATTTTCTCTTCCCTTTACTCATCATTGGAGCCATGTAAATTTCTAAAATTTGCAATAAAATTCCAATAAATCCCAAATTCACATTGTAACAAACTCCAAATACTATTCTAAACAAGTAAGAGCAAATTTCATCATGGAAATCTCAAAATCTCTTTAAAATTCCAAAAATTCCCACCTAAGCAATGTGACGAGATTTCCATGGTGAAAATAAAAAATTTTTAACTTAAAGTGAAGCTTTTACCAAGATAAGTGTAGATCCGGTCTCGAAAAGCTTTGAAATCACCTCAAATCTGAGATCTAGCAAGCCCTAGGTCTTCAAAATCGCGAAAATAGAGGAGGAAGACAAAAGCAATGGAAAACTCTGTGGGTCCCAGGGTCAGAATCGTGAAATAAGAGGTTGTCGATGATTTTCTGTACTTGGGTGCCAGCGGCGCTCGATAGGGCACCAGCGGTGCTCTATTTTAAAAAAAATATGCCAAACTCTCTGGATTTGGGCGTAGCGGCACCCATTCTGGCACCGGTGGCGCCAGTACAAAATTTTTTCTAGATTCAAAAATTTTTTCGTAATTTCGATCGTTTCAACTTCCACAATGATGTTTAACAATTCAATAAGCATCTACTTCATCTCATAAGCAATAATTAGCACAATTCTTTACACAAACAATACACAATAAACTTTTATATATAAAATCCAAGTTACAATATAAACACCAAATATATTCATTCAAACCAAACCAACAACCCTTAGATGTTTAGTGTTGTAAGTACGCTACGATAAACAAACATTAAAATCTAAGCACACAATGAAAGTAAGCATATCCAAATCCAAATTCAAATTACAAAGCAAAGCAAAGTAATACTACACACACCAAGCAAAATTAAGCAAAGTAAACTAAACACACAACAAACATAAGTAGAATCCAATAATTACTCCACATCGGTTTCAGACCTATCATCTCCTCTAATATCTCCAATTGATTGCTGATGCACGAACAAATTATAGAATGGACGAAATGGAAATTTGTCAGATGAATACTCAGCAATCACCGTGTTCTTCTTCATCAGATTAATCAAGCCCATCTCAATTCGACCAGTATGATCAAATTGTTCCTTCATTATCCAATCTATATGATCGAATAAATCAGAAATGTTATTGATTGCATTCATAACGTTCTGTACCTCTTTCTCCAACTGTTTGATCCTCTTCAAAATCATTCTGGAACCTTTAGGAAAATAGGGTTGAATCGGTTGTGAAGTCTGTGTTGGTTGATCAGCAAGCAAATTCATATCATCTTCATCTCCCACTGTTTGGTAGTCATAAGGATTAGTTTGATCAATAGGCCTCCATGGAAGAAGAACCTTTTTCCAACTCTCATATAGAACTTGTGATTGACTACATAACAGAAATATGGTGGACGGGTGTCCAAGCCCATATTTAGATCCATGAAAAATTAATCCCAAAACTGATTTCACAATTATATTACCAATGTCAATCGGCCTCCCAGTTTGAATACAAAAATTCAAAATGGAACTTTCCTTGGTTACCTTGCTAATCTTTAATGTTGGAAATAACTTTGTCGAAATAAAGTAGTGCCACTGCTTTGACACTAAATTTAGAGATGTAGATGGGAAACTAATGTATCCATTTTCTCTAATTTCTCAATCCTCATTCTCATCCATCAAATAATGAGACACATCATTCATATTATCACTTGTGGCATTAAAATTAGAATAATGACAAATAGGTACATTCTCAATCATAAAGAGATCATTAATTCTTGCAAGAGTGAATAGCACAAACCTACCTCGCACAAATACGAACCCTTGGTTGATCCCGTGAAGATTTGCATAGAATTCTTTCACGACCGAAATAACTACGGCAAGGGTAGTGTAGCAAAGCACTTCCCAACGTCTCTCCTTAATTATCTCTTCAATTCTAGTAGTAGGATTATCCATACCTCGATTTATGAAGCCTTTTCCTTGATAATCCTCCTCTTCATCATCACTTTGTTGAACAATCGTTGTGCCTCGAAACTTATAAACTTCCTTCGGTTAAAAATGCGAGATCGATGGGTTTCTATAGAGTAGGAATCCATGGGATGCGAATTGGGAATGTTAGTTTTCATTTTTCTGGAGTTAGGAAGTATAAAATGGATTTTAGGGAGTTATAAGGACGAAGATCCCACTCAAAACTGCTAAAACTCACATTTTGAAACTTCAAAAACCGTCAACAGGTTTTGGGCGCCGACGGCGCTTGATAGGGCGTCGGCGGCGCCCATTTTGGCGCCGGTGGCTCCAGTGGTAAAAAATTCTCACCGAACTTCGTTTGGCCCAAAATATTCCAATATCTCAATTTGATCCACCATTTATCAAATTTAAAAGTATTTAGGAGTAATTAGGATTCAAAAATAATTATCTAAAAAGAACAACTAAATCAAACAAACAAACACACCACAAAGATACATATGGGTTGCCTCCTATAAAGCGCTTGGTTTAACGGCGTCAGCCTGACAAACCATATCGTTAATCGAAATGACTCAGCATTTAAACCTCCTTGAAGTCAGGTTGAAACCCTTCAAAGTAAAGCTTTAATCGATGTCCATTAACTTTGAAAATCTTTCCTGTATCAGAATCTTTAATATCAACAGCTCCAAAAGAATGAACTTATACAACTGTAAAAGGTCCTGACCATCTAGACTTGAGCTTTCCAGGAAATAACTTCAATCTTGGGTTGTATAACAAAACTTATTGTCCAAATTCCAATTTCTTTCTCAATATCGTTCGATCATACCACAATTTCATTTTCTCTTTATAGATTCTGTCGTTGTGATAAGATGCATTTCTAATCTCTTCTAATTCATTTAATTGCATAAATCTTTTTTCTTCAGCATTTTTCAAATTAAAATTCAACTCTTTTATCACCCAATATGCTTTATGCTCCAATTCAACCGGTAAATGAAAAGTCTTACCAAACACTAATCTATAAGGAGACATTCCAATAGGGGTTTTAAAAGCAGTCTTATAAGCCCATAAAGCAGCATCTAATCGAGCAGACCAATCTAATTTATGATTATCCACAGTTTTCTCCAAAATTCTTTTAATTTCATGATTAGACACTTCTGCTAAACCACTAGTCCGGGGATGATAAGCGGTAGAGATTCTATGAATAATAGTATATTTCTCAATCAATCTCTTAATTTGATTATTCCTGAAATGAGATCTACCATCAGTTATGATAACTCTCGGCATTCCATATCATGTAAATATATTTTTCTTTAAAAATTTTAAAATACTTCGAGCATCACATCTAGGTAAAGCAATATCTTCAATCCATTTCGAGACATAATCAACAGCAACCAATATATATAAATTTCCAAATGAAGGAGTAAATGGTCCCATAAAATCTAATCTCCATACATCAAAAATTTCAACTTCTAAATTATAATTTATAGGCATCTCGTTTCTTTTAGAGATATTACCTACTCTCTAACATTGATCACATGATTTAATATATCTATAAACATCTCTAAAAAGAGTAGGCCAATAAATCCAGATTGTAAAATCTTAAAAACAGTCTTATCAGCACCAAAATGACCTCCAAATTCAAAATCATGACATCGTTGAATAATCAAATTCATTTCTTCTTGTGGCACACTTCCTAATAATCAGATCCTTACACTGTTTATATAGATAGAGCTCATCCCAAAAATAAAATCTTGCATCGTATTTAAACTTCTTTTGTTGTTGCCTTGTTAAATCAGATGGTACAATATCACCTATAATATAATTCACAATATCAGCAGACCAAGGCAAATTGCTTCCCATAAAAGTATAAAGTTGCTCATCAGAGAAAATTTCTGTAACTTCCTTCTCAAATTCAGATAATTTATCATACTTTAATCTTGACAGATTATCAGCTATTTGGTTATCAACAACCTTTCTATCAACTATCATAAAATCAAATTCTTGCAGAAAAGGTATCCATCTAATTAGTCTAGGTTTTGCATCATTCTTTTGCATTAAATATTTGATAGTTGAATGGTCTGTATGCACAATACTTTTAGCTCTAATTAAATAAGGTCTAAACTTTTCAAAAGCAAATACTATAACTAATAACTCTCTTTCAGTAGTGGCATAATTAATTTGAGCATCATTAAGAGTTTTACTAGCATAGTACATGACTTTGAAAACTTTATCATGCCTTTGCCCCAATGCTACTATGATCGCATAATCACTCGCATCACACATAAGTTGAAATAGTTTCTCCCAATCTGGTGAAATAATTATAGGTGCGATGATTAATTTCTCTTTCAATAAATCAAAAGCACTCAAAGCATTCATCATTGAAGTCAAATGTTCTATCATTTTCTAAAAGTCGGCACAAAGGTTTAGTAATTTTAGAAAAATCTTTAATATATCGCCTGTAAAATCCAGCTTGTCCTAAGAAACTCTTCACCTCTCTCACAGTAGTGGGTGGCGACAGTCTCTCAATCACTCTAATTTTAGCAGGATCGACCTCCATACCATATTCAGAAATTTTATACCCAAGTAGCCATAAATTGATATTTCTCCCAATTCAGAACTAGATTTGTTTTCTCGCAGAGCTCCGAAAATTTTGCTAAGTTTTCCAAGAAAATTTCAAATGAAGTCCCGAATATAGAGAAATCATCCATAAAAACTTCTATTCCATTATCTATCATACTATTGAAGATAGACATCATACATCTCTAAAATGTTGCAGGTGCATTACACAGTCCAAAAGACATTCTTCGAAAAGCAAAGGTTCCATAAGGGCTAGTAAATGTTATCTTTTTTTATCCTCAGGAGCAATAGGTATTTGATGGTAACCAATATATCCATCCAGAATGCAGTAGCATTTATGTCTAACAAGTCTGTCTAGCATTTGATCGAGAAATGGAAGAGGAAAGTGATCTTTTCTGGTGGCGGCATTTAATTTCCTATAGTCAATACAAATTTGCCATCCAATAATTTGTCTTGTGGGTATAATTTCATTTATTCATTCACTTCAATAGTCACTCCTCCCTTTTTTGGTGCACAATGTATTGGACTCACCCAAGCACTATCCGAAATAGGATAAATAATTCCAGCATTCAGTCATTTTAAAATCTCTTTCTTAACTACTTCTTTCATTATTGGATTCAATCTCCTTTGTGGATCAACTCTCGGTTAATGTTCTTCATCTAATAAAATTCCGTGCATACAAATCGAAGGACTAACTCCTTTAATATCTGCCAAAGTCCATCCAAAAGCTTTCTTGTATCTTTTTAAAGTTTCCAACAACTTCTGTTCTTGATAATCATTTAACTCCGAAGATACAATAACTGTCAGGGTAGATGATTCTCCTAAAAATATATACTTTAAATGATTAGGGAGAATTTTCATCTCAAGTTCAGGAGGTTTTATTATATATGGAATTAAGCTTTTATTTCCACCTTTCATAGTGTCTAATACTTCGAATCTCTCCTGAACATACTCCAAATCTTCATTCTTCTTACTATATGAATTTTCTTCATTTTCAATTTCTTCTTCAAACATATTTTCATACTCTACTTCTTTTTAAAATATATTTTCAAAATGATTGTTTCTCAAATATTCACAGACCTCCATCCTAAAACATTCATTATCTTTTTCCATTGAGGGATACTTCATAGATTTCAAAATATTAAAGGTCACATCTTGATCATTAACTCTCATAGTTAATTCTCCCTTTTGAACATCAATCACTACTCTTCCAGTAGTAAGGAATGGTCTTCCCAAAATGATTGGAATTTCTTTATCTTTCTCTATATCAAGTATAATAAAATCCACAGGAAAGATAAATTTATCCACTTTCACTAACACATCCTCCACCAATCCTTTAGGGTACGTAATGGAACAATCGACCAACTGAAGAGTTACAGATGTAGGAGAAATTTCTCCTATTTCCAACCTTTTGAAAGTTGATAAAGGCATAAGATTAATACTAGATCCCAGATCACATAAGGCTCTTTCGAAAAAATTTTTACCTATAGCACACGAAACAGTGAAACTACCAGGATCTTTAAGTTTTTCCAGCAGCTTCTTCTGAATAATTGAATTGCACTCTCCGCTAAGTGCAACAATTTTATGATATGTAAACTTTCTTTTCTTTCTTAGGATATCCTTCATAAACTTGGCATAGTTAGGCATCTGTTCTAATGCTTCAACAAAAGGAATATTTATCGTTAATTTCTTAAGGATCTCCAAAAATTTTCCAAATCTGTTATCTCTGTTTTGTTTCTTCAATCTTTGAGGAAATGGAGGTGGTGGTTTTTCAACAGTTATCTTCATTGGCTCAAGAGGATAATCCAAGTCTGGATAAATCTTGTTTGAACCTTTTTCGATTTCCACCTTCTCCTTTTTTGTTTCAACTTCTTTTTGCACTCTAGTTTCCAATTCTTTTCCACTCCTTAATTGAATAGCCTTAAGTTGTTCCTTGTTTTGATCTTTTGGATTGATCTCAACATAACTTGAAAGTGTTCCAGAAGGTCTATTATTAAGTACAGTGAAAATATGCCCCAATTGATTTTCAATATTTTTCATAGCAACACCTTGAGCTTGTAATTGATTTCCCATATTCATAATCATTTCTTCAGTAGACAACTTCTTATCCTTAAACTGCAGTTTACTATTGAATCCAGGAGGATAAGATGGTCTAAAATTAGTATTTCCTTGATTTTTTGAATTTCCAATTGGATTTATAGAACTGTTACCCCAATGTGGGTTAACATTGACATTGCTATTATTCCAATTGAAATTTGGGTGATTCTTCCAACCAGGATTATAATAATTCTAATAAGGATTGTTAGGTCTATTAATAGCATTTAAAATCTCATAAGGCGTTTGAGATTCTATTATTTGTCCAAATGAATTTTCCTCCAACACTTGAGGTGGTTGAGAATAATTCATTCCATATTGATCTATTTACTTAGAAAGGGCTACAATTTGAGAAGCTACCATAGTCATCATATATGAATCATGAATACTAGCTACTCTCTTAGGATTTACCCGTTCAGAGGGCCATTGAAAATTATTAGTAGTCATTTCTTCAATTAATGTGTATGTTTCATCAAAAGGTTTTGACATTAACGGTCCACCAGCAACAACATCTATAATAGATCTCAATGATCCCACTAATCTATTATATAATGTTTGAATTATTAACTAATCTGGTAAAGCATGATGTGGGCACTTCCTAAGAAGATCTTTAAATCTCTCCCAAGCTTCATATATTGACTCTCCTTCAAACTGACAAAAAGATGTAATATCATTTCTTAGTTTAACAGTCTTTGATGGAAGGAAATACTTTGATAGAAACCTCTGAGATAATTCTCTTCAAGTTCTAATAGATCTAGGTGCTAACGAGTTTAACCACGCCTTAGTTTTATCCCTTAATGAAAAAGGAAAAAGTCTAAGTCTGACAGCGTCACTAGACACTCCATCATATTTAAAAGTAGCACACAGTTAGCGAGATGTAAATTTGGATCCTCATTAGATGTTCCTCCGAATTGATTATTTTGTACCATTTTGATAGTGACAGGTTTAAGTTCAAATGAATTGGCAGCAACATCAGGATTTGAATAGTTATGTGAATTTCGTCTGTTGTTCAGTTAGCAAAATCTCTTAAAGGTCTTGGCAAATTTCCAATATCATTTCTCTTATTATCTTGATTATTCTCCATTTCACAAGGATTTTCAATTTATTTTTGTTGTTTTCTAATTTTTCTGATAGCACGCTCTAACTCTGAATCGTAAGGCACTAAACCTATAGATCCACTACGACGTATATACAATCACACAAATACTTTTAAAAAGTAAACAAACATACAATTACACACTACAAAGTAAAGGTTTTTTGTTACTATATTATCAATGAATACCATTTATACTTCCTTCCTTACTTAGTTACTTTGTTATCTTCCCTGGCAACGACGTCAAAAACTTGACCGGATGATTTACATACTTTTATATTGCAAGAATTTATGAACTCAAATTTATATATGTTTATAATGATTTTGTAAAGTCCAAGCACTCAACGCAAGTATATGTATCGTATTAAATAATACAGGGCTCTAATGGAGTCCTGGTTATCGATCCCACAGGGAAGCTACGAAGTAGAAGAAAGTGTTTCACAATAGATAATGTAGCACTGAAATCCGATACTCAAAATTGCACTTAAAGTTTAATACTTACTTCTACTACCACTATGCATAAAACAGTAACAATTAATCAGACTACAATTATTTCTAATAACTTTGAAAATGAATCAACTAACAGACACATACTAAGCTATATATTTGAAAGGTTTTTGATATATGAGAAAAGTATCTTTCCTCATGCAATAAGAATATGATGTGTGGATGATATGGAACAAATATCTATGTTATTGTGCCAAATAAGAGCATAATTTTTCTTTATCCTTAAAAAAGTACCCCATCTTCCAAGCATGAAAAGAACATTTACATATCTTAAGTTTAGTCACTAAATCTAAGGCTAGGGTGGAAGGATGTCGGCTCTCACTACTGAACTCCCACACACCTTTCACCTGAAGGCTAACCTTCGAGTTTAGTTACTAATCTTAGGACCAATTTGGGGATCTCAGCCTGTCACCCTGAAACCTCCAAATCGAAGTCTATCAAACCACATTTCCTTATTTATTTGCACTCAATTCCCATGAACTACGCAATTCATCCATGAAAATTGAATGGATTCTTCATTATTGTTGTAGGACAGTAAATCCTTTCAAAATTAATGTTCAATAACATATTTTAACAATTTAATTGGCCAGATCGAAAAGTAAATTAAGTTCGCAATGAAAAAACATCACAATTTCTTCAATACATTAAAAGCACTTCAAATCCACATCAATTCATCATCATATCTCTATGCAAAAAGAAAGACAAAAGAGACTACTCAGAATTCATGAAGAAGATACAATAAAAATATGGATTTTATATATAAAAGAAAAGTCATACAAACCACAAAAGAAAATACAACTTATCTCTTTCTCTTCCCTAATTCAATTCCCTTGACGTTCCTTTGAATCATTTTTTCTCTTCTTTGCAACACTTAATTCCCTTTTTAGAATGGAAAGGAAGAAGCAACCTCTTACTTTACTTCTTCTCCTTCACTCCTTAGAGAAAAATTCATCTTAAATTCTCACTTCTACACACTTTTCTCCTAAGCCCTAACACTCAACACACACTCTCCCTCTCTAGAACTTCAAAATACACCCTTACACACCCATTTTCGTCCAAAAACAATTACTTATATGTTAGAAACGAAATTCCAAGAGTTTCCATAGGCATCCATTCAAAAAGTCGCCAAAACTCCTCAAATTTAAATTCCACCGACATTGGGCGCCGGCGGCGCTCTATCGTTGAATTAATTGCTGAGTCTCTGGAAAATGGCGCCGGCGGCGCCAGAACTTGTTTTCCTCCTTTTTGCTCCTTTTTGCTCTGAATTCGTTCATTTTCGCTTCTTTTCGCTCCAATCACCTAAAATCATCATACCTGCAACAAATCATGAAAAATATCTTTCTTTAAAGTGCAATATCACCAAAAATGGGTAAAGTTATATAGCAAAAACAGTATATATTTTTGGTGCATCAAAATCCCCCAAACTTAACTATTACTTGTCTTCAAGTAATCCTTTTACTACATAAAATATAACTCTAGGTAATGCATTTTTCACCTGTAAGATACTAAAATTTTTCATTCAAAAGAATATATTGGTTAGATCTTAAGAATAAATTTAGTAACTCTGGTCAATACTACAGGTATAAGAATATTCAGCAATCAAGTCTAAGAGTTATAGTCTTCTATTTATTTCAAGAAAAAATTGTCATATTATTATATATTTTATAAATCATATGATCTATAAGTCAGGCACATTATTGGGCTAGAGTCACCAGCAGCCTATGATAGCAATGGCAACTTCGCATCTAAGTTTGGCCAATAGTAATATTAATCATGCACCTATTCTATTATCCTAAATTTAGCATTAGATGCCTTTTGCATCATCGATCTTCTTCCCTGACACATCCCACTTATGAACCAGCTCGATGATCCATATAAAAAAACACCGCATTTTAAATACCTCCACTTAAAATTTGAGCATCTCCACAATTGGTATTAAGGAAAGCATATAAGAAGATTTCCTATGTGTTTACCCATCTAACACTCCAACTTTGATATTTACACTCATGAGAGTAACTGGTAGTGCTTTTCTTACGTGAAATGAAGGATTTATGTGGTATAAATATAAGGAGCAAAGTTTAAGGGTTTGATATGTAGAAAGAATTTCGTGTTATGCATGTAAATATCCCTTGGCTAAAATAGATTAAATGGACCTTGGACATGTAAACTTCCACCTATAAATACATAAAAATTTCAAATTTTCAATACGCAGACATATGGAAACTTCAAATTTTCTAAATACAAACACATTAGAATTTTAGATTTTTTTTTTCTTTGATTCGCCTTTTCCTTATAAGAAAATTCAGAACACATAATTGACAAGAAACTAAAAGAATTTCAAGACTCACTATATATGCAAGCTCCCAAAAAAAAAAAAAAAAAAAAAACTGTAAAATATCATGAAAATCTGAACAATTCTTTATGGAAGCTTAAGCTGAACAAAAATGACATTGCTAACAATGCAAGTTAATAAGCAGCTGCCATCAATGATGCAATTGATTAACTAGATTATGCAATTTGTTTGTATGCTTACCGTCTTATACATTTTGAAGGAATTAAGTTTAAGATGAGGACATGACAGCCAAGAATCACAGTTGTTAAAACGGGAAAAAAATTGTATTTCCAAGACTGGAGGACAATATTCTGCTGGTACAGGAAATTAAAAAAAATGCCGTGCTATTAGTGCTCAGATTATATTCCCTGCTAGTCAGAGAAATGAATGGTGAACTGTGACTTCATCCTAAACTCTATTCAAAATGTAAATTAAATCCTCCTATTTTAGTTCCTTTACTCTGTACTAGCAGCAGAAAGAAGCCTATATTCCCCATGTAATGTATGTAATTCATGAGAACAAAAAGAGGTAACACATCCCAACCAATTAGCTTTCACTGCAAGAGAAATTTAAACCGTTATTATTTAATATCTGGTATAACCAGAAAAGCAATCAAATTAAGTTCACATACATAGCATTCTTAACCAACATATGTACAACAATTAATTTTCCTCCTGTTGATAATTTAGGGCCTGTTTGAGGCAGTTTATAAGTGCGGGGGCGTTTTCAAAAACGTCGCTGCACTGTTTAATTTGCGCTTTTTGGTGATTATTTGAAAACTGTGTTTTATATTTTATATTACAAGCTGCCCGCAGGGGGACACCCACGGGCCACGTTCCTTCGAAGGTGGATTACTATGCTGCCCTCGCTCGCTCGCTCTTCAGGTAAACCTCGCGATCCTCGACTTCCCTAGCCTCGCTCTGCCCTAGCCGAGCGAAGAGGGATTTGGGAGAAGCCAGGCGAAGCCCCTACCTGCACCGAGCTTTATTCGATCACCTCCTGCCCTAGTTGCGCCGAGCTCCTCTATCTTCCGCTCCAATTTGCTCGTCTGCCCTAGCCGCTCCTCCCTACTCCCCCATTTACCTGGCAAGCACCTCTCCTGTTTTTTCAAACAGTTAAAAAGTAGGGGCAGAAGGGCTTTGTGATTTGATGAAAAACGTCTTTGATTATTGAAGTTCTATTTTTATGTGTCGGTGAATTGTTCCAAAGAGGAGAAGAAGAAGGTCATTTTTTATTTCATTTCTTCTCCATTTCTTCTCCAAGGACATATCTTCCTTCTTTTTTTCCCGTTTCTTCCTTTTTTTTTCATTTCTTCTCCAAAATCGTGTTTAATATTCATAACCTTTCTGGAAATTTAGGTCTCATAATTTCTGGCTTGTCTCTGTGTAGTTTATATATTCAGTTTTATTAAGTTAATTTCATATATTAAATTATCATATTCAGTTGTAGTTACTGCTTGTTTAGAAATAACAATGACAACATGCAATTCATAATGTTGAAATATAACAAGAAATTTTTTTTTAAAAAAGGAAGATTCACATACGCATCACTCAATTCTCATGTATTTACATATATAACATCAAGTCTTTTATTTGTATGACTCATTTGAAGGTCAATTAAAAAACATACAAATCAACTGTTCTCAAAATACACAAACCAAACAGTTAACAATTTACCAAATACAGGGGCAGAATTGTCATTTATCTAGAATAAGCTGTTTTCAAAACGCACAAACCAAACAGATTGATAGCTCATCTGGATCAGCTGCTTACTAGCAGCTTATCCAAATCAGCAGCTTATCTGGATAAACTGGATAAACTGTAGCTGCCCCAAATAGACCATTACTTTATCCTCTATTAATACATTGCTAGCTTGAGTTTGCTCCACAGGCTTCACTCGCAAAAATCGTCAATGGAGAAGTGGTGTAGGTAGAAGAGATTCCTGGCATCACATTCGGCTTTTTAAATCTCCCAAATCGTGAATGGAGTTGTACTGCAAAGCAAGCAGAAATATCGTTTGTAAAATTAATCAATATATACATAAATGATATTTGGTATGTGTGTTCGTTAAAAAGCCGCAAACTTCTGAAGTACTCGGGCAATAGCCGGTCATCAGCAGTCCTCCAGTTTCCAGGTTAGCGGCGGGAGTGGCTGCATTTAAGTTCGTCGGCAGGATGAGCATCTCGTCCGCCCTAGCCATCTCTCGACCTCCTTTTCCCCCTCCCATTAGCTGTCCGCTTGCGTCCCCACTACGCTTCAAGGTAAGCCTGCAATTTCTCACATCGGTTCTCCGTCTCCGAGATTATTGAACTTCTCATTCATCGGTGGCTACGGCGAGAGGGCATCGTCGGTTTCCTTAAGGTGTTGGTGCGGTCCTTCTCCAAAGTTGAATTCCGATTCCGAGACCTCGGACAAGTCATTGTCCCTCGGTATGTCTACATCCGGTTGGCGCGCGGCTCTCGGAGCCTGTAGGGTTTCTCGAGACGGCGTAAGCGACCAATATTAAGCTTTCTAACTCGGAAGCTTTACGCGCTGTTGGTGGAGGTGGCTGCAACGATGTTCTCGACGGCGAGTATTCGGACGTCTTCGGTAACCTTTCTCTATCATGCCCTTTCCGTAAATATCCTTGCCTGTTTTTGCACCGGTCAAATATTTTGATGGAAATCCTTGCATTATCGAAGCTAGAGTCTTACATTTTGTCGATAAGGTTCGATTAATTTCGAAGAAAATTTAACCGAGTACATTCCCTTGGTTTGTGCTTATAGCACTTTTAGTTCCACGTTCTAATTTTCATATGCATCTGAAAACCCTCAAACAGCCGTTCTACTTACACCTGTGGTTCATTAATACCGCTCTTTGTAGAACATTGCTACTTCTGCACCTTGTTTTCTGTTTGTTTAAGAATTTTTTAAGATATTAATGCCATCAGATAAGCTGTTGTTATCGAGTAGGTGATTAGAGCTCTATTTCTCCAAGAAGTATTGAAGATATACCCTTGGAAAGTTAAGTAATGCTGAAGTGCAATAGGGCTGCTACACTTTTCATACTAATGGTATGTTTGGGGTAGCTGCGGCTTATTAATAAATTGCTGCGCAGCAGCTCTGTCAGGAAGCTGCTGCGTAGTAGCCAACTTTCTGTTTTTCACAGTTTGAAAACAGCTGTGCTACAATTTTTTCTGCACAAATGATCATTCTGCCCTTGCATTGTAATGCTGTTTACAACAAAAATCATTCTTCCCCTGCATTGTATTGCTGTTTACAGCTGATCTTAGCTTTCGCCTTGGGGCCTGATTGATGGGACTCACAAAGAACATCATGGACTTCTGCAAAGATCTTCTGGATCTCATCATTTCCAACATGTTGCAATCACATTTGGTCAAACGCGCATTGATAAAGCATACCATTTAAGATGGTATAGGACAACGCTCTCTTTGGGACTTGAGTAGCTAAATAGCGATCATCAGGGAGTATCCCCCTCGTCAAATACGAGATGATGGCTCGTCGCCAATCATCGTGTGAGTGATTAGAAGCGGAAAGGACCGCGCTCCCATCCCTGCAAGGGTGGCTTCTTAAGACTTACGACGCACCGATGACAAGACCCTTTTATCTTTGATCACAATTGTCACGGGGTCACCAGTACCACTCGACAATTCCTTGGCAAGTTTAGCTAGAGCGTCAGCCTTGTTGTTCAGGTAACGAGACATCCTAACTAAAGTAACATTGGAGATGTGCTCTAGTAATGTCATAACTCTATTGTGTTATGCTAAGTGGTCTGGTTTGAGAACTTTATAGGTTCTCAACACTTAGCTAATGATGAGCTGTGAGTCCCCATGAACGTTGATCTTTTTGATATTCATTTGGATGACTAATTCCAATCCAAGAATCAAGGCTTTAAATTCCTCCTCATTGTTTGTAAGTGGCTCTGCTAAGCTATAAGATAGCGAAGAATACACGCTTATGGGAAACAAAAATGAGGCCGATGTCTGCCATCACCCTCGGGAGAGATCTAGATGGGCCTTCAGGGATGATGAGCCATCGAAGTATAACTCCCATTTGAGGAAATGGATGGCTAACAGATGCTCATTAGGAAAGACACCTTTAAGTAGCGAGTCAGTGGGGCGAGTCATCATATACTGCAAAGGGTTTACCTTTGAGATGAGATCGATGTGTTGCAGGAGCATGTAATGCCTCAATTTTTTAACAGAAAAATATTAATAACAAAAAGTGTTCTTTCTTAATTGGCGGATATTTCAGTTTACTTGGATGGAACGCAGACTAGGTAGTACAGGGCGTTCTCTTTCTCATCTACGTTAACCTGGGCTAACAAAGCTCCTATCGACTCGTCAATAGCGCTGATATACAAGGTATGCGGTTTCCCTGGGATGGGAGCAGCCAAACTGGTGGATTGAGCGGATGCCTGCTATCATCAAACGTGTCTCGACATGTTTTATCTATGTGGAAACATACTTTTTTTTTGTCAGTGTAGAAGGTCTACATCGCATTGAGAGATTTGAAATAAACCTCCTAATGAACGCCAGCTTCCCTTGAAGGGAGCGCAGTTGCGTTAAACTTTTATTAGGCTCCATCTCTATGATGGATTCGATCTTACTAGGGACAATCTCAATACCCTTATGGCAGACTATGAAGCCAAAAAAATTCTTGGAAGACATGTCGAAAGCATACTTCAATGTATTCATCTTTATATCATATTTCTAAGGCGCTAAAAAAGGTTCTTAGATTTGCAAGATGATCTTTTTTGAAACGACTCTAGATCATTGCATCATTGATATAACACTCAAACTTGTGGTGGAGCAAGTCGTCGAAGATATGTGTTATGACACGTAAGTTGCCCTGATGTTTTTCAAACCGAAGGGCATGACTTGATAGCAAAAGATGCCTATGAGCATACGAAACACCTTATACTCTTCCTTTTTTGTGGCCATGCGAATTTGATTTTATCCGGACAATACATCCATAAAGGAGAACGTCACATGTAGCGACATCTACCACCAGCTCTAGTATAGTTAAAGGAAAGTCCTCCTTCGGGCAAGCTTTATTTTGGTCCCAAAAGTCAATGTAAACTCGTTTCTATCTGTTCTTTTTTTTCGAACAAGTATCATGTTTGCGAGTCATGTAGGGCAGGAGACCTGACTAATGAGTTAGCCTCGATGAGCTTTTTTGTCTCTTCGGTAATCATAAACTCTATCTCGGGTCGCTTTTTTGAGGGGATTGTTACACCGAAGTAATACTCGGATCAATGACAAGATAGTGGACGAGCACCTCTGGAGCTAAACCGGGCATAGCTCCAGGCGAGCAGTCCCAAAATTTCTTGAGAATTTTTATGACTTTTGTGGCCATAGAGTCGGAGAGGAATTTACTTAAGTGAGACGAAGATCACCGACCATGCCTAGGTTGACCTCGATCTACTCCTTAATGGTCGAAGAGACACCATCCTCTAATTCGGGAGGGGCATCCTTAACTTTGACATTCTCATCAGGAGGGATAAAGATCGGATTATCATGATATGGGGAGATCATCATACATAAGGCATTGGGGATCTTAGCATCACCCCACCTTTTGACATATCCCAGACTAGATTTGTCTTCTGGGGGTCTATTCTGACACATAGCTTTGCACAGTTTGGCTTGGCAAACTACCACCGCTCAAGCGATAACCCATCATCCAATAGTTATAGGAAAGAGAGATATCTTCTACTTGTTCATTATCATTATTTAAATGGGTTACCTGAGAATCTACTTGTAAAACAAAATGCTCTTCTCCTTAGACTCGAGTCTAGGAGGTACATAAAAGGCATTGAGATCCTCAATTGTGGAAGCATGTGCAGCTATCGGATCCCTGCGGTGGCCTCATGGTATCGAGTCAATAGTGAAGACTTCATCTGCCAGTCAATTTGAACAGACGAGGTACCATGACAGCTGTCGCTGTCCGTAGAATTTCCTCATTAGAGTCACTGAGACTATCATCATGTGAACCTTTAGGTTTATCTACCTGGAGGGCTTCTTGTGCCCCAGAATCTGTATCGGAATTGACACATATGATGAATTTAAAGGTCGACAAAATAGGGGGACTTCTGGTTGGCTCCATACTATCTTTTTTCCGTTGACTAGGCGAGGGCTAGGAAGACGAGGGGCCCGTGGATATCCAACGATGCTCGAAGTTGGTGGAGACGCATTGTTATAAGGAACACATTTTTCAACATCATTGAATATATCAATTCGTTAATGGGAATCGTTGGATATCACCCAGGATGGATGACTCTTCTCCTCTGCGCATCTACTTAATGCATTAGTGCAGAGTCGAAGGTACCACCCGTATTAGTGAATTCAGGGTTGTTCGAGTAAAACTCTAAAGAACGTGTTCCTGTCTATGATGTGGAACTTGGCTTCATTTTAAACTCTCCAAACTGGAAAGGAAGGATAATGGGCTCAAGGGTTTTTTGGCCCTTCTTGTTGAAGCCGTTCAACATGATCCGGTCATAGCATAACCATCACATGCTCAAGAAAAGCAACTCGATGGTGTGCACGCTAATAATGTTAATGGATGCGCTAGGATTCACCAGTATACGGTTTAGAAGTGTCCCGTATATCATAGTATAAGGGATGATTGTGGTCAGTAGTACCCAACAACAAATTTTCTTCAGAAAAAGTGATGGCAACTATGTTTTGCAGTGCGACCACCTATTTCATCCTCTCCTCAGTGTAGTACGAGTGGAAGACTTCGGGCTTCAAAAGATCTTTAACTAAAGTCTCCTCTAATTCCGAGGATAAAAGGATAGCATCATAGATGCTCAATGATGCCTACAACCTTTTCAGGTGCGCTAGAACGTTATAATCTACCTTAGCGGCAGAGCTCTTAGTTTCTTTACATCAAGTAGGAACTTCATGAGGGCCATCCACCTCTTGGTTGATGATCGCCTTCCCCTTATCACGAGAGGTAGGCTTAACTATGTTCGGAGGAAGAAGCTTGCCTTCGTAAGTAGACCTCTTGAATATCCTCATTAGAGGACCTAGCAGAATTGCTCCTAACGGGAGCTCAAGCAAGGACTCTATGAATGGGCCATGAGAACGAGACGTCTCACCTGACCGTTGTCGGCATATTTTAGGTTAAGTGTGTTGTATTTTAAAAAGAGGGGTCGCCTAACAGAAATTGTCGGTGAATTTTTAATTTAATTTAAATAAATAATTTGAAAAGTAGTATTTGATTTTTGAAAATAATTTTAAAATTGAAGATTTTAAGATATGAAATCAAACCGATCTCACATCCCAAATAGTTTATATAAACGAACACCGCACCACAAGCTCGTGTATCTATCCTAAGGGTAGACACACTTGCTTGATGGTGGGGCTCGATTAAATAAACTAGAAGATTTGTGACATCCGTTTGGTCCGCGAACCAATTTTATAAGCCGTCAAATTCCCCGCTTAATATGAAAGCATTAAACGGGGTTTATATTACCCAGGTTCTTTAAAATTCCCTATAAGGGCAAGCCCCTATAGTTAATTACATCTTAAGTGACGGGAATCACCTAAAAAACTCTCGATAATAATCGGTAGTTCGCTCTCAAGAATTTCAAAGTGTAAGTTTTCGAGGATTGAATTTTGGAATTTCGATAGGGAATGGATCAAGTTTGGAACATTTTGTTTTGAGAATTCAAAGGAAGAAAGGTAGGAGAAATTACGGATTCGAAGCGAACTTCGGTAATTTCCTGACTATCCTATTGTTTGGCTTGAATTTAGGAAAGTCCTAATGTTTATTTAATGTTTTCATCTTGCCAATTTTAGTTAATTTGGACTTATATTCATATGATAGAATCACACAAATAGCCTTGAAGTTATGAGGGTTTATGTCGTACCGAACGACTACCTCGGAATCCTAAGTCCGGTCAGGGCTTAATTTGCAATGCAAATGCCTAACAAAAGGTTGAGGATTTATGTTACACTAGGCAAACTACCTCAGAGTCCTATGGATTGGTTATTTAATTCTAAGAAGGTTTAGCTGATGTGGATTCAAGTTTTGCTGACGACGATGGCCGTGCTGCCCACCATGCTCCAAGCTCCTTGTTGTTGCAGAGGTTTAGTTATAGAAGTCATAAATCAAGAGATGAGAGAAGTATTTTGGTTTAGAGAAAATCTTAGTTTCCAAGTGTTTTTTGTGTTTTAATTAAAACAAATCTTAAAGTTGATTATAACGACACCGGTTAAGATCCCACGGTTCCATCCTTCCGGCATCGTTATTTTTATCGGATTCACTTAGTCCAGATGAATTTGCTAAACTCAACTGAATGAGTTCCACACTTTCATTTAGACCGTGGGAAATCCCGTTAGCAACACGTAGGTTACATCATCCGAGGTATTCCCGATTATCTAACAGGACGTTTTAATTTAGTTGTAATTGTAGTTTTGTGTTCTGTTTGTGATTAAATTTTGAGTTGTTTTATATTTTGAAATGTTGTGGCGGTGAATTTTATCTTGTAATTACTTTTAACTTAGTTTTGGTTTCAGTTTTAGGGACTATCCTAAAGGTGTGGGTTTTCATGCAACAGTTATTTATCATGCAAGAAAAGGTAAGTGCGATGCAATTAAAGAAATTGCAATAATATAAATTGCAATAAAATAAAAGCGTACTCGGAGGGTCTTCCCGTCATCCCAAGTCGCACTTAAAACACAATTAGAATATTTAAGCAAGTTCCTAGGTAAAGCTAAGGGAAGGGTTATGGTTTTCTACCAAATTCCTAATCCTATAGCTAGTCATTTCCTATGACGTCTAGGTCCTTGTGTTTTGGTTTGAGGACGATTTTCTTCATCAAAGAATAATTAAGTTCAATTGTTCTTATAAGTATCCTATCATATTGAGGAAGTGCTTAAGAAGAATCTTAAACATCTTTTCAATATTATTAGAATTGTTTTAAGTCCAAATGGATTTAATCATGCAAATGAATTAATCGTCCGAGAATCCAAATTTTGTTATTATCTTGCTCAGTGAACTAGGACATTTGAATATCCTATAAGTGAAGTAACATTTCATTTAATGTTACGTTTAGGAGTTATGGTAACCAAAGCTTTCGAGGCAAATTGGTGTTCAAATGGTTCGTGATTTAGTTTAACTTCAGTTAAAGGGTTTAAATTTGGAATAGTGTTCAAGTTGCTTTATATTTAATTTCTTTATGTCTTAGGTGATGTTATTTAATTCAATTTAATTTAACTTTAATTTAATTTAATTTAGTTTTAATTTTAATTTAATTTTGATTTAATTCAATTTAGTTTGACTTGATGTTAAATTAATTTAGTTTAATTTGATTTAATTTCCTTTAATTTAATTTAATTTGATTTAATTTTAATTTAATTTAATTTAATTTAATTTAATTTAATATGTTTTAATTTAATTTAATTTAATCTTTAATTTAATATTTTTTAATTTAATTTAATTTAATTTAATTTAATTTAATTTATTTATTTAATTTAATTTAATTTAATTTATTTATTTTATTTAATTTAATTTACTTAATTTGTTTGATTTAATTTAATTTAATCTTTAATTTAATTTTATTTTTAATTTTAATTTAATTGAAAATTTAAAAAAGAATTTAATAATTTAACTCTTTAATTTAATTTAATGATTAAGTCTTTTAACATTTTAAAACTTAAATTTGAATTATCATTTTAATTAAAAACTAAATATTATTGAGATGATTAATTTAGGGATTTTTTTTAAATTAAAGAATAAATCTCTTCTTAATAATATCCCTATCTTAATAATTCCAATTTTATTATTCTTCCAAATTTAATCAATTATTTAATTAAGGTTTATTTTAATTATCTTCAAATTGTTTAATAGGTTTCTACTCTTTAATTATTTAAATTTCAATCATCCAAATCAGATTAAGATCAAATATTTTATTTGTTAATTTTATTAAACCTAAAGTTTTAATAAAGGGTTAAAATTTTTAATTACCATTTTGCCCTTCAAGCTTAATAATTCCATAACTCACTAAATTAAGCTTAAATGAACTTGAAATTTTTATGTGACTTCACTCATATGCCAATAAAGACATGAGAGGAGAAAATGTGATTTTTCTGTATTTAATTTATTTATATAATTATTTTTGGTGGAAAATAGGAATTTCCAATGAAAATTTAATAATATGACCAAGGGAAAGTTTCTGTCCTTAAGAAAATTATGGGACATTCCTAATGACCAGAGAACCACTTGGACCAATTTTGGTGATTTTTTAAATTATATTATTTTTATTATAATTATTTTAAGTTTTGGAGTATTAATTAATTTAAAAATAAAATAAAGGTTGAAAAATGAAATTTATATTTTTTTAAAAATCTCTCTGATATCAAGGAAATCAGAGAATCAATTTTTGCAATTTTCTGATTTTTCTTTGATTTATTATAATTATTTTAGTGAAAATGCTAGAAAATACATTTTTTTTAATTTTAAAATTACCTTAGGGCTTTAAAATTTAATATCTCATTAAATAGACCTAAGAAAAATATGGAGTTTGTTCCTAAGTGATTAAAATTCAAAATGTGACATTTTGGTGAATTTTATTATTTTTGTGATTTTTATTATTTTTTAATTATTAAAATATTAAAATAATACCAAAAAATCAACATTTTTAGAAAATTGAAATTTTAATTTTCTTAAATTCCCCTGATATCAGAGAGGCTCCAAAACCAATTTGGTGAATTTTTAAAAAGTATTTTGAAAGTTATGAATTTTTAAAGTTTAAAATGGCTAAATGACTTAATCAACCCATTTAGTAGGGCTAACCAAGTCCACTTGACTTCAAATTTTTATGGTGGGTTCCTCTGATCCTAGAGGTCAGTGGAGAATTAATTTCAAGTCAATTTGATGTATGGTTAGCTCTAATTAATTAAGGAGCTATTTTGGGTGTTTAAGCCAATTAGGGTTATTTTAAATGAATTAACCCAAAATCTATTTTTCCTAGGGTCCTCTGGTCATAAAAGACATCACCAAATTTTCCTAGAATTTATTTCACAACATGCTAATTATTGGAATTAAAATACTTAAAACAGCAACATGAATTTGAAAAATCAATAACATCTCATAGGGATGACCTCTGACTTTGGAAAATTCGGGAAATGTTCCCAAATTCGGAGGCTTCAAAAGCCCTATGGTCTCATGCCATGGTGAATTTCCTATATGCATGGAGAATTAAAACAATGCAGAAGGGAAATAAATCATTAAAAATAAAATATTTGATGAAATTAAATAATTTCTTTTCCACATTATTCTTCTCTGTTCACTGAGCAAGAGGGTATTTTTATTTTATTTTTTTTATTTTCCTACACAAAGTTATGGATTTTTGAAGTTTAGGGGAATTAAATAAATAAAAAATACCCTAATTTTCTATTTATCCACGCGGCGCCGCGTCGACCTCGGCGACTCCGAAAGGCCGCGCGGCGTGTTCCGGTTCGACGCCGACATCGACTCGGCGCTCGGGGCCCCGCCGTGTAGTTCCATCTCCCGATCCGACGCAATCCCGGCCGTCCGTCCGCGCGTGTATTAAATGAACGGCATCCGTTCATCGTCCCCAAGCGTCCTCACCTGAGAACCGTCCACACTAAATCCCTAATATCTCACTCAATACTAAATGGATTTTCATGTTCTTATGCTCTATGGATTCGTCTTGAAGAGACGAATACATCTATACGGTGATCATGCATTGAAATTAAAGCATTTGAAATGAAGAATCTCCAGAAGCTCGGGATGAAGAATTAGCTCATACCTTTGCTCGAAAGAACCGTGGCTTCGATCCGAGGGTTGTGTCACCTTCGATTGGATCCCGGCGAAGCTCCGGATGAAGTCTCCTAGTCCGATGAATCGCTTAGGTATGATTTCGACCAAGCCCGATCACAAAGCTTGGAGTCCGGAACGGATGGGTGGCTCGGAGAGGGGGCTTTTGCTTGGTGGACTCCTTCCCTTGGTCGCAGTGAAGGTGTAGGACTAATCGATTTGAGGATTGATCCACTGTGGAGAAGTGTCCCGGTTTTGGGTGGAATTTTGGGCGAGAAATTGAGTTCGTTGGTGGGGATTAGGGCAAATTGGCACTTGGGGATCAAACTGCTCTAAGTATGGAGAGTGTTCTGGAACAATTTTGGCAGGGTTTCAGTAAGATCCGGTTCAGCACCTCTCATGGCCGAGAGGGGGTGGTGTTTAAATAGGAGAGGGTGGAGGGCCTCCCAGGGAGAGTTAGGGCTTGGGATCAGCTGCTCTTGGCAAGAGAAGAACACTGCAATGGCCACTGGGGATGGGGCGGCTCGGCAGGTGAGAATTCCAAGTTTGGGCTCACATGTGAGCTCTCGGCCCGGTGGTTTCCGGCGGCTGTGGTGGCCGGGCGGCCGAGTCGAGTCACCCTCAAGGTCGGGAGGTCGAGGTCGGGGCTTAGTGCAGTCAATTGGCCATGGACATGTGTAAATGAGTTGAATTGAAATGGAATGGGGGAGGAGCTAATTTTGGCTTGATTTGGTCAAGTCCACCTTTTGGTCTTGGTTCACCTCCCCATGGCTGATTTGGGCTGAGGGAGGATCAGATGAATCAGCTAGGAAAGGGTAGAGAAGTCACCATCCATGAATATTTTGATTAATCATGGATTAAGGTGAAGCATAAAAAGGGTTAAAACTTTTTTAAGGGGGCTTAAAAGAGGCTCATCCTTTTTCCATTAATGGCTTGATCACATGTCAAACCTTCCATGGCTTCATGTGGCTTGTCCATGGCTTGCATGGCTTGTCTTTGGCTTGGGGAAAAGCTTGGTCAATTTCATGAAAATGGATTTTAGAAATTTTTGGTAATTTGATGGGAATTTGTATGAAGCTTGATTTGGAATGGTTTAATGATGATTTTGAAACTTAGGGGTGATATCAATTAAAGGTATGATGAAAAGAAATTGTCATGTGGGCTTTAGGGCCAATTTTGGGTTTTTGTATTTGATGGAAATGAGCTTTTAAAATGGTTTAGGGAAGTGGGCTTTTGGATTTTAAAATGGATTTTAGGATGAAATTTTGGCAAAGGCTTGGGCTAAATAATTGTTGGGTTTAGCTCATAGATGTGTCATGAGTGACTTGGAGCAAATTGGGAGTGATTTGGGTTTGAATTGGGTTGAATTTGGGCTCCTTTGGTGAATGGGCGATATAGGTCGAATTGGGCTAACTTTGGCCAATGTTGGGCTTGGGTTGAAATTGATGTAAAATTAATGTTGGGAAATGTTTATGAGAGTGTTTCAAAGAGGTTTTGGCCTTGGTTGGGTTTTGATTTTGGGGTTTGGGCTTATTTGGGTTAAGTTTGGGTTTAGGTCAAAATTGGGCCTTTTAGCTTTGGGTTGAATTTGAGTGGGGTTTGGGTCTAAATGTTGGGCAAATCATGTTAGTGTTTTGTTTGTAGGGATGTTAAGGAAGATTTGGGGTTAATTGGAGTTGAATTGGGTGAGTTTGGGTTATGTTTGGGTCATGGGTCCAAATTGGGGGTTTTGACAAAAGTGGGGTAAATTGACCGAATTGGCCCATGGTGTAGTTGAACAAAATGAAATTGGGAATATTTGGGATTTTCTAGAATTTTCTGGGAATTTTCTGAATTTTTGGATTTTTGGGTCAAGAGGGGTATTTTGGGTATTTGGAGGGTATTGGGAGGTATTTTTGGAATTTTTGGTATTTTTGGCTATGGATGATCAACTTGATTGGTGTGGGAATGTTTGGGAATGATTTTGAGGAATTTTTGGGTGATTTGGATATTTTGCAAAAATTTGGGTAATTTCAAAGGTTTTGGGTAGGCTAAGCGGGTGTAGGGTCCCGGGGGTCAAAAATTGAAAATTTAGAAAATTGAAAATTTAGAAAATTGAAGATTGGGTGAATGTAAGTGGAATGAAATCATTTTGGTTGAGCCATGAAGCCATATCAAGCCCACATAAGCCATGAAGGGACTCATTTGAGGCATCCACTATGTTGTTCCTAACCCTCTTAGCCAAGGGCTTAGGGGTTAAGGATCATCCATGTGAATCACCTACATGAGTCAGGAGGTCAAATTGGGTATAGGTGTGTGAAAGTGTAGTGTATAAATGTAGTTTGTGTAAGTCGGCCCTTCACTGAGACCAGGCCGCAGGGGTAGTCTAAGGCCGAAGAGTCCTATAGGAACTCATCCTTTAAACTTCCACATTTGATTTCAACCCTCTAGGTGATTAGTGGTCTACGGTCGAGTTTGTAGAGTTTGCGGGGAGTTAAGAAGTGGTTTGAAATTCTAGGTGGTGGGTCCCATTTCTAATCCTCTAGGATAGTCAAAGGAAAAGCCTAAGGCTAGATCCTAAGTACTAAAAAGAAGAAGAGAAGACCTCATCAAAAATGAGGTCAACAACCGTCTGACAAATCACTCAAGTCATCATGAATGCGGTAAGCGCCATTGAAGGAGAGCAATATCGGGTATTGCTCCTCTCCTTCGCTTAGAGTATCCGTGTCAGACTCGTGAGAGCTAGTCATAAATATATAGAACACAGAAGAGTACTCAGAAATGTCTTCATTTATTGCTTCATCAATAGAACACAATGCGTTAGAGTGAATAGACTCTTGCTCGAAGTTATTATTTGCAATTGAAAAGAAGGGAAGTACATGAAAAGAAAGTACATCAGTAGTACAAGTTGTAGTAGAACGATAGTGGGAGTGGCAGGAATGACTGCAACAACTCTTGTTGATACTCTTGCATGAGGTTTCTCAAAGTACTACTCTGGAATCTCTAACTCTCTCACTTTGTAGCGGGCATCAAGCCAACTCTTGAAGACATAGAAGTTCTCAAGTACTGTTGACCTCATTTTTGATGAGGTCATCTCTTCTTCGTTTTAGTACTTAGGATCTAGCCTTAGGCTTTTCCTTTGACTATCTTAGAGGATTAGAATTGGGACCCACCACTTAGAAATTCAAACCACTTCTTAACTCCCTACAAACTTCACAAACTTGACTATAGACCCCTAATCACCTAGAGGGTTGAAATCAAATGTGGAAGTTTAAAGGATGAGTTCCTATAGGACTCTTTGGCCTTGACTACCCTGCAGGTGGCTCGGTCCGGTGAAGGGCCGACTTACACACACACTACACCTATACACTACACTTTCACACACATCCTAGAAACACACCCATACCTAACTTGGCCTCCTGACTCATAAAGGTGATTCACATGGATGGTCCTTAACCCCTAAGCCCTTGGCTAAGAGGGTTAGGAACAACATAGTGGATGCCTCAAATAAGTCCCTTCATGGCTCATGTGGGCTTGATATGGCTTCATGGCTCAACCAAAATGATTTTATTCCACTTACATTTACCTAATCTTCAATTTTCCAAATTTTCAATTTTCCAAATTTTCAATTTTCCAAATTTTCAATTTTTGACCCCCGGGACCCTACACCCCGCCTAGCCTACCCAAAACCCTTAAAATTACCCAAATTTTTCAAAAAAATCTCCAAATACCCAAAATTCCTCAAAAACAATCCCAAACATTCCCACATTACTCAAATTGATCATCCATAGCCAAAAATACCAAAAATTTCAAAAATACCTCCCAATACCCTCCAAATACCCAAAATACCACTCTTGACCCAAAAATCCAAAAATTCAGAAAATTCTCAAAAAATTCCAGAAAATCTCAAATATTCCCAATTTCATTTTGTTCAACTACACCATGGGCCAATTTTGTCAATTTACCCCACTTTTGTCAAAACCCCCAATTTGACCCATTTTAACCCTAAGTGAACCCAATGTCAAGCCAAACCTACCTAATTGACCCAAATTCTGGTCTAATTCAATTCTAAACTTCAATTCAACATTCCCAACACCAATCTAGATCAAATCCAAGTCCAATTTGATTGACATTTGGAATCCAATTTCACTTTTGGCCTTAAAGCCCAATTTTGACCTAAACCCAAACCTAACCCAAATAAGCCCAAACCCCAAAATCAAAGCCCAACCAAAGTCAAGACCTCTTTGAAACACTCCCATAAACATTTCCCAACATTAATTTTACATCAATTTGAACCCTAGCCCAACATTGGCCCAAGTTAGCCCAATTTGACCTACATTGGCCCATTTACCAAAGAGGTTCAAATCCAACCCAATTCAAGCCTAAACCACTTCAAATTTATTCCAAATCATTCATGAAACATTCCTAAACTAAATTCAACACTTATTGGATCCAATCCTTTGCAAAATTCTCATCCTAAAATAAAAAAAAACCCACTTCCCTAAATCACTTTAAAAGCCCACCTTCACTAAATTTCAAAGGCCCAAAGCCCACATGACAACCCTATATCATCATCCATTGGATGAAACCATCTCCTAAGTTCTAAACCCATGATAAAATAAATACAAATCAAGCCATATGCCAAACCCCATCAAATCACTCCTAAATTACCAAATTTTCCAAATTCCATTTTCATGAAATTGACCAAGCTTTTCCCCAAGCCAAAGACAAGCCATGAAGCCACATGCAAGCCATGGACAAGACACATGAAGCCATGGAAGGTTTGACATGTGATCAAGCCATTAATGGCAAAAGGAGGAGCCTCTTTTAAGCCCCCTTAAAAAGGTTTTAACCCTTTTAATGCTTCACCTTAATCCATGATTAATCAAAATATTCATGGATGATGACTTCTCTACCCTTTTCTAGCTGATTCACCTGATCCTCCCTCAGCCCAAATCAGCCATGGAAGGGTGCACCAAACCCAAAATGGTGGGTTGACTCATTTGAACCCAAAATAGCCTTCCCCCATTCCATTTCAATTCAACTCCTTTACACATGTCCATGGCCAATTGACCGCACTACGCCCGACCTGACCTCCCTGACCTTGAAGGTGACCTAACCCTGGCCGGCCAGCCACCACAGCCGCCGAAAACCACCAGGCCGAGAGGACCCATGTGAGCCAAAGTTTGGAATTCCCACCTGCTGAGCTGCCCCATCCCCAGTGGCCATTGCAGCTGTTCTTCTCTTGCCAAGAGCAGCTGATCCCAAGCCCTAACCCCCCTGGGAGGCCCTCCACCCTCTCCTATTTAAACCTCACCTCCTCTCGGCCATGAGAGGTGCCGAACCGGACCTTACCGAAACCACTGCCAAAATTGCTCCAGACCACTCTCCATACTTAGAGCAGTTGATCCCCAGTGCCAATTTGCCCTAATCCCCACCAACAGAACTCAATTTCTCAGCCAAAATTCCACCCAAAACCAGGACACTTCTCCACAGTGGATCAATCCTCAAATTGATTGGTCCTACACCTTCACCAGACTAAGGGAAGGAGTCCACCAGCAAAAGCCCCTCTCCAGGCCACCCATCTGTTCCAGACTCCAAGCTTTGTGATCGGGCTTGGTCGAAATCATACCTAGGCTATTCACCAGACCAGGAGACTTCATCTGGAGCTTACTGGGATGCAATCGAAGGTGACACAACCCTCAGATTGAAGCCACACTTCTCTGAGCAAAGGTATGAGCTAACTCTTTATCCCGAGCTTCTGGAGATTCTCCATTTCAAATGCCTTAATTTCAATGCATGATCACCATATAGATGTATTCGTCTCTTCAAGATGAATCCATAGAGCACAAGAACACAAAAATCCGTTGAGAAATGAGTGAGTTCTTAGGGTTTTAGTGTGGACGGCTCTCGGGTGAGAACGGCTGGGGACGATGAACGAATGTCGTTCATTCCATACACGCGCGGACGGACGGCTCAGATCGGGTCGGATCGGCGGATGATACGCGGAAGGCGGGACCCGGGCTGCTGACTCAAGTGGCGGCGTCGAATGGCAGCGCGACACGCGGCGTTTCGGAGATGCCTAGGATGAGTCAGCGCCGCCGTTTTAAATAGAAAATTAGGGTATTTTTGATTTATTTAATTCCCTAAACTTCAAAAATGCATAACTTTGTGTAGGAAAATCGGAAAAATAAAATAAAAATACCCTCTTGCTCAGTGAACAGAGGAGAATAATGTGGAAAAGAAATCATTTAATTTCATCAAGTATTTTATTTTTAATAATTTATTTACACTCTGCATTGTTTTAATTCTCCATGCATATAAGAAATTCACCATGACATGAGAACATAGGGCTTTTGAAGCCTCTGAACTTGGGAATATTCCCTGAATTTTCCAAGGTCAGAGGCCATCCCTATGAGAAGTTATTGATTTTTTCAAATTCATGTTGCTGTTTTGAGTATTTTAAATCTGATAATTAGCATGTTATGAAATAAATTCTAGGAAAATTTGGTGATGTTTCTTATGACCAGAGGACTCTAGGAAAAATAGGTTTTGAATTAATCTACTTGGAATAACCCTAATTGGCTTAAACACCCAAAATAGATCCCTAATTAATTAGAGCTAATCATTCATCAAATTGACTTGAAATCAATTCTCCACTGACCTTTAGGATCAGAGGAACCCACCATAAAAATTTGAAGTCAATTGGACTTGGTTAGCCCTACTAAATGGGTTGATTAAGCCATTTAGCCAATTTAAACTTCAAAAATTCATAACTTTCAAAATACTTTTCAAAAATACACCAAATTGGTTTTGGAGCCTCTCTGATATTAGGGGAATTTAAGAAAATTAAAATTTCAATTTTCTAAAAAAGTTGATTTTTTGTATTATTTTAATATTTTACAAGATGGTGGTGAGATTTTACCGCTTAGACTGAAAGTACCGCTTAGACTGAAAGGAAAATTTTACAAGATGGTGGTGAGACCTTCAATGCTCTATGGTGCTGAATGTTGGCCTTTAAAAGAGAAGCATAATGTTAAGTTAAGTGTTGCCGAGATGAGAATGATTAGGTGGATGAGTGGCTTTACTCTTAGAGACAAAATGTGAAATGAATATATCCGTAAAAGGGTTGGAGTTGCACCGGTGACGGATAAAATTAGAGAGAGTCGCCTTAGATGGTTTGGTCACATTAAACGTCGACCACTCGATGATCCGATTAGGAGAGTAGATGTTTTAAATACAACTTATGTTAAGAAAGGCGAGAGCGAGACCTAGGAAAACTTGGGCTTATTGCATAAAAAATGATCTTAATTTATTAGAATTGAACGAAAATTTGACACTAAATCGGACACAATGGAGAAAAAGGATTCATGTAGCCGACCCCACTTAGTGGGATTAAGGCTTTGTTGTTGTTGTTGTTGTTGTTGTAAAAATTAAAAAATAATAAAAATCACAAAAATAATAAAGTTCACCAAAATGTCACATTTTGAATTTTAATCACTTAGGAACAAACCCCATATTTTTCTTAGGTCTATTTGATGAGATATTAAATTTTAAAGCCCTAAGGTAATTTTAAAATTAAAAAAAAATATATTTTTTTTAGCATTTCCACTAAAATAGTTCTAATAAATCAAAGAAAAATTAGAAAATTGTAAAAATTGATTCTCTGATTTACTTGATACTAGAGAGATTTTTGAAAAATATAAAATTCATTTTTCAACCTTTATTTTATTTTTAAATTAATTAATACTCCAAAACTCAAAATAATTATAATAAAAAGAATATAATTCAAAAAATCACCAAAATTGGTCCAAGTGGTTCTCTGGTCATTAGGAATGTCCCATAATTTTCTTAAGGACAGAAACTTTCCCTTGGTCATATTATTAAATTTTCCTTGGAAATCCCTATTTTCCACCAAAAATAATTACATAAATAAATTAAATATAGAAAAATCACATTTTGTCCTCTCATGTCTTTACTGGCATATGAGTGAAGTCACATAAAAATTTCAAGTTCATTTAAGCTCAATTTAGTGAGTTATGAAATTATTAAGCTTGAAGGGCAAAATGATAATTAAAATTTTAACCTTTAATTAAAACTTTAGGCTTAATAAAATTAAAGAGTAAAATATTTGATCTTAATCAGATTTGGATGATTGAAATTTAAATAATTAAAGGGTAGAAACCTACTAAACAATTTAAAAATAATTAAAATAAACCTTAATTAAATAATTGATTAAATTTGGAAGAATAATAAAATTGGAATTATTAAAATAGGGATATTATTAGGAAGAGATTTGTTCTTTAATTTAAGATTCCCTAAATTAATCATCTCAATAATATTTAATTCCTAATTAAAATGATAATCCAAATTTATGACTTAAAATGTTAAAAGACTTAATCATTAAATTAAATTAAAGTTAAATTATTTAAATTAAATCCTTTTAAAATTTCAATTAAATTAATACTTTAACAATTACAATTAAATCATCTTTAAAACTTAAAATATAAAATATTAAATTAAAATTAAAAATAAAGTAAAATTAAAATTAAAATTAAATTAAATTAAAACATATTAAATTAAATCAAATTAAATCAAATTAAATTAAATTAAATTAAATCAAATCAAATTAAATTAAATTAAAGCATATCAAATCAAACTAAATTGAATTAAATTAAATTAAATAATAAAATCAAGTTAAAATTAAAATCAAATTAAATTAAATTAAAATTGAAACTAAACCAAATTAAATTAAATTAAAGTTAAATTAAATTGAATTAAAAAATAACATCACCTAAGACATAAAGAAATTCAAAATAAAGCAACTTGAACACTATTCCAAATTTAAACCCGTTAACTAAAATTAAATTAAATCACAAAACATTTGAACATCAATTTGCCCTCAAAAGCTTTTGTTGTCATAACTCCTAAATAGAACGTTAAATGAAGTGTTACTTCATTTATAGGATATTCAAATGTCCTAGTTCACTGAGTAAGATAACAACAAAACTTGAATTCCTGGACGATTAATTCATTTGTATAATTAAATTCATTTGGACTTAAAAATAATTCTAGCAATATTGAAAAGATGTTTAATATTCTTCTTAAGCACTTCCTCAATATGATAGGATGTTTATAAGAACAACTAAACTTAATTGTTCTTTGATGAAGAAAATCGTCCTCAAACTAAAACACAAGAACCTAGACGTCATAGGAGATGACTAGCTATAGGATTAGGAACTTGGTAGAAAACCATAACCCTTCCCTTAGCTTTACCTAGGAACTTGCTTAAATATTCTAAATTGTGTTTAAGTGCAGCCTGGGATGACGGGAAGACCCTCCAGGTATGCTTTTATTTTATTGCAAATGTACTTTACTTTTCTTGCATGATACAACAACTGTTGCATGAAAACCCACACCTTTAGAGTAGCTCCTAAAACTGAAACCAAAACTAAATTAAAAGTCATTGCAAGATAAAATTCACCGCCACAACATTTCAAAATATAAAAATACTCAAAATTTAATCACAAACAGAACACAAAACTACAATTACAACTAAATTAAAACGTCTTGTTGGATGATCGGGAATACCTCGGATGATGTAACCTACGTGTTGCTAACGGGATTTCCCACGGTCTAAATGAAAGTGTGGAACTCATTTAGTTGAGTTTAGCAAATTCATCTGGACTAAGTGAATCCGATAAAAATAACGATGCCGGAAGGATGGAACCGAGGGATCTTAACCGGTGTTGTCATAATCAACTTTAAGATTTGTTTTAAATAAAATATAAAAAACACTTGGAAATTAAGATTTTCTCTAAACCAGAACACTTTTCTCATCTCCTGATTTATGACTTCTAAAACTAAACCTCTGCAACAACAAGGAGCTCGGAGCATAGTGGGCAGCACGGCCATCGTCATCAGCAAAACTCGGATCTACTTCAGCAAAACCTTCTTAGAATTAAATAATAAAGCCATAGGATTTCGAGGTAGTTTGCCTAGTGCAACATAAATCCTCAACTCTTCGTTAGGCATTTGCATGATCAGGTCATGTAAATTAAGCCCTAACCGGTCTTAGAACTCTGAGGTTGTCGTTTAGTACGACATAAACTCTCATATCTTCAAGGCTATTTGTATGATTATGTCATACGAATATAAGTCCTAATTAATTAAAATTGGCAAGATCAAAATATTAAATAAATATTAGGACTTTCCTAAATTCATGTCAAACAATAGGATAGTTGGGAAATTACCGAAGTTCGCTTCGAATCTGTGATTTCTCCTACCTTTCTTCCTTTGAATTCCCAAAACAAAATGTTCCAAACTTGATCCATTCCCTATTGAAATTCCAAAATCCAATCCTTTGAAAACCTTAAACTTTGAAATTCTTGAGAGCGAATTACCGATTATTATCGAGAGTTTTCTTAGGTGATTCCCGTCGCTTAAGATGTAATTAACTATAGGGGCTTCGCTCTTATAGGGAATTTTAAGAACCCGAGTAATATAAACCACCGTTTAATGCTTTCATATTAAGCGAGGGAGTTTGTCGACTTATAAAATTGGTTCGCGTACTAAACGGATGTCACAAATCTTCTAGTTTATTTAATCAAGCCCCATCGTCAAGCAAAGTGTGTCTATTCTTCGGGATAGATACACAGTTTGTGGTGCGGTGCTCGTTTATATAAACTATTCGAGATGTGAGATCGGTTTGATTTCATATCTTAAAATTTTTAAATTTAAAATTATTTTCAAAATCAAATACTACTTTCTAAATTATATATATATATATATTTAAATTAAATTTAAAATCTAAAATTCGCCGACAATTTCTGTTAGGCGACCCTCTTTTCAAAATAAAACACACTACCTAAAAATATGCCGATAAGTACGTGCCGCAACTGCCTGTGATATTGATAATAGTTGGGCTCTTTGGTCTTCTCCACATTGTCGGCCATTTTCGGAATTGGAAGCTGCATGCCTTTTTTAAGAAGATTTTTGAAGATCTTCCTAAGGCAATCTCTCCTAAAAGAGTTTGTCTTAGGCTTCTGATCTTAAGCTTGTCCCTTCCACTTCTGAGAAGAGGAGTGAGCTAGCTCGGCGGACACGATGGGTCTCTCTAACTTGCTATCAACTGCTGCTAATGTCGAGCTCTCTTCTGTCCTTCATGAAGGACTGGCCAAAAAAGGCTTTTTGCCTTTGGTATTAAAATCAGAATTGAGAACCAAAGTTCCTGCAGTATTCTGTAGGCTAGTTATTTTCCCTATCAAGACTTCGAAGGCCTTGATAGTAGTAATCTTGAGCAAGATAGAGATTGGTCCTTTGATTTTGCTCATGAGAAGCGTGATGGCAGGTTGCTTCTGAAGGAGTGGCTCGCACTTATGCTCAAGTTACATCAACAAATAAAAAAATCTATTAAAGACTCATTGGCATTTTGGTGGGCCAAAATCAAATCAACTAAAGTGAGATGTGCATCGGTAAAGCTTTCATGAACGCATCCTCTAGTTCAGTGTATGTCTTGAATATGTCGTTTGGTAAGTCAGCATGCCACTCAAAAGCGAATTCGGCCAAACTAGTAACAAAAAGACGTATGAACAAAGAGTCGTTATTCTCCGCGTTGCAACACAACATGCGAAACTGGGTGATATGCTGCCGAAGGTTTCCAAACCCATCAAACTATTTGAAAAGCAGAGGGACAAACCCTGGAGGATACGGTATGTGCTTGTACTCCTCGGGGCTCTCCGAATTAGTTTTGCCTTGCTGAGCTGCTAAGGTTGCCTTAACATTTGCATCCACTAAGGGCTGCAGGTGTGAATCAAAAGGAACCTGCTCAGGTGGGCGGTATCAGAGAAAGTAGCATGTACATGCCTCGTAGGTTCAGGCTGCACTACGTGTGTCACAACACGTATCTCTACCTGCGTAGTAGGTGAGACAACATTGGATCCAACCCGGTTGGCCTGTAACACTGCGATTTGGGCAGTAACGAGGGCTATCTAGCCCTGGAGAAAGGCGATAGTCTCCCCTGAAGTAGAAGCCCCTCGATCGATAGCGGGGACATTTTGTGCCTCTGCAGCTCATGATGATCAGGCACATCGAGATCGATAGCTGGGTCATTGAAAGTGAATCTTTAATCATGCGTGGTCACTACCATGACATGGCGAGTTGCTATCTCAAAATCATACAACTCCTCGCCGACGAGGTCATCCTCTTAGAGGGGATAGCCAGGAACATCGGGAAGGTCCTCTAACAGGTCCTTGGGATCGTGCTCGGGAGCGCCCTCGGGGTTAACGGGTGGTAATTCGAAGCAATGTTTGACGGATGGGATAGCTTGCCCTTGGATCAGAATATTAGCCTCTGGACTGGAGGTGGAACCACATGAGGTGCAACATTGGGAGCCTTTTGAACCCATTTCCTCTTTGGCGGGCAGTAGCCCCATCTTAAGTATAAATGAGGGGAGTATCGGTGGGGGTGTGCCCAGGATCTCGTCCAACTACCAAAAAATTTATGCTCATAATATTTATTCAGAAAAGGCGAGCAATAAGCAAATAAATATATTTTTTAATTACTATCAACAGAAGATGGTACAACAAGAGATGCGACCACTACAACTATAGAAGTAGTAGTGAACATAAGAGAACCTAGCTCCGACACATTCCCATCAAGCTCCATATTGGAGCTCCTTGGGACTCCTGGACTGATCTGTACCATAAAGCATAAGTACTCCGGACTCGCAGTGGACTGATAGGTGGACCACGGTCTCCTACTGCGAGGACGTCGTGGATGAGGAACATAAAGGAGCTAATCCATGACTTGCTCAGATGTCTCCGAGATTCGGGTCAGGAGCTTCTCCCGGGAAACTGGACTTTTTCCCCACAGGGAGAAAACTGCCCCAACAAGCTTCTTTGTCAATAGACACGTGACAGAATGATCAACCTAAATAGCAGGCATAAGAGAGCCCGTGTCCCGAGGTGGTGTGCGCCTCCTAGAAATTTTGGCGGGGATGTGACCCTCGCAGTCAGAAAGAACAATAAACTGATTTTTCAGTCAGGGGAATTGAAGATCTCACCTGGGCCGGAACCGGAATAACAGAAGGAACCTGCTACTGGGCCCACAACAACATGTTCCTGGTCCTCCAGGCCCTTCTGCCCAGTCTCAGAGCAGAAGTAGCCTCAGAGGAACTCGGAACGACAGGCGCCAGATTCGTAGCAATGACAGAAGTTATGACTGCAATGTTGTGAGAAAACTCACCTGTCGAAGCCAGGGAGACCCATGAAAACTCAGAGGAAAGACCTGATAGCCTGGAAAAGACTGACGAGAACTACGATGCATTGCTCTCAGGTGTCGAACTCTTCCTCGTTGAAGAACAGGCTCGACACTAGCCACTGCAATAGGAACAATGGGTAATTGATGATAACCAGAATATCCATCCAGAAAATAGAAATATGAGTGTCCAGCTAGTTTATCCAGCATTTGATCCAAGAAAGGTAAAGGAAAATGATCCTTTCTACTGGCATTGTTTAATTTTCGATAGTCAATGCAAATACGCCATCCCGTAACTTGTCTTGTTGGGATTAATTCATTTTTTTCATTAACAATGACAGTTACTCCTCCTTTCTTCCGAACACAATGAATATGACTTACCCATTAGCTATCCGAAATAGGATAAATAATTCCAGCATCTAACCATTTCAAAATCTCTTTCTTAACAACCTCTTTCATAATTGGATTTAATCTTCTTTGGGGTTCAATAGTGGGTTTACAATTTTCTTCCATTAAAATCCTATGCATACAGATTGAAGGGCTTATTCATTTTATATCTGCAATAGTCCAACAAAAAGCTTTCTTATAATTCTTCAGAACTCCTATTAATTTTTCTTCTTGATCTTTGTTTAATTCTGAAGATATATTCACAGATAAAGTTAATGAATCTCCAAGAAATGCATTCTTTAAATGTGCAGGCAACATTTTTAATTCCAGTTGAGGGGCTTTTTCAATTGAGGGTAAAAGTATATCATTTTTAGTTGTGTCCAAAATTTCCTAATTTTCATGAATATAATGTGTTTCTTCAGATAAATTTTCTTCATTTAATGACTCATTATATAACATAGATGCTTTATCTTTATCATCAGAAATGACCTTACATTTTTCTTGGTAATGCTTTTCAATTATATAATCAAAAATATCCATTCGATAGCATTTTTCTTTTTCAGGATACCTCATTGACTTCAGAACATTGAATGTTATCTCTTGATCATTAACTCTCATCGTTAATTCTCCTTTTTGCACATCAATCATAGCTCGACCAGTAGCTAGAAAAGGTCTCCCTATAATGATAGGTATTTTGTTATCTTCTTCCATATCTAGAACAATGAAATCCACAGGGAAGATAAATTTATTTACGTTAACAACAACATCCTTTATAACTCCTTTAGGATAAGTGATCGATCGATCAGCTAACTGAAGAGTTACAGTGGTAGGCGAAATCTCTCCTAAATCTAACATTCGAAAGATTGAAAATGACATGAGATTAATACTAGCTCCTAAATCACATAAGACTTTTCCACAGAATTTTTCTCCAATAGTACATTGTGTAGTGAAACTTTCAGGATCTTTAAGTTTCTGAGGTAATTTCTTCTGAATTATTGTACTACATTCTTCACTTAATGCAACAGTTTCATAAGCTTCAAATTTTCTCTTTTTGCTTAAAATATCCTTCATAAATTTTGCATTTGCTCCAAAGCTTCAGCAAAAGGAATGTTGATGGTAAGTTTCTTAAAAATTTCAAAGAACTTAAAAAATTGATGGTCAAGCTTCTGATGTTTAAGTCTTTGAGGAAAAGGTGGTGGTGGTCTTTCAACTCCCACTTTAATAGGTACAACAGTATGATCTTTACTTGGAGAAAGGGTATCTTTAGGTTTTTCAATCTCTTCAACTTCTTTCTTTTTTTCAATCTCATTCTGTGTTTTCTCCTTTAATTCATTTCCACTTCTGAGTTGTACAGCTTTTGCTTGTTCATATTCTTTTCCAGATCCTTTAGGATTAATTTCGACATTGCTAGGCAGTGTTCCTTGATGTCTGTAATTAATGAAATTATCGATTTGACCCATCTAATTCTCAATATTATGAATAGCAGTGTTTTGACTTTGTAGCTGATTGCTTAGTTGCAAAATTAATTCTTCTACAGACAACTTTTTCTGCTGATTGTTATAACCAGGAGGATAAGTTGGTCTATAGTTTAAATTCCCTTGATTTTTCCAATTTGGATTAACTTGATATTCGTTACTCCAATTAAAATTAGGATGATTTTTCCAACCAAGATTATAATAATTAGAATAAGGTTTATTAGTTTTACTAGCAATAGCTTGCAAATTTTCTATAGTTTGAGAATCATCAAAAAGAATTGTCATTACTTACATGTGATATATTAATAGCAAAATTATCTAATTTCTTAGATATTGCAGCCACTTGTGAAGCTAAAATATAAAATGCTTCATTATCTTGAATATTGGCCATTCTTTTAGGATTAACCCTTTCAGAAGGCCATTGAAAATTATTATTAGTCATTTCTTCAATTAAGGTGTAGGCTTCTTCAAATGTCTTAGCCATTAAAGAACTACCAGTAGCAGCATCAACAATAGATCTAAGTGATCCAATAAGTCCATTATAAAATGTTTGAATAATTAACTAATCTGATAAAGCATGATGAAGACATTTTCTTAATAGTTCTTTAAATCTTTCCCAAGCTTCATAAACTGTTTCTCCATCAAATTGCGTAAATGAGGTAATATCATTTCTCAATTTAGCAGTTTTAGAAGGAGGAAAATATTTAGCAAGGAATTTTTGTGTCATATCTGCCCATGTTTTAATAGAACAAGTTGCTAATGAATTAAGCCACATCTTTGCTTTATCTTTTAAGGAAAAAGGAAAGAGACCAAGTCTAATAGCATCATCAGAAATATTATTATATTTAAAGGTAGCACGAAGTTCTAAAAAACTAGCAAGATGTAAATTTGGATCCTCATTAGGTATTCCTCCAAATTGATTATTTTGAACCATTTGAATAATACAAGGTTTAAGCTCAAAAGAATTAGCATCTACAACTAGAATTTGAATACTAACATGAAGTTCATCAGCTGTAGGGTTTGCATATTCCCTTAATAGTTTATAAATATTTTGTTCATTAATTTTAATTGGATTTTGATTATTATTATGTAAGTTAGCCATTTCTTGATGTTTTGAAATTTGTTTTCCTTTTTTAATTATTTTAATTGTTCTTTTTAATTCAGAATCAAAAGGTAGTAATCCTTCAGACCCAGAATTGCGCATAAAAAAATTTAAAGAAAATATTTTTGTTTTGTTTTGTTTTTGTTTTATGTTTTTTTTTTTGCTTTTTATTAAATTCTATTCTATCCCCGGCAACGACGCCAAAAACTTGATACGATGCGACTTTATGTATGCTTTGAAATACAAAAAATTGATACCACTTTTTAGAATATTTAATTTCCAGCAAATGACTTCAAAAACTTGATGCACGAGGTTTACTTTTATAATTTTATATTTAGATTTTATTATTGTAAAAGTTACACTTTTAAACGCAAGTATACGTATCGTTCAAGTAATACAGGGCTCTAGTGGAGTCCTGGTTATCGATCCCACAGGGATAGAGAATTTTATAAAAAGTAAGAAATATAAGTAATATTTTGAAATTTTCAAATGCAATTTATATATACTTATATATATATATATTCAAATTTAATTAACTAATAATTTTTACTAAAAGGAAGTAAAAAATAAGTTGTAAAATAAAGTAAACAGTAATTAAAATTCAATGCAAGTATAAGAACGACTTTCTCCTTTTTCAACTAATCCAAGAATTATAGAGAAATTATCTTTTGTAGGGAATTAAGATTATTGCATTGTGCCAAATAGAAGCATTCCTATTCTTTACCCTTTGGTCCAGGTGCAAAAAACATTGACTAATCTATTGATAGGCTCATGATGTTTTATTAGTAGAATGAGTTAATCTAGACTGACACTATTAGATGTCCAAGGGTGGCTATGGTCGGCCCTACTAGTGACCCGTTACCTTTCTATAAACCAAATTATTAGAATTTAGTCTATCACTCTAAAAACTAATTAATTTTACGCCCAATAAATATTATCTTCCTATTTATTTGCACTTCACCTTAAACAATTCACGTATAGCCTGTGATTACCTAAGGATTCATGTGATATCTACTAGTTAAGAATTTATCTCCGGTTAGGTCTCAAAATTCTTCAACAGGTTTTAACAAATTAAATGGTCAATTTAAAAAGTAAACTAAGATCGGGTATTAATATCATCAGAATGTTTTAAAATATTTTATATTTAATTCTCCTACAAAATTTAATTAATTTATAATTTTTTCATAGTTGAAAGGAGAAAGTTAACTAACTACTCAGAACACATTGAAATAACACAACAAAACATATTAATAAAACTTTGAACCAAAGTACAAATACTTATCTGAAGTGTTCCTTCAAGTGATCCGCTGACTTCTACTGACTCCAAATTAATAATGAAAGACTCCAACAGCAATAACACACAATAAACACTCAAAATAAACTCACTAGATACAAAATAAAGTGACACCCTAAGTATGGAAGAGACTAGGGGGTTATGGTGCGTGAGGGGTGTGGGGGTGTGTATTTTTATGTAGAATGAGCTCCTATTTATAGAGCTCTGAATTTAACCAGGGGTTGCTTAAGACACCTCTTCAAAATTCGTCCAAATTCAATGTATCTTCTAGAAGGTAACCGTCGCGCCTAGGCGCCGGGATCTGGTGCCGGACTCCGTGACCAGGTCTTTCGCACCTCTTCACTTTGGGTCGCACCTCTTCGCGATCCAGACCGTTTCCTTGTGTCCAAATACATTATATCACATGTCCTATATATTAGGAGTAACTTCCAGTCTTCTAGAAGCTCCAATAACCGCTTAACACCGTCAAAATAACTGCCCAAAGTCGTCAAAAATCTTGACAGCGTCTGTATCGAACTGGCGCTTAGGCGCTGGATTCTGGCTCCTAGGCGCCGGATTCTGGTGCCTAGGCGCCGGATTCTGGTGCCTAGGCATCAGGCCAATAATTCTAAAATTTTGCTCCATAAGCTCCATTTTTGCTCCTTTTTCTTTCTTTTTCTTTCTTAGACTCTTTTTAAGTCATCTACATCCAAAAACATGAAAATACCTTTCATTAAAGCATAATATCCTTAAAAATTGAATCATAAATAAGACATAAAAATGTGTATTTAATTTCTTCTTCCAATTTTGGAGGAGCATTTTCAATTGGAAGATCAGGTAATGATTCGGAATCGTATTCTTCAGTGATGGTCAGACAAAATTATGTGTCATCTAATGGTCCTAGAGTTCCAAATCCAATACCTTCTTTGGAGTTAGAAATTCGTTTATTATTATTCCACATTTGTTCAATGAAATGTGGTTGTTTTAAAGACCATTGTTTGAGCATTAAACTTTTTTGAATAAATTTTTGTGCCCAAGGAGAATACAACTCAAAAGAAATTTTCATTGATTGTGGAAGATTTTCATCCTCTATTTTTACATCATTTTCAGTACAAGAGGAAGTAGAGCCAAGTCTAAACTTAATTGGCTTTTTTGTCATCATTATATACTTCTTTGACTATTAGATTCTCAATCCTATAATATGACATTCCTGTCCTTTTTGTAGGTATTTTATACATTGGTGTAATGAAGAAGGAACCATTTTGTATTCATGAAGCCATGGTCTGCCAAGTAAGGCTTTAAAAGAGGTGTCTGAATCAATAATATGAAATTTTGTTGTCGTTGCTAAGTCAGCTATTTTTAAGAGTAATGTTATTGATTCAAGGGCTCGTTCTCCTTGCTGATTGAATCCTCATAACATCATCGTATCCCTTGATAGTTGAGAGGCATCAATGTCCAAATATGCAAGAGTTCTCAAATTCATAATGTTGATTGAAGCACCTGGGTCAATAAGAACTCTTGAAAGTATTGTATCATTTATGTTCACCGTAATATACAGTGGACGATTGTGTTCAGTTGTTCCAAGCAACAAGTCATTGTCAGAGAAGGTAATCTTCGTTGATTCCTCTAATGGGTAAGCTTCATTTTGCGTAATTCTAGCAAGTTGAGTTAAGCAAATATCTGAATCTGAAAGGGCCTTTATTATCGATTCTCTCATTTCTTTGGAAAGTATGAGAGCGTCATAGATGCTTAACTTCGCAGGTAATTTTCTTAAATGAGCCAGTACGTTATAATCCACTTTGTTATGAAGATCATCTTTATTTCTTTCAGGGGTTTAGGGATGTATTGGAGGAATGATCTTGTCTGGTGTGATTATTTGTTTTTCTTTTTCTTATGGAATCATCCTAGGAGGTAAGATTTTTCCACTTCTCAAAATAATTTCAATTATTTCTTCAAGTTGATTATCCGAATCTTTAGTTTCTGAATCCGAGAATTCCAATTCTATGGAAATCGAAGTTCCTTGTAGTTGAAGTGTAGCAATGTCATTTTCATCTTTGTAGTTATCAAACTTTTCATCTGTATTTTCATTATTTTGGTTGTCTTTAGATTGATCATATAAGATTTGAGTATCGTCTATAGGGATAGAATTTAAATGATTATTCTCAGAAACATCGCCCAAAATAGACAAAATATAAGGAAAACTAGGATTGTTATATTCATGGTAGTAAAAAAGAAGTCATACAAAGTTATCAGTTTGAGGACTTTTCGTCCTTCACCCGATATAACTATCCTAGTACAAGAGGGAAATGAACTAGAAGGTACAAAAGGAGTTGCAGCCCCTATATCTGGAAGACCTTTGATCTTTTCGGTTTCTTGATTTTCTTTTTCTTTTCCTTCTTCGGAAATTTTGTGATTTGATATTTAGCAAAGATCTCTTCAGAAGTACTGTCTTTGTTTCCAGGATTGAGTTTCTCTATCGAAATAATATTGACTGATCCTTTTCCAGGTTCTTTCAAATATTATTTCGGCATTATTATATTTCCGTCTTTAAAATTACGCTCCAACCAGTCTTTGAAGACAAAACAGTCTTCAATTTTATGTCCAAGCATTTTGTGATAAGAACAATAATTAGGTTTGCCTTTCATGTCAATTTCTGCTGGCATTTTAGCTTCTGGTAGCTTAAATTCGGACATTTTAAGCAGACTACGAAATATTTTACTAACGGCTTCTGTTTTAAATGAATATTCTTTATTCATTCTTTCAGCCATTGTTTTCTTTTCTGTTGGTACTGGGATTGGTTGTTGAAGTTGTAATTGAGGTGATGTTTGTGATGTCGAAGAATTCTGTCGTTGTTGTTTCTTTTGTTCTGGTTGAATCTGCATCACATGTTTACCTTTTTCTACAACATTTCCAGGTTTCTTTTCAAATGTTTTGATAGTTTTTGTCTTTTCAGTTTTCTCTGTTACACTCATCTTCTTTGCTTCTTCTTGGAGATTAGCAGCTTTACTGAGTAGTTTTTCAAATGTCTTTATTGTGAATCCTTTGAGCATAAAATCTATAGGACCACGGAATATTTTTAAGCAATATTCCAACAGCGTGTTGCTCTTATAGTTGTGGTTCACATTTCATGCTGAGATTTCTCCAGCGTAAAATATAATCCACTAAACTTTCTCCTGGTTTTTTTTGTTCTACTACCAAATCACCAACAGTGGTGTGATGTTGTGCTCCTGCAAAACGTTGAATAAAGAGGCTTTCAAGTTCCATAAAGGTTTTGACAGATCCATTGGGAAGTTCTGCATACCAGTCAAAGGCAAATCCTGTGAGAGCGTTAACAATTTGTCGAAATAGGAGAGCATCACTTCCTCCAAAGATTACAACAGCTTGCTCTAAAATGTGCTATGTGTTGTCGGGGATTACCCATTCCATCAAACATTTTAAAGACAGGAGGAACAAAGCCTTTAGGGTATTGAACAGAATCAAATTCCTCTGGGTATGGTCTACCCTTTAGAGTTAATGCTCGAGCTTTCACTTGAGCCATTATTTCTTTAAGTTTTTGTTCTACTAATTTTGTAATATCCTTTTCTAGAATTTCATTATGAGGAGAATTCTTTTTCTTTTGAGTGCTTTCCTCAATATCTATTGGTTCTTCTTTATTTTCAAGGATATGAATAGCCTCCGGTCTGATGATTTCAATGGCTGGAGATGGGTTCGTTGGTGGATTTTGCAGATTTGCTACCAATTCTTCCATTTTTTATTCAAGATGACTAATTTGTTCATCACGTTGTCGTATCACCGCTCGCAATTCATTGGTTGCCTCCTCTTTAATTGATTCTCGTGCTATGGAAGTAGATCGTGTTTCTACCATGTTAAAACTGGCAACATTTTCATTGGAACTATCAGAGGTATCTTTCTTTTCTTGCCTTGAAAGTTGTTTAATATCGTTTTTTAATTTCTTCAATCTTTCCTCAAATGATTTTGCAGAATGTTTTTTGCAAGTTTCTTCTTGTGAACTATTCATAGGAGTGTTGGTGGTATCTGAATTTATTTCAGATGATTTTTGTCTCTATACGTTATTTTTAAGTAAAGGACGAGAATTTTCAGGTGGTGTATCGTATCATGTGTGAGGATAATTTGCTTTTTGTAGCAATTGGACCAAGTCTAACATTTTAGCAGTTGTATCTTCTGCTCCTGATATCAATTCATCATATTTAGCTTTGTCATTTGTGACTACCACATCTTTTAATCTAGGGCCCAATCGAAATTTTACTGGCACTCGAACACAATGTTTATCAGTTGGAAATTGATAGTCAGGATTTTCCATCGCTAAAATTCTCCTTTTCATGGTGTTGGAGACTGCACAACCCATTTTGTTTAATAATTTAGATAGTGAACATCTATCTTTTCGCGCTAACCTTTTAAACACTGAATATATAGCATGAAACGGAGGAGAGCTTTTAGGTTGAAAGGAATTATCAGTGTATTCAACAGGAATCGGAATATATGGATTTTCTTCTAAAAAGGAAGGGTTTCCAAAAATATTTTGTTGAAACTCAGGAGTTTCAAAATTATCATTTTTGTTCCACCTTTTCTTTCTTTTGAATGAAGGAGTTTTATGAATATTCTTTTAACAAGATCCAATCTCATACATAGATGATGGCAGAGCATCATCTTCCTTATAAACTTGTTTTCCTTTCCTATCAGCTTGTCTTTTCATTTCTTCAAGGGTATTTTGTTCTTCAGGTATATATTCAGGCAAATTTTCTGTAAAATTTAGAAAGTCTTCATAAGGTTGTAAGTCAAATTCTTGAAAAGATTGTGTATCAGTTTGATATGGATTATCTAATATAAATTTCGTTTCACTAAATAATCCATAATCATTTTTGAGAAAAGGGAGGATTTTTCTCTATTGGTATGTCAAAGTCTTGAAAATAAGAAAAGATTGAATTTGGAGAATCCATTGCAACTTTTCTGAAATTTAAAAAAAAAACGAATATTATTGACTTATTTATAAACTGGGAGCTTATTTTAAAATTTGAAATGAAAACAAATGTTGACAAAAGATGAGAAGAAAGATCATCCCCAGCAAAGTCGCCACAAAATCTCTTGGTGACAACGGGAAGAGATTGGTGTGGAATGTCGATATTGAGGAGTCGCCATCTAATATTAGCCTAATTTTATTCCTATAAATCCCATGAAAGATTTGAGGAATTTAGGGTTAATAGTAGAAAAGGATGTTTATGACAATCCTTATAGAAGAATATCCTAGAATAATATATCCTAGAATTTTCATATAAAGAAAATCATGGAAAACCAGAGATTTATATTGTGGGTTCTTTTGAATCTCCTATAGAAGCAAGCTTCTATAGTTAATTACATCTTAAATAATTTTTAATTGTTCAAGAAAACTTTTGATTAATGTCAATCATTTGTTTTCTAAAATTTTATTTTTAAGGAGAGATGTACCCACTATCATTCCTAAATGTCATGTCATATTTATCATTTTATGGTTAAAGTTTTGGTTTTGTTTTTTTGTCATTATTTTTGTTTTATTTTGTTGAAATTGTTATGTTTGGTGGCTATCCTAAAAGTTTTGGTTTTGTTTTCCATGTCGTTGCTTTGTTTCATTTTGAAAATATTATGTTTGGTGGCTATCCTAAAAAGTTTTGGTTTTGTTGTTGTTTGTCCGTAATGTCGTCCCGCAAAACAGAAGCTAAGCACATCCTATAACATGCAAAGAAAATCTAAACGAAACTTTTTATCTTCACCCTGCAAAGAAAATATTGTCAGAAAATAATGTCATGTTCATTACCTTAGAATTTTGTAGGATGTTTAGATTTAACATGTCCTGGATGTCGGTTTATGTCAAATTATATTGATTAATGTTTAATTTTGTCGAAATATCGGATTAATTTCATTTAATATCGATATTTGTCAAATTCATATTTGAAATGTCAATTTTATTTCGGTTATGTTGATTTATGTTTGAAATGTCGATTAAGTCAAATTTTGTTTGAAATATCGAATTTATGTTGATTATGTTGAATTTTTATTTAAAATATCGAATTTATGTCGATTTTGGTTTGAAATGTTGAATTTATGTCTTGATTTAAGTTTAAACTTAAATTTTGAATTCATGTCTGTTTGAATTTGAGTTGAAAGTTGGGTTAGATTAACTTGAGTTCATATCTGTCTGAACATAAGTTAAAAGGTTGGAAGTTAGATTCAATATTGATTAAACTAACTTGGGTTCATGTCTCGTTGAACCTAAATTAGATTCAATATCGATTAAATCTACTTAAGTTCATGTCTATCAGAACTTAAATTAAAAATTCGGAGGTTAGATTCAATATTTGTTGAACTAACTTGGGTTCATGTCTGGTTGAACCTAAGTTAAATTCAATGTTGATTGAATCTAATTAACTTAAGTTCATGTCTGTCTGAACTTTAAGTTAAAAGGTTAGTTTAGAATAGACTTAATTAAGTTTTAAGCCTTGTTTAAATAGGACTTAAAGGTTAATTAAGTCTAATAAATTAGAATTAATTAGAATTACTGACCATCTAAGTTCTTTTTAGGTAGGACTTTAAGTTTTAACTAAGTCTATTTAGCTGTAGTTTATTGAGATATTAATGAATTAGACTTAATCAAGGTTTGTTGATTTAAATCTCAATTAATTAATGGTTTGATGATTTAATTATGTCTAATATGTTAGACTTAATTAAAATTTTATGTTGAATTTTAGTTTGAATTAAGTTAAGCTAAAAGTTCAATATGAATTGGTTTTAAGTTAAGGTTTGACTTAAGTTAAGTTCAAGTTAAGTTGAACCTATACTTAAAGTTGGTTTGAGTTCAATATGGGTTGAGTCTTGAGTTAAGATTAAGTTCGGGTTAGACTTAGGTTCATGTCGGGTCGATCCTAAGTTTGATTTTGACTTAAGTCTGATATGAGTTAGACTTAAGTTCAGGTTTAGGTTTGACTTAGATTCATGTCAGGTTGAACCTAAGTTTGGTTTGACTTAAGTCTAATGTAGGTTAGACTTAAGTTAGGTTTAGGTTATGTTAGATTCAATGTAAGTTGAACCTAAGGTTTAAGTTAACTTGAGTTCAAGTTAGGTTGTATTCAGGTTATATTAGATTTAATATGGGTTAAGTTTGATTGTTTAAGGTTAATTAAACCTAATTTAGGTAAGGTTTAATTGATTCATTAGACTTAATATGGGTTAAGTCTAATTGTTTAAGGTTAATTAAATCTAAATTAATTAAGGTTTAATTGATTTAATTAGACTTAATATGGGTTAAGTCTAATTGTTTAAGGTTAATTAAACCTAATTTAGGTAAGGTTTAATTGATTTAATTAGACTTATCATGGGTTAAGTCTAATTGTTTAAGGTTAATTAAACCTAATTTAGGTAAGGTTTAATTGATTAATTAGACTTAATATGGATTAAGTCTAATTGTTTAAGGTTAATTAAACATAATTTAGGTAAGGTTTAATTGATTAATTAGACTTAATATGGATTAAGTCTAATTATTTAAGGTTAATTAAACCTAATTTAGGTAAGGTTTAATTGATTAATTAGACTTAATATGGGTTAAGTTTAATTGTTTAAGGTTAATTAAACCTAATTTAGGTAAGGTTTAATTGATTAATTAGACTTAATATGGGTCGAGTCTAATTGTTTAAGGTTAATTAAACCTAATTTAGGTAAGGTTTAATTGATTAATTAGACTTAATATGGGTCAAGTCTAATTATTTAAGGTTAATTAAACCTAATTTAGGTAAGGTTTAATTGATTTAATTAGACTTAATATGGGTCAAGTCTAATTGTTTAAGGTTAATTAAACCTAATTTAGGTAAGGTTTAATTGATTAATTAGACTTAATATGGGTTAAGTCTAATTGTTTAAGGTTAATTAAACCTAATTTAGGTAAGGTTTAATTGATTAATTAGACTTAATATGTGTTAAGTCTAATTGTTTAAGGTTAATTAAACCTAATTTAGGTAAGATTTAATTGATTAATTAGACTTAATATGTGTTAAGTCTAATTGTTTAAGGTTAATTAAACTTAATTTAGGTAATGTTTAATTGATTAATTAGACTTAATATGGGTTAAGTCTAATTGTTTAAGGTTAATTAAACCTAATTTAGGTAAGGTTTAATTGATTAATTAGACTTAATATGGGTTAAGTCTAATTGTTTAAGGTTAATTAAACCTAATTTAGGAAGGTTTAATTGATGAATTAGACTTAATATGGGTTAAGTCTAACTGTTTAAGGTTAATTAAACCTAATTTAGGTAAGGTTTAATTGATTTAATTAGACTTAATATGGGTTAAGTCTAACTGTTTAAGGTTAATTAAACCTAATTTAGGTAAGATTTAATTGATTTAATTAGACTTAATATGGGTTAAGTCTAATTGTTTAAGGTTAATTAAACCTAATTTGATTAATTAAACTTAATATGGGTTAAGTCTAATTGTTTAAGGTTAATTAAACCTAATTTAGGTAAGGTTTAATTGATTAATTAGACTTAATATGGGTTAATTCTAATTGTTTAAGGTTAATTAAACTTAATTTATGTAATGTTTAAGTGATTAATTAGACTTAATATGGGTTAAGTCTAATTGTTTAAGGTGAATTAAACCTAATTTATGAAAGGTTTAATTGATTTAATTAGACTTATTATGGGTTAAGTCTAATTGTTTAAGGTTAATTAAACCTAATTTAGGTAAGGTTTAATTGATTTAATTAGACTTATTATGAGTTAAGTCTAATTGTTTAAGGTTAATTAAACCTAATTTAGGTAAGGTTTAATTGATTAATTAGACTTAATATGGATTAAGTCTAATTGTTTAAGGTTAATTAAACCTAATTTAAGTAAGGATTAATTGATTAATTAGACTTAATATGGGTTAAATCTAATTGTTTAAGGTTAATTAAACCTAATTTAGGTAAGATTTAATTGATTAAATATACTTAATATGGGTTAAGTCTAATTGTTTAAGGTTAATTAAACCTTATTTAGGTAAGGTTTAATTTATTTAATTAGACTTAATATGGATTAAGTCTAATTGTTTAAGGTTGATTAAACCTAATTTAGGTAAGGTTTAATTGATTAATTAGACTTAATATGGGTTAAGTCTAATTGGTTAAGGTTAATTAAACCTAATTTAGGTTAGGTTTAATTGATTAATTAGACTTAATATGGGTTAAGTTTAATTGTTTAAGGTTAATTAAACCTAATTTAGGTAAGGTTTAATTGATTTAATTAGACTTATTATAGGTTAAGTCTAATTGTTTAAGTTTAATTAAACCTAAATTATGTAAGGTTTAATTGATTTAATTAGGTCTAATGAGTTAGACATAATTAGGGTTTAGGTTTGATTAAGTCTAATTTAGTTAAGACTTAATAGTTTAATTAGGTCTAATGGGTTAGACCTAATTAGGGTTTATGTTTGATTAAGTCTAATTTAGTTAAGACTTAATAGTTTAATTAGGTTTAATGGGTTAGACCTAATTAGGGTTTATGTTTGGTTAAATTTTATGTTTGGTTAAATTTTAATTAATTAAGTCTAAGTTTGTCATTTTAGACTTAATTAAATAGGTTTAAATGATGTTGTAAATCTAATTAAGTCTAATTTTTGTCATTTTAGACTTAATTGATTAAGCTTGAGGTTTAATAGGTTTAAATGATGTTTTATACCTAATTAAGTCTAATTTTGTCATTTTAGACTTAATTAATTAAGCTTAAGGTTTAATAAGTTTAAATGATGTTTTAAACCTAATTAAGTCTAATTTTGTCATTTTAGACTTAATTGATTATGCTTAAAGTTTAATAGGTTTAAATGATGTTTTAAACCTAATTAAGTCAAATTTTGTCATTTTAGACTTAATTAATTAAGCTTAAGGTTTAATAGGTTTAAATGATGTTTTAAACCTAATTAAAGTTTATCAAGTCTAATTTATCATTTTTTAGACTTAGTTAAAGTTTTTCATTAGTCTAACATGGACTAGATTCATTTCAAACTTAGACTCTTAAAGAAAATAGGTTAAGTTTATAAAAGGGTGATTTTTAGGATTAAATTTATTATTTAATAATGAATTTTAATCCTAAATTTTAAAATATCATTTAAAATTATTTTTATGACTTAGAAATTATTTTCCTAGGGTCATTTTTTGTTACCCTAACATTTCTAATCATTTTTATTTTATTTTTCCTAATCTTCATTTTTCTGTAATTATTATTTGAAGTAATTACAAAATGTCTTGGAAATTAGAAAAAGGTGTCATAGGTATGTTTTCTGTCCTTGGAAAAATCATGAAACATCCCTAAGGTCATAAAGATAGATGCCTCAAAATTTCATATTTTTCTGATTTATAACTAATTTTTAATAATTAAAATACTCCAGAGAGTATTTAATTATTTAAAAATTAAATAATGAGAATAAAATTATGATTTTTATTTCATAATTTTCCTCTCTTTAAGAGCTTTCCAGAGGTTTTTTTATTTTATTTTTGTGACCTCTGGATCAAAAGATATGAATTTTTGAAGTTTTTAAGGTTTTCTGGAATTTATTAATTCCAGAAAATCTGTGGAGCTGTCGCGTGTTCTCGGATCCGTCTAAGAGGCGGGAGGATCCCATGTGCGACGCAGAACAGGAAACACAACGGGAGTTGATCAGCACCATCCGTTCCAAAACACGGGAACGGACGGCGGAGATAAATCCTCCATTAATTCGAAAAAATTCTAAACCGTTAAACTTCAAACATTGATATCTCACTCATGTCTCAACGAAATTGAGTGATTTTTGAACCTATGGAATCATCTAAACATGTATAATATATCCATACAGTGATGCAACATTTCTGGGTGAGTATAACACATGATATTTCAAAAATATGAATTATTTTAAGAAAAATAATTTTATACCTTTGCCACAAGTAAATCGAGCTTGATCAGACCTTGTAGTTGTCTTCTAAGACTCCAGAGGAAGATTGTTGCTGCACCAATTTGGTTCAAAAGTTGGCCTCATAGGAGAATTTTAAGAAGGTGGCTGGTTTGGGCTGTTTTTGAATTTTGATCAAATTTGCTCGATTGGGCTCAATCTATGGCTTGGGTTTGATCAAAATGGATTGCTAAGACTCTTGGGAAGAGTTTTTGTGTTGGGAGCCAGAAGATTGGAGCAGCCTATAGGTCTCAATAAATTTTTTTCTTCTTCTTAGTAAGGCTCGGGTATGGCCTTATTTATAGCCATAGGGAGGCCATGGCTTGGTGTAGGCTGTACTAGGGGAGTTGTTATCTTCCCTATTAATGAATTGAAGATAAAATTTCGGCTGAGGGGATAACTATGGTTGTCTTTCCAAAGTTCTCCATCATGAGCTCATTGTTTTGGCTCCTTTCCATTGGATCATGCATGAGGTGGTTTAGCTCTTTGAAATGAGCTGTAATTTTTCTTCCTCATGAGCTTACAAGTCACCCATTAGCTTTGGAAAATGGTGACACATATGTTTCCCCCTCATGATTTGATTTAACCATGGTGAGGAGTGGAGTTTAAGCTTTGTTCCCTTCGCATTGGTTAGTTTAGGAGGTGGGAAATATGTCTTAGTGTTGGCCGCCACCTCATTGTTGAGTAGAGGTGAGTCATGGCTTAGAATGAAGGAGAAAGAGCAACCTCATTTTATTCACCATGATGGGAGTTAACCCATGGTTAGCCATAATTTAAGCTAAGCTTTGTGATGTGTTAATTATGTCTTATGATGGGTTTAATTTAGTTTTAACTTTAATTAATTGTGGGAAGGCCATGTGTCATTTCCATTTTAATTAATTATGTTATTAAAAATTGTTGGAAATTATCTCATTAATCAATTTATTAATTGAAAATAATTTATAATTAATTAATTGATTAATTTTATCATTTTTATTTAATTTTGTCATTTTATGATTTTAATTTAATTTTCATTTTAATTAATTATGTCATTTAATAAAATACTGAAAATTAAATCATTAATTACTTTAATTAATCAAATAAAATTTGAAATTAATTATTTAATTAATTTTGTTATTTTTATTTCATTTTTTACCTATTTTGATTAAAATAGATAAGTGTTGACCAATTTTGATTTAGGTTGACCCAAGTCAGCCTAAATTGATCAATTTAATTTCAAGATGTCCAATGTGAAATTTATCAACTTTGTCATGGTTGATTTGATCACAATATTTGTGATTTTATCATTATGGGGTTTTAAACATGTCATTAGGTCTAAGGGTTGACCTATGCGGTTAACAGGTTTGGTCATTGGGTCTAGTTTGGTCATTTTGACCAAAGTTGACTTTTTAGGTCAAAAGGGTGACATATGGGGTCAACAGGGTTGGTCATTGGGTCTGGTTTGACCATTTTGACCAAAGTTGACTTTTTAGGTCAAAAGGGTGACTTATGGGGTCAACAGGGTTGGTCATTGGGTCTGGTTTGGTCATTTTGACCAAAGTTGACTTTTTAGGTCAAAAGGGTGACCTATGGGGTCAACGGGGTTAGTCATTGGGCTCGGTTTGACCATTTTGACCAAAGTCGACTTTTTAGGTCAAAAGGTTGACTTATGGGGTCAACAGGGTCGGCTATCGGATCCGATTTGGTCATTTTGACCAAAGTTGACTTTTTAGGTCAAAAGGTTGACGTATGGGGTCAACAGGGTTGGTCATTGGGTCTGGTTTGACCATTTTGACCAAAGTTGACTTTTTAGGTCAAAAGGGTGACATGGGGTTAAGAGGGTTGGTCATTAGGTTTGGTTTGACTATTTTGACCAAAGTTGACTTTTTAGGTCAAAAGGGTGACCTATGGGGTCAACAAGGTTGGTCAGTGGGCCTGGTTTGACCATTTTGACCAAAGTTGACTTTTTAGGTCAAAAGGTTGACATATGGGGTCAACGAGGTTGGCCATCGGTTCGATTTGGTCATTTTGACCAAAGTTGACTTTTAGGTCAAAAGGTTGACCTATGGGGTCAACAGGATTGGTCATTGGGTCTGGTTTGACCATTTTGACCAAAGTTGACTTTTTAGGTCAAAAGGGTGACCTATGGGGTCGACAGAGTTGGTCATTGGGTCTGGTTTGACCATTTTGACGAAAGTTGACTTTTTAGGTCAAAAGGGTGACTTATGGGGTCAACAGGGTTGGTCATTGGGTCTGGTTTGACCATTTTGACCAAAGTTGACTTTTTAGGTCAAAAGGGTGACCTATGGGGTCAACAGGGTTGGTCATTGGGTCTAGTTTGACCATTTTGACCAAAGTTGACTTTTAGGTCAAAAGGGTGACCTATGGGGTCAACAGGGTTGGTCATTGCGTGTGGTTTGACCATTTTGACCAAAGTTGACTTTTTAGGTCAAAAGGGTGACCTGTGGGTTCAACAGGGTTGGTCATTGGGTCTGGTTTGATCATTTTGACCAAAGTTGACTTTTAAGGTCAAAAGGTATTGACTCATTATAAAAATGAGGTCAACATCGGCGTTCGTAGCCGTGTCGGAGATTTTCTCTGTGCGATGTTGATATCATTTTTGGAGTCACCACTCTGTTTATCTATGATGTTGCCATAATCTTCAATAAATCTTATTTCTTTGAATCCTAAGGGCTAATAAGATTGAAAACACTAGAAAAAGAGATGTCGGTGATAATCCTTATAAAATATGATTCTAGAACATCTTATCCTAGAAGTTATATATAAGGATAACGAAGTTTCGGTAATGAGAGATTTCTAGATAATATTTATCCTGAATTCTTTAAATCTCCTATAGAATCAAGCTTCTATAGTTATTACATCTTAAATAATTATAATTGTCAAAGAAAACTTTTGATTAATGTTAATCACTTGTTTTCTAAGTAGTTTTAAGAAAAGAAACATCAATGTTTAGTCCTAAGGGTAATATGTCATACTACCCCAAATTTTTTATTTTGTCAATTTTTGTTTTTGTTTTGTTGTTTGTTATTTTTAATTGTTTTGTTAATGTCATTATTTTGTTGTCTTGTAATTTGTTATTTGTTTTGGTGGCTACCCTGTTTTGGTTTTGTTTTGTTTTGGCTCTGTCATTTTAATGTTATTTATTTTGTTTTGTTTTGTCAATGTCGTTGTTTTGATGTTATTGTGATTTTGTTTTGTTTTGTTGTCATTTGTCCCATCTTCGGATTGTCGTCCTGCAAAACAGAGTTAGCAGACCCTATAACATGCAAAGAAAATCTAAAATGAATTTTAATATCGTTTCGTCTTGACCATCCTACAAAATAGAGTTAGCACCCTATAATATACAAAGAAAACCTAACACTTATTCTTAACCTACAAGAAAAAGAGTGTTAGTTGAATGTAGATTAAACTTAAGTTATATCCCAATTATGTTTAATGTTGATCAGACTTAAAACCTACCAAAAAGTTAGATTTTAATATTTTAGATTAATGTCATTTGAATCTAAAAATGTTAAGTCTAATGTTTATTAGACTTAAAATCTAAAAAGTTTATATTTTAATATTTCTGATTCAAGGTCGTTCGAAAATATTACGTTTAATGTCGATTAGACTTAAAATCTAACAAAAAGTTAGATTTTATTATCTTAGATTCGTTGTTATCTAAAATTCTTAAGTTGATTAGAAGTCTAATAATTAGATTCAATGGCATTTGAATCTAATATTTGTGGTTTAATTATTTGATTAAGTTAGGTTCAATATAAGTTGAACCTAATGCTTGGGTTCAAGTTGGGTTGAACTCAAGTTGAATTTTGGTCAAGTTAGGTTCAATATAAATCGAAACTAATGTTGTCGTCAAATTAGGTTTCATTTAAGTTGAACCTAAAATTTATGTTGAGCTTGACTTAGGCTTAAGTTAGGTTAAACCTAAGGTTTTGGTTTGACTTAAGTTCATTTTGTGTTGAACCTAAGTTAGGTTTGTCTTGGTTTTGATTTGGATTTAACTTAGGTTTATGTTAGGTCGTGTCATAAGCTTACGTTTGACTAAAATCCAATGTGGGTTGAATTTAAGTCAGGTTGGGGTTAACCCGGGTTAATCTTGAGTTTAATTTAGGTTTATGTTAGGTTAAGTTTAATTTAACTTGATCTTAAGTTAGGTCAAGTTCAATTTAACTTGATCTTAAGTTAGGTCAAGTTTAACTTAGATTCATATCATGTTGAACCTAGATTATATTTGAATTAAGTCCAATATGGGTTGGACTTAAGTTAAATTTAGGTTAACTTAGATTCATGTCATGTTGAACCTAAGTTAGGTTTGACTTATGTCCAATATGGGTTGGACTTAAGTTAAATTTAGGTTAACTTAGATTCATGTCATGTTGAACCTAAGTTAGGTTTGACTTAAGTCCAATATGGGTTGGAATTAAGTTAAATTTAGGTTAACTTAGATTCATGTCATGTTGAACCTAAGTTAGGTTTGACATAAGTCCAATATGGGTTGGACTTAAGTTAATTTTAGATTGACTTAGATTTGAATTTGAGTTCCACAAACATAAGGCGTCGGCGGCGCTGAGCCGCCTTTTAATTTCAATACTCTCTGGAGTTGGGTGTCGTAGGCACCCATTCTGGCGCCGGCGACGCTTGAAAGCCTTTTTCTCCATTTTGCCTCTTTTTGCTTCAAATTCGTTCCTTTTCACTTTATTTTTCTCTAATAACCTAAATTCATCATACCTGCAGCAAAACATGAAAAAACATTCCTTTAAACTGCAATATCACCAAAAATGAGTACAAATTGTATAGCAAAAACCTAACATATTTTTGGTGTATCACAAAGCTGTTACTACTGCAGGTATGGGATTTCCTTCCCTGGTGCATTCACTCTGTGAACAGTCTGGTGTTATGTTTGAAACTTAGGAAAAGGTCCTACAACCACTTAAACCTATTAACAGAGTAAATGTGAACACTTACAATGTGCATTCAGAATTTGCTGGAAAGGAGGATCTGTTAGAGCTCCTAGTTCTACTGCTTCTACCTCGCGTGCATCTAGTTCGCAAGCATCATCATCTAGAGGTGAGTTTTCTGGTTCACAGACTGGATTGTTACAGAAGATTTTGAAGAAGGTAAGTCTAACCAGAGAACATGTTGAGGATATAGATGGGAAGGTAGAAAATGTTGAGACATACATTCAAAAACATTATGAGTATGAGGAGAATTATCAGCAATATATGGACAAACTAATTAGAGGAGATCACAGTGTTGAGATGCCTCTTCATCCTTATTATATTCCATATGTGCCTTCCAGAGATTGGAACGAAGATGATGATGATGATGATAATTTGGATTTATATTTGTTGAGTCTATGATGTTTGTATTTGTGTTTTGTGATGTTTGGACATTTTATTGTTTGTTGTATTATGTTGTGAACACTGATATGTGTGGACTATTTATGTTGCGCACATCAAGTATATCTGTGTTGAATTTATGTTTTGTGATAGTTATGATTTATGTGATGAATTATTGTGATGTGTTTATGGTAGTAAATGTTTTAAAGTGTATTTTGTGTTTAGTAGTATATAATTTAATTCCAAAAACTATTAGGAAAATTTAGAACACTATTAGAAACCATTATTTAAATTGCATGTTTAAAGTTTTCAAAATTTGCTACCATACATTTTCTAGTTTTGTTGTAATTTTTGTTATGTTAAGTTGATGTGTTTGCTTTAAAAACCTCCACTACTTTAGAAGTCATTTGAAATTTCTATTAAAAGAAAACTGAATTTGATTTTTGTTTAGTCTTGTTTTTACATTGTTATACTTGCATATTTATGTTATGAAGATTCTTGTAAGCATGTTATTCTAGTTTTTAATATTTTCCCATGTATCATTTCTTATGTTTAAATGTTTTATCTTAATTAAAATTTTAAAGTTTGGGAGGAATTTAAAAACAAATTTTCAAAAACTAAAATTTTATTTCTTCTCAAGAATACTATAAATAAAATTTGATTTTTGAATGAAAATAATTATGTATATGAAATTATATTAGGGAAGCAAAATTTTGAATATAGGAATGAGTAAGAAAATTTAATTAAAATCTATAGTGATGATGAAAAATTTTAAGTTAAAGTTTTCTTAGTAAAGAAATGTTAAATATAGATAAACTATCTTTAGTAGGAAATGTTGTATTTTTGAAAAAAATAGAAGATTTGATTTTTATTTTTCAAAACTTAAATTTCTTTTATTGAAAAATAATTTTTAACACTATTATTATAACTTTTAAATGAAGGATATATATCAAACCTTTGATTAAATGGAAGGGTGGAATTCAAAATCATTAAAGGCCTATCTAGATATAGTAATATTTGACTTATAAAAAAATAATAAAAAAAAGAAAGAAAGGAAAAAAAAGAAGAGTGTGAGAAAATTCAGGAGAAGCTTGAGGATTTATGAGCTTAATAAAAAATTAGTTCCACACCTGAATTTTTAAAACAAAGTTTTGAGAAAATATAAAGCTTAATAATATAATATAGTAAGTAAAATTATTTTCTAATAAAAATTTTTAAGTGAGAAAAATAAATTGTTTAAATCCTATATTTTAAAAAATCTACAAGTATTTCTGAATTATATAGGAACTCATATTTTTCATGATCATTTTCTTAAGAACTTTTTAAACTTTAAGTTCGTCTCATTTACTAAATTTTTTTCTAAATTGGACTATTTCATTTCTAGAACAGAATTTTGAAACCGTCCTAAAGAAACTCATTTATATAATTTGCATGTTTGACTTTTATATGATTATAATGTCACTTGAGGACAAGTAACATTTTAAGTTTGAGGGATTTTGATACACCTAAAATATATAGTGATTTTATTCACATTTTTATACCTATTTTTGATGATATTGCACTTCAATGGAAGGTATTTTTCATGTTTTTCTTGCAGGTATGATTAAAATGAATGATTGCGATGAAAGGAGCAAAAAGGATCAAATTTGGAGAAAAAATGAAAAGTGTGCATAATTAGCCTCTGGCGCTTAAGCGTCGATGGTTGGTGCATAGGCGAGGCAGTTAAAAGTGGCGAATTAAATAAAATTTGATGTCATTTTCAAGGGGTGTTTGAAGCAACTTTTGGTTTAAAATTTCTTAACTTCTTTTGGGCGGCAAATTCAAATGAAGAGATGCATCTTTTGGTAGATACATTGAATCTGGACATGATTTGAAGAGACACCAAAATATCTTTTGAAAATTATTAAAATGAAGACTTAAGTTCAGAAAAAGAGAAGAGTTTTGAAAGGAAGTTTTGGCAGGAGAAGTTGGAGAAAAGCTTGAAGTGGTTGAAGAGAAAGAGGAAGAAAGAAAGCCTTCTTCTCGCCATATTTTCTTTACTTTTCCACTTTACTTTATCATAGTTTATGTTAGAATTTAGGAGAGTCCATCCTTAGAGTTGGGTGTCAAACTCTAAGGAGTTATCTAGTGGAAAGCAAATGTTTCAGAGGAACTTCAAGAGTCTTGTGGAGAGCATTTTCAGATAAGTTTTTATCTTTATTTTTACATTAGTTTTAAAGTAAGATGTGTTGTGTTTTCACTATGATTTCTACTTTTAAATCAAGTTATGTTTGTGTTTTCTCCATAAGTTCTGAGTAGTTTTCTTTATTTTTTTTCTTTCAAATGAGGAAGTAATTAAATTATGGAATGAAGTTATGTGAAGTATAGGTGTTTAATGTTGGAAGAAGTTGTGATGATTTCACTACCTTGCACTTCATTTACTTCTTGATTTGGCCAATTAAAATGTTAAAATTTATTGTGAGAGCATGTAATAACCAATGAGATATTGTCTCAATCAACAATTGGAGAGAATCACATGAAATTGTATGGCTGACAATTGTAGTCCATATAATTGAGTGCAAATAAATAGGGAGATATGTTTTTGATTGAGTGTAGAATTAGAGAACTTTAAAGTAACAGGCTAAAGCCCCCAATTTGGTTTGATGTTTTAAGTTTTGTTATAAGATGTTAGCCCCCTGATGGAGGGAAAAGAGAGAACTCTAGAGTGAGAGTTATTATCTTTCCTTCCTAACACATCTATAAAATTTCAAAACTTCAAATTAACTTATGTTCTTTATAGAACCAAGTAAGGGTAAAGAATATAACTCTCCTATTTGGCACAACATATTTAGATACTTCCATAATGAAATTCCATAATTATTTCTGATTCATTGAAAGAGGAAAAAGATATTTTATTCTCTTTCATATCATTTAAGAGTCTTGTTAATTTTGGTTGCGTACTTTACTTTTCCTAAAAAATTAGCAAAAAGAATTTAAACTTTTTAATTATAAAACATAATTTGCAAAAAAAGTTTGAAAAGTAAAATTTTTTTCTGCTTTTTTTAAATTTTAGATATTTCTCTATGGGTTTGATATCCCGGGGCTTAATCAGAAAGTCCTATATTACTTGATAAACGATACATGGACTTGCATAGAATCCCATATTATAAAATAATTAAAGTTGAATTCTCATTTGCTTCAAAATCAAGTATTTGTGTTGTTGCAAAGAAAGAGATATTATCATATAAAAGAAATATAAAGTGTAAAACGTATGCATAAATATTCGGGGATCAACCAGCCTTCGACAATCCCTACTTGCAATTATTGTAGCTAGACTACGAAATTTATGGATAGCTATGACTATTTCCAACTACGGCCTCTATGGCTAATTGCCACCATGCAACTACCAACTATAATCTTTAATGCCAACTACTTTCTTTATAGTAAACAACTATGAACTTTATAGCCAAGTACTACTGTTATAGCTTCTAACTATGATCTTTATGACCAATTGCCACTATTATTGTCATGGTCTACAACCTTCACGGCTAACTACTGCCTTTATAGTAACAAATTACGACTTTTATTTCCAACTACTGCTGGTACAACTTTTAAATACAAGCTCTCCAGCTAACTACCAATATTGTAACCATCAGCTACAACTTTCATGGCTAACTATTGCCTCTATTGTAACTAACTATGGCCTTTATGTCCAACAACTATTGTTACAGCTTCCAACTACGATATGAATGGTTAACTACAACAATTTTAGCCACTGACTACATCATTTAAGGCTAACTACCACATTTGTTGCAACCAACTATGGCATTTGAGACCAACTACTACAAGTGAAACTTCCAACTATGGATTCTATGGCAAATTACCACTATTGCAACCACCAACTATGACTTTTGTGGCCAACTACTGTTGTTATAGCTTCCAACTATGACCATTGTGGTCAATTTTCCATATTATAACCATCGACTATGGCCTTTATAGCTGAATATTGTTGTTACATATTCCAATTACAATCTTTGTGGCCAACTATCACTAATTTAACCATCAATTATAACATTTGTGCCAAATTACTACTAGTATAGCTTCTAACTACAGCCTCTTTGTCCAATTGCCACTACTTAAGCCACCAACTATAACCTTTATATATAATTACTTAATTCATAATTTCCAAGCACAACCATTATGACCAATAGTCCTTATTACAGTCGTTGATTATAACATTCATGGCTAACTATTGCCTTTGTAGCAACCAACTATGGCTTTTGTAGCCAACTACTTCTGATATAATTTCCTATTATGTCCTCTGTGACCAATTGCTACTTATAGAACCTTCACCTAAAACTTTATGGCGTCACTATTATAGCCAAGAATTATATTCATTGTAGCTAAGTTATGACTATTATAGCTGCATTAATATTATGCATCAATGATTATCAATTTTTAAATTCCATCTTCTATAATTTAGGAGAAGAGTGAACCTATTTGTTTAAAATTACATAATGGATTACTTTGGCTGGGCTAGGATCCATAGTTTGTTCTTGTTTCAATGTTTTTCCAGGTAAGAAATATTGATATATTCTCCTACTAATTTTAATTTTTATCTGTGTGTGTGTTAAATCTTTGTACAATTCTAAGCCATTAGAATGTTGTTATATCGTTGTGAATTTTCTGACATAACAATATAATCCATTTTTAAATCTCCCTTATTTTAGAAGAACGAATTAATTAAAATATTTTCAGTAAAATATTTGAGCTTATGTCATTAAATTATATAAATATTTATGATAGTAATATAATAAAAGTGTAATAATGCTTTATTGCTTATACATCACCAAAAAATCATTTAATCAAGTACAAATCTCAATGCATAATTTCAAGATTCAAATTTGGGAGCACCCAAACTTTAGTTTCAACAAATTTATTGTCAGACCAATTATCTCAATGAGATGAACATAACTAATCAAAGTAAGAGGTATTATTTTCTAATTGATGACCTTCTATATTTAGGGCGTGACAAAGTGATTAGAGCAAAGTTTTAAATTCAAAATTTTTTAGACTTCTTAGGGTTGGGCATTAAGAAATGTTGTTTTTGGTTATTAATAATAATATTTACTCCTATATTTTATTTTAATTTTTTATATGATTATTTTCATAGCATTTGAAGAATCCTAAGAGCAAAGGTGCTACCATCTCTCAAGCAATTGATGACCCAAGAGCTGTGATAGAAGCAATACTAGCCCTTAGAGGCACAAAATCTCCTAACAACCATTATATTGAGAGCACTATAGAACCAAATTTTAATATGATGACTCTTATTGACACATAACTTCACACATGTTAGAAACAAAAATCATAACCAAGATCATGCAAGCAACCTAAGCTATCCAACCACATGCACATTCAATAATACAAACTACTCAGCATGCACAACCATAAGCTACACATACACCAATTTCACTTTTGAAACTCAAGTTAATCAATTAGTAATCATCATTGATGGTGGTGCAACAGATTGAGCGATGGATGAAGTATTGAGGATGTGTTATATTATAATGTAATTTTAGATCCAATTGAATCAAATACATACCACCATGATATCAATAAGAGACTAGGTGTAAGGTTCTACAAAGAGCACAAGTTTACATCGGTACATTTTAGTCATGCGAATGTGCTAATGGTCTATGAGAGAATCACCACCATAGTACTTATATACTAAACCTAACAAGGTGAATTCTTGGGCAAATTCTAGGAGCTATTCTTAGAGCAATATTTACTAACGGATGCTTACAAAAAATTAATGAATGATCTAATAAAATTGGAGTAAAAAGTGGTGACTATTTGAGAATAAGAGCTTGAGTTCATATGGATCATTAGATTAATCTCTATGTGAGTTAACATAAAGATTAGAAGATTTATAACTTCCTTTTTTATTTAAGAAGGGCGTCATCAAATGCTTATTTACCATTAAATGCATAAATTATAGAATGCTTGTGGACCATGACATACATGTAAAGGTAGAGATAAAAATTTATGAATAAATTAATGTTAGGAAGCAAAAGAAAGCATGCTTACAAATAAATGGGAATTCTCTGGAGATACAACATCAAAATTAGTAAACTTAGAAATTAAAGAACAAATCTCATTTAGTTCATTGCGAGAAATTCCATTAAGAGACAAGTAAACCGATTATAAAAAAAAGGCTTTAATTAGTGTAGTTTGATCATAAGGTTAGGATTGAGACTTCAAATCTCAAGATCACTCTACTTTGATAATGATTTAGGAGAATAATATCAAGCAACATAAGAATGTATAGCAAAATTTTAGAAAATGTCAATCTGAGAAAATAATGACGAAGGACAAGCATATTAGAACTATTTTTAGCCTCATAAGCTACCACAATAGATTTTATCAGCTCAACCTTATCAAAAATGCCCTTCTAAATTAAGATATTAGTAACAACAATAGCTTCCATAAAAAAAAAATGGCAAGTAGTGCAATATCAACTTGTTGAGTGCAAAAAATGCACACACAAATTAGCAAAAATACACACACACACACACACACACACACACACACACACACACACACACACATATATATATATATATATATATATATATATATATATATATATATATATATTATTTATTTATTTATTTTTTAATATTACATAAGTTTATATAATTTAATGAAGTAAAGCCACAAAAAATGAATGAAAAAGAAGCTGGAGAAATTCATTGAATTGCTATAGCACCGAGTTAAGTGACTAGGTGTCGTGATAAGTGTCTCAATAGAAGTTTTTCTGAGAGCTTAAAGCTTTGACAGTAACTACCATGCACTTAAGGGCCCAAACCCAACACCTCAAAGCTAGATTATCTAGTAACTTGTATTTTATTTTTTGACAAACAAGTTGTATTTATCTAACCATGCAGATTGAAAGATTTAACTATTAAAATAATCAAACATGATATCAAACATAGTTTACTATCTTGAGAGATAGAAATCACAATATTTTTTGTTCTTAGGACAATTTTTAGGATTTTCCTAAAGGTCAGAGGGCCACCTAGGGTGATTTTCATGATTTTTTGAAATGTGTTTAAATTTTTATGATTTTTTAATTAGTTTTGGTGAATAAATAAACTAAAATATATTTTTATTTTGAAAATCCAATTTTTATTTTTCTTTGACTCCTTAGAATTTGGCAAACTCAAATAACCTAATTTTATATTTTCTAATTTTATTTATTTTTTATAATTATTTTTGTCAATAATTTATAAAATATAGAAAAATGTGTTTAAGTACTCAAAATACATTTCTTATGTCTTTAAATTTTATGGGAGCACTTCAAAGTTGTTGTCTCTGATCAGAGCTAACTTTATGATATTTTGAAACATAATCATATATTTCCAATTTTGTTAATTTATTTTAATTATTTTTAATGAGAAAATAATTAAGAAAATAGATTTTAATTTTTTTTACTTCACTCTCATTTTTCCTTATGCGCCTCTGACTTCAATGAACTCCCAAATAAGATTTTGAATTTTTTTTGTTTTTTATTCTACGTTTTAAGAATTATTCCAATTAAACATATGTGAAATCTATAAAAAAATTAGGGTTTTTAATGCTAGGGATGCTATATCCCAAAAAATTCATGTCATGATAACAAGAATCCAAGTTTTTATCATTTAATTAATTTCTGTGGTTTTTAATTAATTTAAAACTAAATAAGAATTAATTGTTTTTAAATTTATGTTCACTATATTTCTCTTTGTTTATTGAGCACAAGGGTAATTTTATTTTTTTTTATCAATTTTTATGCCAATATATGATTATTTAAAGTTTTATGTATGTAATTAAATCATAAGAAACCCTATTTATCTACTTAATCACGTCGGCGCCAACACATCATCAATAGCTCCGAATTCCACACGTCGCTCCTCCATTCGTCGCGCATTCCAAGTCGGCCTCAATCTCTACCGCTAATTTAAAAGCACGGAAACGGACGACATCCACTCCTCATCCAAAATCTGACTCAACCCGAGAGTCGTCCGCACTAAGACCTTACGATCTCCCTATATTCTTAATGAAATCGAACACAATTTGATCTAACACCATCATCTATGTTAAACGCTCCTATCCATGCAGCTAAGTGGGCATGAAATTTTCATTTGCTTCACAAAGGTCTAAAATTGAGAAGAAAATAAGAGATTTGAGTCTATAACTTAGACCGAGTTGTGCGGTCTCAATTGGGTGGTTGCAGAAGCTTTGCCTAAATCGCACTAACTTTCTCCAAGTGTTGGATTCCTCTGAGGTAAGGTCTAAGTATGAGCTAGACCAAAAATGGCTCGGGTTTAGTCTATGGCTAGGTTGGAGTTTGTGGGAAGGTGAAGTTTTGATTAGGGAGAATGTTTTAGGGTATGGTGAAGCATTTGAGGGGATTAGTTGTGAGGTTTGTTGGAGTTTTTGTAATAACCAAAGAACATCCTTGATTTCAACGGAGAAATCAGGGCTTCTTATTGTTACAGAGGGGTTGTTAGTGGTAGGGAAAAGTTTCTCAAGACTCTAGGAATGAAAACAACTCTTGAGCTCTCTTTGGTTCCCTCTGGTTAATGATTGGAAAAACTCATTTTTCTTGTGTTAAAACCTTCAAAGTAGCTGTTTCGGGGCAAATATGGAGAGGAGCCTCTCTCAATCAATGCAAAGCTCAATTAGAAGGTAATAAAACATCAATAAACTCAACTAAAGCTTGGGTTATGGGCAGTTTATTTGAATTTGAAATTTGAATTTCGGGTCACGGCGTTATTTTGGTGTTATTGGAGTTGGATAGTAGTTGTATTGGCTCAGTACTGTGACCACGTTGTTATTGAGGTTGAATTATTGGGGTTGGATTGCGCGTGATGGGTAGTATTGGCGTGATACTATGGAGGAAATTGTGGCAGTATTAGCGGGTGGTATTGCAGTATGACTGAGGGTGTATTGCAGTGTTTTTACGGTTTTGCACTAGTGGTTTCAAGTTGGAGTTTTCGGGAAAGTTACCACGGTATTATTGAGGGATTATCGGCGAGGATTTTAGAAAAAGCGGTGTTATTGCGTACATATTGCACGACTGTGGGTGTTATTTGGATAATTAAGGTGGTAGTTTTACAATGGTGTTATTAGAGACATTACTGCCTCATAAAAACTGTGTTATTGAGGGTATTACTGTGGTTAGAAGTAGTGTAATTGGAGATATTATTGCGACATTGAAACGGTGTTATTGAAGGTATTGTCGTGACTTTGAAGTGGTGTTATTGGCTTGTTTCTAGCCTGAATTGAGCCCGAGCCTAGCCTAAACTCTCTTTCACTTTAATTCCACTTATGCACACATGAAACAACACAATTGGTGGGTCAGAGAGATTTTAGAAATTATTATGATGGATATTAGGCTCTGAATTTTGGCAAAATTGGACTTGGGACATGGGTTTAGATGGGATTGAGGTGGCTTTGGGTTTGAACTTGACCAATTTAGCTTTTGAGCTTGCAATTGGATGGGATTGAATTTGATATTGGATTTCTGTGGATTTAATGTGCATTTGAATTGAGACTTGGGCAATCTTGAATTTGGGTTTGAAGTTTCGATTGGATTGGATCAATTTGGCGATTTACTGAAGGATTAACTCAATTTGACAACTTCGGGTGAAACTGGGTCAATTTGGGAATTTTGAGTAATTTTGTGTGGAATATGGATTTGAGGTCCATGGGACTTGGGTTGAAATTGAGCTCAAAGTTTTGAGCAAATTTGGTGAGGGGGAGAAGTGTATGTGAAGTGGTCATCGAGCCACTCAAGGTCAAAAAGAGTGTCCCTATGGCCTTGTGATCTTATGGGAACTCCCTTTGAGTCTCACCATGTTGGTTTCAACCACCAAAATGCTAGAGGTTTAAGACTACCCATGTAAGACTCCATATTGAAGCCAGGAAGTGGTTTGAATTTCTAAATGGGTGGGTCCCATCATTAGGTCTCTAGGATAGTCAAAATGAAAGTCCTATGGCTAGATCCTAAGCCTTAGAAGAAGACTATACCTCACCAAAATTGAGGTCAATAATTGAGTTGCGAGAGTAAATTAAAAATGCATTAGTTAATGAGTGAAATGATGTTGTTAGTTAATTTTTATTTATTTATGTTCAATGTGGTGCATGAGCTCATAATTTTTATTATAATAACTCTTTGATTATTTGACATATGGGTATAATTTTTTTTCGCTTCTTTTTTTTTTGTTTATGATAAGATATATGATATTATGAGTTCTTCTAGATGGTTTTTAATGTTATGAATTCTGACATATATAAGATCAATATTAAGACAACCAAGTTCCCTTTCTTTTCAGTCATATAATTGTTGAGGTTCTGATATGCCTTTGTGCTATTATGCTTATCTGATATATATACGAGCTTGATATTACGTGGTTTAAAAGAAACCAAGATCTTATTTCTTTAATGTCTTCTGTCTTTTTTTTTAATGATAAATTATTTATCAATTTATCTTTACTCTGTGTCCTTTGAGTTTTATAAATCTTTATCAATATTTTTGTTATTATTATTAGTTAAATTTTCATATAACTCTATCATTATATTATTAAGGTAAGCTAATTTTATTGATATAGTTTTCAAATTTCATTAAAAAGAGCTCGAGGTTTTCTGATGCTTCTTGAGTCTTGTACTATATCCTTGGATTGCAGTGTTCTCTACTTACATCAAGAAGAGAAAATACTTATGAGACAAAATTTTATAGGAATCTAAGGAATAGTTCAATAGAAGACTCTTTGATGATCCAATCTCAGCTAATGAACGTAGAGAGTATCTTTAAACAGAAAGTTCTTGTAAGATTAATTGTTCGCATTTTAAAATTAAGATTTTGATAATATTAATTATTATTTTAATTTTTTTTTTTTTTGATTTTGATTGTTATGTTACTAATAAGCTCTCACTTTTATATGTAATATTTGAATTTATGAGTTTTTGAGAAATTTGAACGTAATTTCTATCTTTATGTATGAGTTATTAAGAAACGACACAATAATACAAATATAAAAATATATATTTTTTACAAACAACTATATTACAACTAGGGATGTAAACGAACAGAACATGAACGAACAAAGCTTGTTTTTGTGTTCACTTCGTTTGAAATTTAGTTTATTTGAAATAAGCTTGTGTTCGAAATTATTTGTGAAGTCACCGTTCGTGTTCGTTTCTTAACGAACGAGTCGAACACGAGCCGAACACGAGCTGTTCGCGAACGACGAGCCAGTTTGATAGCCCTAATATTGATATATATAAATAATATATTATATTAATTATATAACTTATATTATATAAATATATAATATCTATATTAGTATATTAACTATATAGTACATTAATGTATTATTATTATTAATTTATTATATATTATAATTTATAAAAATTAATTTTTTAAAATATTATAATTTTTTATATATAATTATTTTAAATTATTTTATATTTCGAACAATAATGATTCGAACACGAACGAACGCATCACTGTTCATGTTTGGTTTGTTTAATTTACCGAACGAAAAAAAATTGTTCGTGTTCGTCTCGTTTACTTATAGAACAAATCGAACACGAACTTCTTGACAAACCGAACACAAACTATTATTGAACAACGAATTTTTTGACAGCCCTAATTACAACTGCATTATACAAACACACAATTCTCTAGAAGTGTTGCTGCATAGCAACATTTTCAAAGAGCTGGAGCTTCTCCAGCACCTCTTTTTATCGTTTGTAAAATTAATCAAAATATACATAAATGCTATTTGGTATGTGTGTTCGTTAAAAAGTCGCTACTCGGGCAATAGCCGGTCATCAGCAGTTCTCCAGTTTCCAGGTTAGCGGCGTGAGTGGCGGCATTTAAGTTCGTCGGCAGGATGAGCATCTCGTCCGCCCTAGCCATCTCTCGACCTCCTTTTCCCCCTCCCATTAGCTGTCCGCTTGCGTCCCCACTACGCTTCAAGGTAAGCCTGCAATTTCTCACATCAGTTCTCTGTCTCTGAGATTATTGAACTTCTCATTCATCAGTGGCTACAGCAGAGGGCATCGTCGGTTTCCTTAAGGTGTTGGTGCGGTCCTTCTCCAAAGTTGAATTCCGATTCCGAGACCTCGGACAAGTCATTGTCCCTCGGTATGTCTACATCCAGTTGGCGCGCAGCTCTCGGAGCTGTAGGGTTTCTCGAGACGGCGTACCTGACCTATATTAAGCTTTCTAACTCGGAAGCTTTCTGCGCTGTTGGTGGAGTTGGCTGCAACGATGTTCTCAACAGCGAGTATTCAGAAGTCTTCGGTAACCTTTCTCTATCATGCCCTTTCTGTAAATATCCTTGCCTGTTTTTGCACTGGTCAAATATTTTGATGGCAATCCTTGCATTACTGAAGCTAGAGTCTTACATTTTGTCAATAAGGTTCAGTTAATTTCGAAGAAACTTTAACTGAGTACATTCCCTTGGTTTGTGCTTATAGCACTTTTAGTTCCACTTTCTAATTTTCATATGCATCTGAAATCCCTCAAACAGCCCTTCTACTTACACCTGTGGTTCATTAATACCGCTCTTTGTAGAACATTGCTACTTTTGCACCTTGTTTTCTGTTTGTTTAAGAAATTTTTAAGATATTAATGCCATCAGATAAGCTGCTGTTATCGAGTAGGTGATTAGAGCTCTATTTCTCCAAGAAATATTGAAGATATACCCTTGGAAAGTTAAGTAATGATGAAGTGCAATAGGGCTGCTACACTTTTCATACTAAGGGTATGTTTGGGGTAGCTGCGGCTTATTAATAAATTGCTGTGCAGCAGCTCTGGCAGGAAGCTGCTGCATAGTAGCCAACTTTCTGTTTTTCACAGATTGAAAACAACTGTGCTACATTTTTTTCTGCACAAATGATCATTCTGCCCTTGCATTGTAATGCTGTTTACAACACAGATCATTCTGCCCCTGCACTGTATTGCTGTTTACAGCTGATCTTAGCTTTCACCTTGGGGCCTGATTGATGGGACTCACAAAGAACATCATGGACCTCTGCCAAGATCTTCTGGATCTCATCATTTCCAACACTTTGCAATCACATTTGGTCAAATGGGCATTGATAAAGCATACCATTTAAGATGGTATAGGACTACGCTCTCTTTGGGACTTGAGTAGCTAAATAGCGATCATCAGGGAGTATCCCTCTCGTCAAATACGAGATGATGGCTCGTCGCCAATCATCGTGTGAGTGATTAGAAGCGGAAAGGACCGCGCTCCCATCCCTGCAAGGGTGACTTCTTAAGACTCACGACGCACCGATGACAAGACCCTTTTATCTTTGATCACAATTGTCACGGGGTCACCAGTACCACTCGACAATTCCTTGGCAAGTTTAGCTAGAGCGTCAGCCTTGTTGTTCAGGTAACGAGACATCCTAACTAAAGTAACATTGGGGATGTGCTCTAGTAATGCCATTACTCTATTGTGTTATGCTAAGTGGTCTGGTTTGAGAACTTTATAGGTTCTCAACACTTAGCTAATGATGAGCTGTGAGTCCCCATGAACGTTGATCTTTTTGATATTCATTTGGATGACTAATTCCAATCCAAGAATCAAGGCTTTAAATTCCGCCTCATTGAATACACGCTTATGGGAAACAAAAATGAGGCCGATGTCTGCCTTCACCCTCGGGAGAGATCTAGATGGGCCTTCAGGGAAGATGGGCCATCGAAGTATAACTCCCATTTGAGGAAATGGATGGCTAACAGATGCTGATTAGGAAAGACACCGTTAAGTAGCGAGTCAGTGGTGCGAGTCATCATATACTGCAAAGGGTTTACCTTTGAGATGAGATCGAGGTGTTGCAGGAGCATGTAATGCCTCAGTTTTTGAACAGAAAAATATTAATAGCAAAAAGTGTTCTTTCTTGATTGACAGATATTTCAGTTTACTTGGATGGAACACAGACTAGGTAGTACAGGGCGTTCTCTTTCTCATCTACGTTAACTTGGGCTAACAAAGCTCCTATCGACTCGTCAATAGCGCTGATATACAAGGTATGCGTTTTCCCTGGGATGGGAGCAGCCAAACTGGTGGATTGAGCAGACGCCTGCTATCATCAAACGTGTCTTGACATGTTTTATCTATGTGGAAACATACTTTTTTTTTTGTCAGTGCAGAAGGTCTACAACGCATTGAGAGATTTGAAATAAACCTCCTAATGAACGCCAACTTCCCTTGAAGGTAGCGCAGTTGCGTTAAACTTTTATGAGGCTCCATCTCTATGATGGATTCGATCTTACTAGGGCCAATCTCAATACCCTTATGGCAGACTATGAAGCCAAAAAAATTCTTGGAAGACATGCCGAAAGCATACTTCAATGTATTCATCTTTATATCATATTTCTAAGGCGCTAAAAAAGGTCCTTAGATTTGCAAGATGATCTTCTTTGAAACGACTCTAGATCATTGCATCGTTGATATAACACTCAAACTTGTGGTGGAGCAAGTCGTCGAAGATATGTGTTATGACACGTAAGTTGCCCTGATGTTTTTCAAACCGAAGGGCATGACTTGATAGCAAAAGATGCCTATGAGCATACGAAACACCTTATACTCTTCCTTTTTTGGGGCCATGCGAATTTGATTTTATCCGGACAGGCCATCCATAAAGGAGAACATCGCATGTAGCGACATCTACCACCAGCTCTAGTATAGTTAAAGGAAAGTTGTCCTTCGGGCAAGCTTTATTTTGGTCCCAAAAGTCAATGTAAACTCGTTTCTGTCTGTTCTTTTTTTTCGAACAAGTATCATGTTTGCGAGTCATGTAGGGCAGGAGACCTGACTAATGAGTTAGCCTCGATGACTTTTTTGTCTCTTCGGTAATCATAAACTCTATCTCGGGTCGCTTTTTTGAGGGGATTGTTTCACCGAAGTAATACTCGGATTAATGACAAGATAGTGGACGATCACCTCTGGAGCTAAACCGGGCATAGCTCCAGGTGAGGCAGTCCCAAAACTTCTTGAGAATTTTTATGACTTTTGTGGCCATAGAGTCGGAGAGGAATTTACTTAAGTGAGACGAAGATCACCGACCATGCCTAGGTTGACCTCGATCTACTCTTTAATGGTCGAAGAGACACCATCCTCCAATTCGGGAGGGGCATCCTTAACTTTGACCTTCTCATCAGGAGGGATAAAGATCGCATTATCATGATATGGGGAGATCATCATACATAAGGCATTGGGGATCTTAGCATCACCCCACCTTTTGACATATCCCGGTCTAGATTTGTCTTCTGGGGGTCTATTCTGCCACATAGCCTTGCACAGTTTGGATTGGCAAACTACCACCGCTCAAGCGATAACCCATCATCCAATAGTTATAGGAAAGAGGGATATCTTCTACTTGTTCATTATCATTATTTAAATGGGTTACATGAGAATCTACTTGTAAAACAAAATGCTCTTCTCCTTAGACTCGGGTCTAGGAGGTACATAAAAGGACTTGAGATCCTCAATTGTGGAAGCATGTGCAGCTATCGGATCCCTGCGGTGGCCTCATGGTATCGAGTCAATAGTGAAGACTTCATTTGCCAGTCAATTCGAACAGACGAGGTACCATGACAGTTGTCGCTGTCCGTAGAATTTCCTCGTTGGAGTCACCTAGACTATCATCATGTGAATCTTTGGGTTTATCTACCTGGAGGGCTTCTTCTGCCCCAGAATCTGTATCGGAATTGACACATATGATGAATTTAAAGGTCGACAAAATAGGGAGACTTCTGGTTGGCTCCATACTATCTCTTTTCCGTTGACTGGGCGAGGGCTAGGAAGACGAGGGGCCCGTGGATATCCAACGATGCTTGAAGTTGGTGGAGACACATTGTTATAAGGAACACATTATTCAACATCATCGAATATATCAATTTGTTAATGGGAATCATTGGATATCACCCAGGATGGAGGACTCTTCTCCTCTGCGCATCTACTTAATGCATTAGTGCAGAGTCGAAGGTACCACCCGTATTAGTGAATTCAGGGTTGTTCGAGTAAAACTCTAAAGAACACGTTCCTGTCTATGATGTGGAACTTGGCTTCGTTTTAAACTCTCCAAACTGGAAAGGAAGGGTAATGGGCCCAAGTGTTTTTTGGTCCTTCTTGTTGAAGCCGTTCAACATGATCTGGTCATATCATAACCATCACATGCTCAAGAAAAGCAACTCGATGGTGTGCACGCTAATAATGTTAATGGATGCGCTAGGATTCACCAGTATACGGTTTAGAAGTGTCCCGTATATCATAGTATAAGGGATGATTGTGGTCAGTAGTACCCAACAACAAATTGTCCTCAGAAAAAGTGATGGCAACTATGTTTTGCGGTGCGACCGCCTATTTCATCCTCTCCTCAGTGTAGTACGAGTGAAAGACTTCGGGCTTCAAAAGATCTTTAACTAAAGTCTCCCCTAACTCCGAGGATAAAAGGATAGCATCATAGATGCTCAACGATGCCTACAACCTTTTCAGGTGCGCTAGCACGTTGTAATCTACCTTAGCGACAGAGCTCTTAGTTTCTTTACATCAAGTAGGAACTTCATGAGGGCCATCCACCTCTTGGTTGATGATCGCCTTCCCCTTATCACGAGAGGTAGGCTTAACTATCTTCGGAGGAAGAAGCTTGCCTTCGTATGTAGACCTCTTGAATATCCTCATTAGAGGAACTAGCAGAATTGCTTCTAACGGGAGCTTAAGCAAGGGCTCTATGAATGGGCCATGAGAACGAGACGTCTCACCTGACCGTCTGACAAATCACTCAAGTCATCGCGAATGCGGTAAGCGCCATTGAAGGAGAGCAATATCGGGTATTGCTCCTCTCCTTCGCTAAGAGTTTCCGTGTCAGACTCGTGAGAGCTAGTCATAAATATATAGAACACAGAAGAGTACTCAGAAATGTCTTCATTTATTGCTTCATCAATAGAACACAATGCATTAGAGGGAACAAACTCTTGCTCGAAGTTATTATTTGCAATTGAAAAGAAAGGAAGTACATGAAAAGAAAGTACATCAGTAGTACAAGTTGTAGTAGAACGATAGTGGGAGTGGCAGGAATGACTGCAACAACTCTAGTTGATACTCTTGCATGAGGTTTTTCTAAGTACTACTCTGGAATCTCTAGCTCTCTCACTTTGTAGCGGGCATCAAGCCAATTCTTGAAGACATAGAAGTTCTCAAGTACGTGCCGCAACTGCCTGTGATATTGATAATAGTTGGGCTCTTTGGTCTTCTCCACTTTATCGGGCATTTTCGGAAGTGGAAGCTGCATGCCTTTTTTAAGAAGATTTTTGAAGATCTTCCTAAGGCAATCTCTCCTAAAAGAGTTTGTCTTAGGCTTCTTCTGATCTTAAGCTTGTCCTTTCCACTTCTGAGAAGAGGAGTGAGCTAGCTCGGCGGACACGATGGGTCTCTCCAACTTGCTATCAACTGCTGCTAATGTCGAGCTCTCTTCCGTCCTTCATGAAGGACTGGCCAAAAAAGGCTTTTTTCCTTTGATATTATAATCAGATTTGAGAACCAAAGTTCCTGCAGTATCCTGCAGGCTAGTTATTTTCTCTATCAAGACTTTAAAGGCCTTGATAGGAGTAATCTTGAGCAAGACAGAGATTGGTCCTTTGATTTTGCTCATGAGAAGTGTGATGGCAGGTTGCTTCTGAAGGAGTGGCTCGCACTTATGCTCAAGTTACATCAACGAATAACAAAATCTATCAAAGACTCATTGGCATTTTGGTGGGCCAAAATCAAATAAACTAAAGTGAGATGTGCATCGGTAAAGCTTTCACGAACGCATCCTCTAGTTTAGTGTATGTCTTGAATATGTCGTTTGGTAAGTCGACATGCTACTCAAAAGCGAATTCGGCCAAACTAGTAACAAAAAGACGTATGAACAAAGAGTCGTTATTCTCGGCGTTGCAACACAACACGCGAAACTGGGCGATATGCTGCTGAAGGTTTCCAAACCCATCAAACTATTTGAAAAGCAGAGGGACAAACCTTGAAGGATACGGTATGTGCTTGTACTCCTCGGGTTAGGTTGACCTCTTCGAACCAGTTTCGCCTTGCTGAGCTGCTAAGGTTGCCTTAACATTTGCATCCACTAAGGGCTGCAGGTGTGAATCAAAAGGAACCTGCTCAGGTGGGCGGTATCAGAGAAAGTAGCATGTACATGCCTCGCAGGTTCAGGCTGCACTACGTGTGTCACAACACGTATCTCTACTTGCGTAGTAGGTGAGACAACATTGGATCCAACCCGGTTGGCCTGTAACACGGCGATTTGGGCAGTAATGAGGGCTATCTAGCCCTGGAGAAAGGCGATAGTCTCCCCTGAAGTAGAAGCCCCTCGATCGATCGCGGGGACATTTTGTGCCTCTGCAGCTCATGATGATCAGGCACATCGAGATCGATAGCTGGGTCATTGAAAGTGGATCTTTAATCATGCGTGGTCACTACCATGAAATGGCAAGTTGCTATCTCAAAATCATACAACTCCTCGCCGAGGAGTTCATCCTCTTCGAGGGGATAGCCAGGAACATCGGGAAGGTCCTCTAACAGGTCCTCCTTGGGATCGTGCTCGGGATCACCCTCGGGGTTAACTGGAGGTAATTCGAAGCAATGATTGACGGATGGGATAGCTTGCCCTTGGATCAGAATATTAGCCTCTGGACTGGAGTTGCAACCACATGAGGTGCAACATTGGGAGCCTTTGGAACCCACTTCCTCTTTGGCGGGCAGTTGCCCCATCTTAAGTATAAATGAGGGGAGTATCGGTGGGGGTGTGCCCCGGATCTCGCCCTACTACCAAAAAATTTATGCACATAATATTTATTCAGTAAAGGCGAGCAATAAGCAAATAAATATATTTTTTAATACTGTCAACAGAAGATGGTACAACAAGAGATGCGGCCACTACAACTATAGAAGTAGTAGTGAACATAAGAGAACCTAGCTCCGACACATTCCCATCAAGCTCCATATCGGAGCTCCTTGGGACTCCTGGATCGATCTGTACCATAAAGCATAAGTACTCCGGACTCGCAGTGGACTTATAGGTGGACCACGGTCTCCTACTGCGAGGACGTCGTGGATAAGGAACGTAAAGGAGCTAATCCATGACTTGCTCGGATGTCTCCGAGATCCGAGCCAGGAGGTTCTCCCGGGAAACTGGACTCTTTCCCTACAGGGAGAAAACTGCCCCAACAAGCTTCTTTGTCAATAGACTCGTGACAGAACGATCAACCTAAATAACAGGCATAAGAGAGCCCGTGTCCCGAGGTGGTGTGCGCCTCCTAGAAATTTTGGCGGGGATGTGAACCTCGCAGTCAGAAAGAACAATAAACTGATTTTTCAGTCAGGGGAATTGAAGATCTCACACGGCCAGAACCGGAGCAACTGAAGGAACCTGCTGCTGGGCCCGCAACAACATGTTCTTGGTCCTCCAGGCCCTCCTGCCCAGTCTCAGAGCAGAAGTAGCCTCAGAGGGACTCAGAACAACAGGCGCCAGATTCGTAGCAATGGCAGAAGTTATGACAGCAATGTTGTGAGAAAACTCACCTGCCGAAGACAGGGAGACCCATGAAAACTCAGAGGAACGACCTGATAGCCTGGAAAAGACCGATGAGAACTACGATGCATTGCTCTCGGGTGCCGAACTCTTCCTCGTAGAAGAACAGGCTCGACGCAAGCCACTGCAACAGGAACAACTCGATGTGCTCAACTCACCTTTCAAGAGGGAGGTCACAGAACAGATGCCTCAGTAGGCAAGTGATTACGAATTTTAATCTAGATTGGGTGCTTAAGTAACTGAAGGTTATGACACCCTTTGGTGAACAGAAAACACTTAAAGGGAAAGAAACATAGTTCCCTCCAGTAATGGCGATTGTAACCACCTTTTGCTCGTCATGTCTGTTAAACAAAAAAAGAACGATCACAAAGATAGAAAGGGCAAGAAAAGAATAAAAAAAGTACAATAGTGTCGATGTTTGTGAAAATGTTGTGACCAAACTGCTGCGAGTACTAGATGGGACGGAATAACATCGGGTTGCTAACCATAATAACTGATGCATGGATTTGAAGTCTAAGGTCTAAAAGACAAAGTGACACTACGACATAAAGGAAGCTAGGTCATTAAAAATGTAAAGAGAGTGTTTTACTCCCAGCAGCTCCACAAAGGTGCGAATTTACTAGGACCTGCAGAACAGGCAAATGCAAGTCCACGTTCGGAAAGAGGGAGGATCTTCCTCACGGGAGTTGCTAATATTTTGAATACACTTTCGTTAGAAATAAGCAAAGCTCATGTGGTGAAGAGAGCTTCAATCCCCAGCGGAGTCACCAATCTGTTTTCATTCCCATCTCTTTTTAGTTTTAAAGGAGTCGCCAGCGTGTCCATCGTCGTATACATTCTTTTTTTGAATAAGTCTTTCTTCCGGATCATGTGAATGATCAGGAGAAGAAAGAAACAAAAAAATAAAACATATGACAAAGGCTGAAAAATAAGAGAAAGAACGTGAATAACTTCTGTGCGGCAAATCTCGCATGGATAGACCAAGCATATACGTCTGAACCAGATTAGACAGAACTAGCTTGTGTCAAATATCCGCGAATAAATACTTACGAAAGCTACACACAATCAAAGATTTAGCTGTGTTTGTATGTTCTAGGGTCCAGAGTGCTAACAAGGGGATATATCCCATTTGGTTAATTACATCTTAGAGGTTGCCCAAGATTACTTTTAATCAAGGCAATTTTGCTTGCGTTTAAAGTGCAACTAGCACAGGGTTATCAAATGGCAGTAATTTTGCAGAAGAATATTTCGATGCTTTCAAAGCTCCCTACGAGGCAGTGGATGAGTCTCTCATGATCTCTCATTGATAACGAACTCATCGGCACACTGAGCCAATAAATACGACAAAAATCAAAGCAATCCCAATAACAACCGACCAGAGTAACCCTAGCCACAATCAATCGAACCCCAACTAAAGCAACCCCAACCAAAATAGCATGGAATGCACACTCTTAGCCAAACAAAAAACACAATTCTTGTACTGACAAAACTCACACCTAAACTTTCAACATTACGCAAATAACAACATAAATACACAACAAACCGTAAAAAATTAAAAATGAAATATCTATCCACAAATTCAAAGTAGATAACAAATAGGGGTGCCAACAATTGACCCAACATGCCAATATGACTCAAATTCGACTTGAAAATTTTGGGTTAGATTTAACCTAAATATTTTTTGAGTCAGGTTTGAGTTAGAGAATTCTACCTGTTTATTGTTCAGGTCCAGTTCTGGTTAAACCCGAAAATCCAAACATAACCTAAATAAGCACGAAAGGTCGGGTCGAGTTTGATTTAGTGGGTCAAGCTCGGGTTCAGGTCTTAGTTTTCAACCTGTTTATTATTCGGGTTGACCCTATTCGGGTCAGGTCATTTTTTGGGTTGGACCTGATCCGCTGAACCGAATTGACACCCCTGGATAACATGCAATGCAAAGACAAAATAGTGTGGAATGCACACCAAAACCAACAATCAAACAAGTGCTTACACAAAGAAGACTAGATTATGGAAATCCAGCAACAGAGAAGAAAAAAACAAGAACAAAGCATAAGAACTTATTTGTGTGACCAAAACAAAAGAGACAACAAGATACATACAGGCGATTTGAATGCAGGAAGACATGCGAAACAAAGCACTCACTTTTATGCCTTAACATGCATTGCTAGCAGTGAAAATGGGTATGTTGCTGTAAACTAAGGGTGTTATCACGGAAAAAAACAGGAAATTCATGAAAAATTATGAATGATATTTTAGTAAATACACCAAAAAACTGGGCTCCCAAACACACTTCAAACTGCTTTCTAAAATGAAAAGCGGCTGAAAAGCCACCCTAAACACACCCTAAGTGTTGAGTCATTCCACAATTCACTGAAATATAGAAGCAAAGCTGCTTTTTTGAAGTCTAATGAATCTCTCTTTAAAAATAAGAATGTGATTCTATTATGGGGGTTTGAAGCCGTTTTTCTTTTTTGGGTGGATGCAATTCGCATTTCTGTCTGCCCAATACGATTAGAGAATTATCGTCTCATTTCTGTCTGCCCAATACGCATTTCTGTCTGCCCAATACGATTAGAGAATTATTTGGCTTTGCTTCATTTCTTTTTCAGTACACTCACCTTGTTTTGCTTTCATAATAATATGGTGAAGGTGATATGCTTGACAAAGGTTCTCAAATGCTTAATTTTTCATTTTTCAGGTGTTCCACTGCCACTTATTGGCATGGTTTCTTATGGATTAGTTACATTGCTTTCTGTACAACTATCTGGGAAGAATTTCTTAGCAGGATTTGGTGAAATTGATGTTCGTTTTCTTTTACTGGGGATAACCACATCAATGGCAACAGCAAGTGCTTATTTCTTGTACCTTCTGGGCACAAAATTACCAGGGACATCATGTTCATATTGTCTGATTTCAGTTTTCTTATCCTTTAGCCTTTTATTTATTACTTTGAAGGTGCGATATTGTAATCTACATTATATAAAAATCATTCCTGTGTTCTGTTATTTAGTTTCAACTTGATCTATATGACAGGATTATGCTTTGGAAGAGCTCCAAAAATTTGTCGGTCTGCAGTTAGCCATTGCTGTTATTGTCGTTGCTACTTTAAGCAATTCATATACTATCACATCGCCTAAATTGCCTGGGTGAGGTGTCTAGTACAGTTTTTCTTTTTTATTTTTTTAAAAATGATATGCTGATCATGTTTGGATTTCCCTGCCCGTCTAATTTTTTGAATATGTCACATGGAAAATTTAAGCAAGTAGAATATGATTCATACTTGGCTATTATAGTCTCATAAATGCTATATCATCTTTCGTATGAAACTAGACTCCTGCTGGTGGCACAATCTGAGAAGAAAATCAATTATCCTAGGATATTTTCAATGAGGCATTCTACATAAATGTTTTATTTCAATCCGAGCCTAGCAACCCTTTAATCATTTTAGTTCAATCCGAGGTGATTTGGAGTCAAGTTGTTAAGAGTTGGGGTGAGTATTGTGTGGGCTGGTTGTCATTCTGGGGGGAGTGGGTGATGGGCAGGGTTGGTGTTGCATCAACTTGTGAGGAAGAAGTTATCAACGGTGGCAAGGTAAGTGATTATATTAATTTATGCCAATGAAGAAGCCCTACGGTGGGTCTCCTTACTTTAGTTGAAGTTTTCTTTTAATAGGTTGGCAGATCTGTTTATGTTCTCTTGTGGAAGTTATCAAGTTTGCGCATCATAGTGGTGTTGAACTCTTCATTGTGAGAGAAGAGGTCTAAATATATGAGGTAAGAGGTTTCGGATGTAAAAGATTTAGCATGCTTGTCATACCTCTTGTTTCGAGTCAAGGCCACTGGTTGGGATCTTTTCACATCATTGAGATTTAGGCAAATCAAGTTCTAGAGTTCAAAATGTAATAACTGAAATTAAAAAAACAATAATAATAATGGATTGAGTAGGCACTAAGATAAGTGTCCTTTCGGTTATGACTTAAGAGTCGTATTACTCCCATTTGAATTGTCGAACGAGAGGGAGAGAGAGAGCAACAAAGGAGAAGGGAAGAAGGGAGAAGTTTCTTTCCAGCCCTAAATTTTGGCTTGTCACCGAGAGAAGAAGAATAACGACAGTGAAGGAGAGAAAGGAAGAAAGAAGAAGAAAGAAGAGGAAACAAAGGAGCAGTGAACGTCTCTTACTTATTTCTACGCCGATCCTAGTCAAAGGGAAGTGAAGTCGAGGGCTTGCGGTGTGGGATCAAGCCGCGTTGAAGAGGAAAAAGGGTGGAGAACTTCTTGCAGGCGAAGAGGAAACTAAGCCCTACTTGAGGTTGAACTTTTGCGTTGTGTTCACATTGAGAGAGAGGAAGAAGAGAAGTGGCTGTGCATTGTTACCGCAGTCGAAGGAATGAGGTAGTGCGCATCTCTATTGAGACGCTTCGGGGCTGAAGAAGAGGAGTAAGTGAAGCTGAAGGCTCAGCGTATGCCACTCTATTGAGTTTCAGCCATATTTGAGTTTTTGGTAAGTTAAATATATATATATATATATATATATATATATATATATATATATATATATATATATATATATATATATATATATATCGTGTGTGTGTGAGTGTATAAATACAAGTCAAAGTTAATCAGGAAGTCAAAGTTAATCAGGACTCTAATACAGAGAGTTCTGCTTTGAAGGAGGAGTTTGTGAAGCCAACAAAAGAGTAGATCGATCTGCAAGTGCTAGGATAAATGTTAAGCTTTATGTTATCATTGAAATTATTAGTATAATTAGTTAAATCATTGTTATTGAAATTTATTTCTGTTAGGATGTGATGAAGAAGGCTGACAAATTCTTTGGATTTAAGAAAGAAGACAAATAACTTTAAATGATAAGGTATGTTTTAATTAAAAATTGAAGTTTAATTTACTTAATTTGGAGTTAATATTTAATAAACTATTTATGTTTAACAACAATTTAAGTTGAATAACATTTAAGTCTGGAAGGTCAAGAGTTTGAGAATCATGTGACAAGCAAGCTAAGCAGGTGAGTAATTATTTTATTTTTTGTTTTCAATTAATATTTTATTAAATGAATAATTTCTTTTTGAAATAGTTTTAAAACATGTATTACATTCATGTATGATATTTTGGAAATCTAAAATGATGTCACAATTGGGAGGAAAATAATGAACATATGAAGGTATATTTTAAAGAAGTTTAAATTGATATGAAATGCAGCGTAAATGTTAAGTCATATTGGATTACCCTCAGATGGTACTGATAGAGGATGCGATGTATCTATGCACGTTAAAAAAATGGTAAATGTGTATCTTTAGGTTCAAATTTGAGGGTTCCTTCAGATACATTTTTTAGGGTACTTACAAGAATAATTCTTTAGGGTACATTTCAGATACATTTTTGAGGATACCTTCAGGTATGACAGTAATCATGTTATGACTCTTGAAATCTTAAAAAGGATGAATACTAAAAATGCACCAGAAGAGAAAATTAAAATGAAAGTTTATAGTTTTATAAAGTAAGAAATTGTATTTTTTTTGTTATGTATGCATACATTGACATAATAATTTAATGCATATTAAGATTATAAGCTAAATCAAACTTACTATTGCAATTAAAAATTTCTTTCTAGAAAAAAAAAATTTTTTGGTTGATATGTTTTGTAGAAGAGACTTGGTTTACAGGAGGACTGCAACTGATAGGTAATAGTTTATGATGTGCTTGTAGTTTCTTTTTGCACTATTTCTTTTGGATGGTAAAATGTTGTTATGTGAATTGAGATTTTACTTATAGCTTATTTCTGTTATTGTTGGATGACTTAAATTTTCTTGCATGAAATTGTAGAATTCTTAGTTGCTTTTTAATATTTTGGAAGATTCTATAATTCTGTGGATAGTTGTTTAAATGTTAATACCGTTAGACCGTCTATTTCTGTCTGAGTTAAGTCTAAGTCCCAGGTCAGATCATGAAAAAAGTTGTATTGGAGCAATTAGATTAGATCATGATCTAAAAGAGTCATTAAGGTGATTAAATTAATTTATAAGTGATATTAATGAACTTTTAAATTTTGTTTAATTATAATTATTCTTTCATTATAGCAGAAATATAGAAAATAAAGGGGAAGAGCTAAAGATGATATTGTAGAATTTGTTACATCCCCACAAATTGCTGTGAATACAAATGTATTTATTGAGATGGTGATTGCAGTAAGGTTGTTGATTAAAACTTTCATACTCGGACTAGCTTCAGTGGAGGAGGTCAGATGAATAATAACTTAAAGTTATTTCAGGCTATGGGGCCACTTCTCTTTTCTAGAGGAGGTCTGGTGGATTCTGAAAACTGATTGCTAAGATTGGAGAAAATCTTAGATGGATTATCTTGTCCCCCATATAGAATGGTTGCTCTTGCCACTTTTTCTTTAGAGAGAGAAGCAGAGAGATGGTAGCGAGAGCAGTTACAGGAGAAATATGGGGTAGAACCAGTCACATCATACAGTGGGATGAGTTCATGAGTATTTTTAGAGACTGGTTTGTACTATTGGCAACCATGAGACAAATGCAGGATAATTTTATCTTGTTGGTACAAGGTGATCGCTCGATAATGCAATATGAAGCTGAATGCACTCAAGTTATGTGCTCTGATTGATTCCAATTGCAGAGAAGTACCACCGATTTTTGACTAGAATGAGAGACGTGATTAGATAGCCATTGGTTCCTTTTGGAATCGATGATTATTAGGTGTTAATGAAGAGAGTTAAGAGATTGAGTTGAATTTAGAGCTATTCAGAGGAAGAGGGACATTCATAAGAGAAGAAATGTAGAGAAATCTTGGTTTTCTCAGGGCTCTCAGAGCAGATAATCCTTCCAGTCAAGTAATATCAGTGCTAAGAAGGCTAGATCCAACAACATTGACATTCAGTTCGAAGCGAAGAAATGTGATAATTCTGGTAGGTCTGGCAAATACGAGTGTCTATCTGAATCAAACATTTGTTTTTGGTGTCACTATTCAAGACATATGGCAAAGAACTACCCTAGACTGAGTTAGAGGGCTCCAGTTGATTCTAGGGACAGTGCCACAACATCTTAAAATAGCTTTGGCATACCGAGGGTAGCTAAATCTTCAGAATCAGTGCCAAAGGCTGGTTGGACTCAACAAAATGTTCAGCCCATAATATATGCACTTTTGTAGCGGGAAGCTAAGGACTCTCCTGATGTTATCATAGGGATATTTTACTCTTAATAACTTTAACCCAGTGCACTTTAATCATCATAAAAATTATGTATTGTCATTCATAATAACCCGTAAGAACTTAATTATATTAATAAGTGAACTCTAATGTTCTATGTAAATGATTTTAATGATATGTATCATATATCTACAGAGTAGATTGATAAGAGTATTGTTTAATTCAGGAACATCACACTATTTTATAGCCGAAGAGCTGGTTAAAATGATGCGATTCAATATCATTTCTATGCCTTTGATTTTATCCTTTAGAATGTCAAATGATACTGAACATTAATGATTGACGGTCAATCAGTCATGTGAGGTGACATTAATGATTGACGGAAAATATTTTGAGGCGCAACATATTGTGTTACCTTTGATGGAGTTTAAGGTGGTTTTATGCACGGATTAAATGCCTAAAAATTGTCAATATTGATTTTAATAAAAGGGTCGTCAAAATAAATATATCTAGGGAGGAAAAGTTAAATTTTTTGGTGATAGAGGATTGACATCCATGATAATTATATGTTTGAAGGCTTTTAAATTGTTGAATTTTGGAAATTAAGGGTTTCTTGCTCAGGAATCAGATATTTCTAAGAAAGTATATTCTTTGTGAGATATTTTAGTGGAAAGAGAATATTTAGAAGTGTTCCTTATTAACTTACCAAGGCTACCACCAGTGCAAGAGATTGCTTTTGCTATCGAGCTCTTGCCAAGTTCTGAGTCTTTATCCAAGAAACTTTACAGAATAACATTTAAATACTTGCACGAGTTGAATAGCCAACTACATGAGTTATTAGATAAAGGTTTCATCAGACCTGACACATCACCTTAAAAAGCTCCAATACTATTTGTGAAGAAGGGATGAGAGCTTCATGATGTGCATGGACTACAGGGAGTCAGATAAGCTCATACTTAAAAACAATTATTCACTGTCGAAAATTGCCAATTTGTTTGATCAATTGAAACGAGTCTATGTATTTTTAAAAATTGATCTAAGGCCAGATTATGACCAGCTGTAGATTAGAAAGGTGGCTTATAGGACTAGATATGAGCACTATGAATCCGTGGTGTTGCCATTTGGACTGATAAATTCTCCAACTGTTTTTATGGATTTGATGAACATGGTCTTGAGGCAGTTCTTAGATACTTTCATGATACTCTTTATAGATGATATTCTGGTGTATTCGAGGATGAAATCAGTCATGCAGATCATTTACATGTTGTGCTACAAGTTTTAAATGAGAATGTATTTTGTGCCATATTTTTTAAATTTGAATTTTGGCTTAAAAGTGTGGCTTTTCTTGGGCACGTCATTAATAAAGACAAAATATCTATTTAGATGATTGCAGATTGGCTAAGACCTATTAATGTTATTGTGTTTTAGAGCTTTCTAGGTCTGACTGGTTATTACAAAAGTTTTGTCGATGGACTTTCATAGATTGCTATTCCATTATCAAGATTGACTCAGAAAGCAGTAAAATTTGAATGACCAGATAGTTGTGAGGAGGTTTTTTAGAAGCTGAAGACTTGTTCAATATCAATTCCAATTTTAGCCATTCCTTTAAGTTCTGATAGGTTTTAGTTTTTTAGCAATGCATCTTTGACGGGTTTGGGTTGTGTATTTATGTAGCATGATATAATCATTACATATGCATCACAACAATTGAAAACTCATGAAAAGAACTATTCAACATATGATTTGGAGCTTTGAACAACTATTTTTGTACTTAACATATGAAAAACTATATGTATGTAGTTGCAAAATTTTTACTGACCACCATAATTCGAAGCATATTTTTACTCTGAAAGAACTGAACTTGAGGCAGAGGAGATGGCCAGAGTTTATTGAAGGTTATGATTTAGATATTTAGTACCAGCTGGGAAAGACAAATGTGGTGGTAGATGCGCTGAGTAGGAAGGCTTCAGGTAATTTGAACTATTTATTTTCTCAGCAGGAGTAGTAACTTCAAGATCTATAGAAGTAAGCTATATATAATTGATTGTGGTGATGATACCATTGTTCAACTATATCAGTTAACTGTACAATCCATATTGAAAATTAGAATTGAAGATTCTTCAGTCAGAGATAGTATTCATAAATCCTTAGAGTAGGTGAAGGTGGGCAGTTTGGAAAAGTATGTGCGAGATTTGTATGGTTTATTGAGATATAAAAACATGATTTATGTTCCAGATATTGATGATACGAGGGGGGTAATTTTGAAAGAAATACATTTATCCGACTATACTATTCACCCAGGGTGCAATAAAATGTACCAGGATCTCAAAAAAGTATTTTGGTGGCCAGGACTGAAGAGGATTATAGCAGAATTTGTTGCTAAATGTCCTTCATGTTAGCTAGTGAAGGCAAAACATCAGTGTCCTGGATGTCAGTTGCAGTTTTTACCAATTCCAAAGTGGGAATTGAAGGAGATTGCGATAGACTTTTTGATTGGCTTGCCTATATCACGCCAGGGTCGTGATGCTATATGGTTGATCGTCGATTGTCCATTTCTAGCTCATAAGATAGACAGGTCAAATGGAGAAGTTTGCCAAGTTGTATGTGAATCAAGTTGTGAGGTTGCATGTAGTGTCGAAGTCTATTGTCTCTGACAGAGATGAAATGTTTACTTCAAGATTGTGGAAGAAGGTTCAAGAAGCTTTGGGCACCCAATTAACTTTAAACAGTCTTTTGCCCTCAAACAGATGATCAGTCAGAGAAGACTATTCAGACATTGGAAGATCTACTAAAGTTACGTGTCATTGACTTTGGTGGAGGTTGGGAATCACATATATTTTTAGTAGAGTTTGCTTATAATAACAGTTACCAAACTAACATTGGGATGACTCCATATGAAGTCTTGCATGGAAGGAATTGTAGGACACCTATGTGTTGGGTTGAAATAAGTGAAAGAAGGATCATTAGAGCTGGATTAGTTAATGATGTTACTAAGAAGATTAGGCTGATCTGAGACAGATTGAAGGCAGTGCAAGTAGACAAAAGTAATATTAGCATGTTAAGCACGAACTTGTTGAGCTCGAAGTTGGAAAAATTGTTTTTATTAAGGGCAGTGCATTGATGGGTGTGCAAAGATTTGGGAAAACAGGAAAATTGAGCCCTAGATTTGTCGTTCCCTTTGAGATTGTGGAGAGGATTGAAATGTGGCTTACAGATTGACTTTACCAACTCATATGCAATGAGTACATAGCGTTTTCCACATTGCTTCACTCAAAATATTCATTGTAGATAAAGCTAGTTGGTTATAACAGAGTCAATTGATATTCAATAGATTTGACTCATATTAAGAAGCCTGAAAGAATTCTGGAATATGATGTGAAGAATCTACATAATAGAGATATCCCTTTTGTGAAGATTTTATGGAAATGTCGGGCGTAGAAGGATGTTGCTTGGGAAAAAGACTCAATTGCAAGAAAAATATCCACCCTTCTTCATTTGAGTATGTTTACTTTCATGATACTTTTCCAATTTTGAGGATGAAATTTTTATAAGGGAAGACTGCAATAACTAAAATTAAAATAGTAATAATTATAATAAATTGAATAGGTACTAAGATTCAGTTACGACTTAAGTGTCATATTACCTCATTCATACCATTGAACGAGAGAGGAAGAAAGAGAGCAATAGAGGAGAAGGGAAGAAGGGAGAAGTTTTCTTCTAGTCCTAAATTTTTGTCTTGTCAATGAGAGAAGAAGAAAGGGCAATAAAGGAGATGAAGGAAGAAAGAATAGGAAACAAAAGAGCAAGTGAGCGTCTCTTATTTGTTTCGATGTTGAATCCTAGTCTAAGGGAAGCAACGTCGAGGACTTGCGTTGCGGGATCGGGCAGTGTCAAAGAAGAAAAAGGGCAGAGGACTTCGAGCAATTGAAGAGAAAACTTAGCCCTAATCGGGGTCAAACTTTGGCGCTGTGTTCGTGTAGAGGAAGAGGTGGAGGAGAAGTGACTCTGTGCATTGTTACATGGAGGAAAGCTTCGTGTTGCTACCGTGCGAGAAGAAGCAAGAGGTAGTGCACGTGCTCTGTTATCAAATTTTATTCTATCAGGAAGTGAGTAAAAACACTAACAAATGCTTTGGATATGAGGAAAAAGACATAAATTTAAGAGATAAGGTATGTTTTAATTAAAAACTAAAGCTTAATTTACTTAATTTGAAATTGATATTTAATAAAATATTAATGTTTGATAACAATTTCGATTCAAGAACATTTAAGCCAAGAAGGTAGTGGGTTAGAGAATCGGTGTGACTAGCAAGCTAAGCAGGTGAGTAATTATTTTACTTTATGCTTTAAATTAATATTTTATTGAATGAATAATTGCTTCTTAAATGGTTTAAAATAAGTATTTCATTCATATTTGATATTTTGAAAGTCTAAAATGATTTCACAAATAGGAGGAAAATAATGGACACATGAATGTATATTTAAAGGATTTTAATTTGATATTAAATGAAATATAAAGGTTAAGGGTCTATTTGGGGCAGTATCAACTATTTGAAGAAGCAGCTGTGAAACTGCTGGAGAAGAGACTGTTGTTCAAAAAACTGTTGTGACTATTACAATAAAAAATTGTTTTGAAAAAGTCGGACCATGAGCTTTCTAGCAGCTACCGCAGATAGCTAGGTATGGTAGAAAAAACACAGTTTTTAGCTGCAGCTTTTGGAGAATGTAGACAAAACATAGTTTTAACGAATAGAAAAAGCTGCGGTGTAACACTACACCGTTGCCCTAAATGCACGTTAAGTTATGCAGGATTGCCCACAGATTATACTGACAGGAGATTCAATATACCCGTGCACGTTAAAGAAAATAGTAAATATGTACCTTCAAGTGTAATTTTGAGAGTACTTTCAGGTATATTTTTTAAGGTACATTTGAGTACAATTTTTTTTATGATACTTTTAGATATAACTTTAAGGATATCTTCACATATGATGTAATCATTTTATGACTCTTAAAAATATTAAAAAAGATAAATTTTTTAAGTGAAATGAGAAGATAAAATTAAAGTGAAAGTTTACAGTTTTATAAAGTAGTGAATTATATTTTCTTTTCGTCATTCTTGTATAGCATTGACATAATAATTTAATGCATATTAAGATTATAATTTATCATTAAATCAAATTTTATATTGCAATTAAAGGTTTCTTTTAGGAAAAGAAAAGCTTAGGTTGATACCAAAAAGCTGTTGTTCATAAGCTGCGTTGTTTGTTTTGTGCAGTTATGCAGCAGTTGTGCTGCAGTTGTTTATGAAAAAATGACATTTTTGCCCCTGTATTATTGTATTGTTTATAACAAAATCGGTCATGATTGTACATTTTATACATGAAAGCATGTATCCAGTTTGAATATCATATAATAAAAACTGAGACTTTATTAAATAGTAACAATAATCAAAATTAAAATAAAAATTATTAAAATATCATTTAGTTTTATCATAATGTTGAAATAATCTCTACTTCAACAAAACTCTTCACTCCTAATGACTATTGGCGGTGGAATCATTGAACCAATTCATCCACCTTAAAAAGTCACAGTTCTCTGATCTATTCCTTGGAGACGTCTCATAGCTATGCTTCTCTCGCAAAGTAAGCTACATTGTAGTCTACATTAGCAATATAATACTCTGGAGGTACCGGAAGTCCTCGAGATCATCTTTTTTGAAGGGTAAAACCACAAAGCACAGACCCTTAGATGCAAATTTATTTAAAAAGAATAATAGAAATACTCAAATAAATTCTTATAAGCTCTGAGGTCTCAGAGCACATAGTATAAACCAACGAATAATCTATCACTTCAAGAAGACTGGAATTTTAGAAAAAAAGGGTTCTTGGTTGTTTTTAAATCGCGTAATGCCGAGCTTGTATGTGTCACATAAGTATATCACCACAAATGCCATATAGAAAAATCCAAACAGTCATATGATAGGAGAAAAATGAGATCTTGCTTTTAAATCATGTAAAACCATTCTTGAATGCATCACCTCAAAGACCATGCAAAAGAACACCCATAGTCATACGATTGAAAAAAGGAGGGTTACTTGGTTGCATTTATGGCAATTTCAGGTGTAAAAACCCACAACAACATATATGCCATCTAGAAGAATCCCCTAAAGTCGATTATCTCATCATTGCCCTCCAAACCAGAAATAAAGCATGCGATAAATTAACACATGAAATATTATTCCTACGATTGCCTCAGAAGCCATTCATGTGGGAAAAAATGCAAGCAAAAGGACTAAAAATAAAAGTTGCACTAAATTGATATTCAACATGAACATTGTTGCACAAAATATTAATACAATAAACATTAAGCATTTTCACAACACCTTGCACGCAAAGAAGTAAAGAAAAAATATACATCCTTTTACCTGCTAACTATAGTTTCTGTAATTTGCTCTCTCAAATCTATCATCTCTCTAGCACCTTTCCAATCCTAGGTACATGACTCAGGGAAATAACTTTTAGCCTGTGATATTGATTTTCCCAAGCGATATTTGTAGGTATCAATAGGGCCATGTAAATGATTTTCATCTGCCTTATTGAAGTTAATGTCACTACGTGAAGGATGTTGCCAAATGTAATTGTGGAAAGTCATTATAGCGATCACAATTTGCACTTGTTTGCTGAACGGATATATGGACATATCTTGTAGAATAACTTATTTTTCTTGCAAACTCCAAATATTTTTCAACAACACCGTGCAAGGATAAGTGCTTTTTGTTAAACATTTTTCTCTACCGAGCAACATTGCTAGTTTTTTCAAAATCAAGAATATGATATTTGGTATTAAGAAAGGGTTTGAGAAACTTTTTTTGTAAAAGATATCCAACAACGATCAAATAATACTTCTCTGATATAATTATAATCGTTAGTATTATGCTGAAAGACCATTTCATTTATTCATATTCAAGAAAATATGGGGGGTGGCTCCGAAAAGTTATATTTTCTGAGTTTGTGTGACAAATTTGAATATGTTATTGTCGTGTGCAGTCCTTCCATCCGACTATAATAAATGTGAAGCGCATGGTAAAGTCGCATATAACCATTATATTCTGTGTGCGCGAACCGCATCATCTGATGAATGTGATCTTTTGCTGGGTGTCACGCGTACTTCTACATGTGTTCCAACAATCGCTCTAATAAAATCCTAAAACATTTATCAAAGTTGTTAGAATTACTGTATTCAAGTAAATTCAAAAAAATATGAACACATGTATTTAACTTAAAATATGACTTATAATGTTGGTCTTGTGAAATCTTTACGGGGATCTTTTGAAATGTGTGGTCTTTGAGTTTGATAATTTCCGATGATAAGCTAATCATAACATTTAACTCATTAAAAAATATCTACTGACTGTTTCTGATGAGTGTTGGAATTGCTTCATGGCTTCTCTTATAGATTTATTCTATGACAAAATATAGAGGTTTATGACTAACACTAGAGGTGTAAATGAGTCGAGTCGAGCTCGAGCCATCTTTTGCTTGAGCTTGAACTTGATTAATATTATCGAGTTCGAGTTCGAGCTCAAGCTCGAGCTCAAGTCTACGAGTTCAAGCCGGCTCACAAGCGGGCTTGATTATTATAAAAGAGAAAAATGATATTAGTTTAACTTAGTTCTATAATAAGATGACAAACATAATGGACAATTAGGACTTGATTATTATAAAAGAGAAAAAATGATATTAATTTAATTCAGTTTTATAATAAGATGACAAACAGAATGGACCATTAGGAGTTAAATAATACAAAATCCCCTAATATACAATACAAAATATTATTTTTTAAACATTTATAATGCCTTAAAAGAAAGTCTTGATATTTAAAATATTTTGAGTATATTTTGTATTAACCTTTTTTTAAATTTGTCGACTAACGAGCTAACGTGTCGAGTCAGGGCTAGCTTGAACTTGGCTTGTTAGCTCATCAAGCTCAGGTCACGAGCCACTTATCAAGTTGAGCTCGAGCTGGTTCATGGGTTTGCTTGATTCACTTGCACCCCTATCTAACACCTCTCTGGAAGTCATCTTGGAAGAGCCATGAAAGTCTATGATTCTTGTGTAGCTCTTTTAACAGACCAATGAATACGGGTTGTATCATATGAAACATATTGCTAAATCTTGTCGGGTGGCTCGCAAGTAACTTCTCAACTCATTTATCGCCTATATATGTGGATGTCATGCAAGGAGAGCGAGCGATATATGAGTTGTAATACTCTTATATTAAGCATAATGCAACCTCAATTCTTCTTTTGCGTCTATCTCTATCTTTGTTATTCATTGTTTATGCGGCTACCACATATAAATAACACCGAATTAGCTAGAATATGCATTAAACAATAATCAATGATAACAAAGGTTCCAAAAGCAATGAAGAGGTTGTATTGCTTGTAAACATGTCCACGTAAAAATTAAAGAGAGTATCTAAGAAATAAAACTCAAGCATAATGACAGTAGCACAAATAATATCCCCATAAAAATTAAACATAAAACGTCCAACAAATAAAATATAATTCATGCATCTCGGTTGTCATGGAAATAGCGTAAGTAATTGACTCTACTGCTGAGGGTCACTGACATAAAATCTTTCCAGGTGGTCTTGAGCATGACTTCATAAAGAACAAGTAAAGTGACATGTCCACATAAATTTTTGTAGTTGCTTCTAGAATTCGCATGACTCGCTGAATAGAAGCAGTTTGTGATGTGCTAAGGTCATTGGTACATGAAACAATTAACTGTGAAATTTGGCTTCTAATGAAAATTGCACCATCTTTTTTTTATTTTTATCAACCCAAGGACGGTTGGATCGATTAGTAGTTTCAATTTCATTAAGGTTAGGGTTGGGGTTTTCATTGGAATCAGCAGTTTTCTTGATATCTACATGCTCACCTTTGCCAGTAAACTCTCTCTCGCTTAGGGTCCATGCATGATCACTCGAGTCCACGACTCCACCAAATATATGATCCAACTTTTATTCAAGCTCAGTGTCAATGCTACTGAATTTAATTTTTTTGGCATTTGGCACGATTCTATAAATTAATGAATGAATGATATGCTGATGTAATAAAAAAAAAATGAAAGACTGGACGTTTCATAAATTCTCACATCCAATCCCTTGGCCCATCATTCTTTTGATGCATTGATGGTCGCTTTACCAGATCTCAACCCATTCCATGGATCATTGCACACTAACATACCACCGCCACCAGACCATCAACACACCACCACTACCACCACTCCCATGTACATACACTACCTCTACCACACCAACACACCACCACCCAACCATCACCACATCATGACGGCCACCAACACTACTTCCAACACTACCACCACGTCCAACCTAACACACCATTGCACATACCACCTGCACACCACCACCCAACCACCACCACATCATCACGAACAACACACCTCTACCACATCATTACGACCACCACCACCACACCACCACCACCACCACACAATTAACACACCACCACCACTCCCATCCACTACACTAACAAACCACCACCACCATTTCATCAACGCACCACCAACACCACTCTGATGCACACACACCACCACCCCCACACTCCACCACCTGCATATCATCACCCAACCACCCCAAACACCCTGAGGCCGATAAACATATAGAACATTCCATCGATAAAGAGGGCAAACCTTCATTTTTTTCAGAACAGAAATGAAGCATACACAGAGGCCATAAACCAGAAAGATCTTCCCAGTCTCCAAAATCCACAAAGATAAGCGAATTCCAAGTTCAATCATTCTAGAGGCCACAAAATCCAATTCCAGTCATTCTAGAGACCACAAATCTCAAATCCATTCATTCCAAGGGCCATAAACCAAAATAAGTAAGTCACAAAAGACCCTAAAACCACAAACCTGGTAGAGCAAAGAGCACAAACAACAAAGAAATGATAAATGGTACCAAAATCCAAAATCCCATCCTAATGATAGTAGAATATCAATTTTATAGTAGTGCAAATCGAAAAATCACACAGAGAAAGCCACACAGTCCAAATCAACCTCAGACAACAAAGATAAATGATTGAGGATATTATAGGAGAGTAAGGGAACTAGACGGAGCCGCAATGGAAGAGGACTCCTTATGGCTCAAACGCGAGATATGAGAGGACCCTTAGGGCAGAGGCTCGAGAGAGGCAGATAAGCGAGAGAGGTTGAGACGTGAAGGAGAGGTTATGATAGAGATGCGACGGACAAGGGGGTAAAAAGTAGCGTAAAAATGCGTACTGCGGGATCGAACTTGCAGTCCACATTTACGGGCACTTCGTTGAAGCCGCTGTCGCATTTACGGACGTGCCGTTGAAGCCGTTGCCGCACCGACGGAGCCAAACGAGCGTTGATGCTTTTTTCCCACAATGCTAGTCACGCTGCTACACCAAACAAACCCTTCGTTTATATGAGGACTGCAGCTGATAGTTACTAGTTTTTGATGAATTTGTAGTTTCTTTTTGAATTGTTTCTTTTAGATAATGATATACTGTTGTGTGGATTGAGATTTATTTTGTGGATTTTTTCTATTATTGTTGGATAATTTGAATTTTCTTATATGAAATTGTGGAATTCTTTGTGGCTATTTTATATTTTGGAAGATTCAATAATTTTGTGAATAGTTTAAATGTTAACACTGTCAGACCGTCTGTTCCCGTCTTAGTTAATTCTAAACTCTAGGACGGGTATTGAAACAACAGATGCGAAGACCTCATTGCAAACCTTATTAATGCTGATTTTGGAGTTTATTACAGGGAATCATATATGGAAATGGGGATACTAATGTTACTAGCAAGTTTAGAGGTTTCAAGGTAGTCCAACAGTATAGATTATGGTTGGGAAATTAAACACAAGTCAATTCCATCATTCGGTTTGTTTAATCCAAGATGTGAAATTGAGCGAGCATTATCACAGAATGAGTGAACATATTGATTGATCTGCTTAAGAGGAGAATCTGAAGATGAAAAAGCCTTTATCAGTGTTAAAGACTACTTTCAAGTGGTTCCTAAGCTTTTTCTTGTTGAAAGCAAGCTTTTCATTACAGCATACTATCTAATATGGGAATTTGATTGATCCATGTTGGCAAGCCTCAGATGAAGCGCTTAATGAAGAATAAAGATAAAAAATGGTCACTTGGATCTTGTAAAAGAGCTGGAGGATGCCATGTTGCGGTTCATCAGTAGTTGTTTAGCCGTCATCGTTGAAGAGTCATCATGTTATTGGTCGTGTTGGGCATGCGCTCAAAAGGGACAAGCCACATGCAAAGGGGAGGTTAAATGCACGTGTTACGTGCCTGGATTTCTGCAATTGAGTGACTAAGTGATAAAGCTTTAGCCTAGAAAATGGTAGATTGGCGGGGGAATGTTGCCAAGTTAAGGTGGTCGGCCATAAAGCCAACCCAATAACAACAAACGGTGAGCTAAGCAAGCACAACGAGCCTTGTTGTAGATGAACTAGTCACCAATCTAAAAATTTGTTTAATGTCTTGAGCTGGCTCAAGAACAGTTGGGTAGTGAGTTGAGAAGTGGCGTTGGGATATATATATATATATATATATATATATATATATATATATATATATATATATATATATAGATATATATACATATATATATAGTATATATATATATATATATATATATATATATATATATATATATATCTATATATCTATATATGTATGTATGTATTCATTCATTCATTCTAATATTTGCCACTAATATGCTACTAACACAAGTTTGATCTTCTTCACCTACACTCTAGAATCATGTTGTTGTAATGGTGCCTTGTCATTGCTCATAGATATTGATGGTGTTGCAAGTGGGAGCGAGTGCTGCCTCCTCGTTAAGAGGTAGAACAAAGTTGGTCACTAGGAGTGGGAGGAAGGGAGGGTAGTCTATTGTGATACTAAGGATGTTTGTGCGTTTCCCATTTTGAAGTTTGCCACCATATTCTATCTACCAAGACAATTTTTTTACTCTCCAATTGCACACAAAAACCCATGTTGTAGTCATGTATTGTCACTGAGTGGTCATGTTGAAGCCATTGAAATAGTCAACCTAGTTAGATGGAGACTTTATATCGATATCAATAGCTTGCAAGTAGGTTTTGGAATGACCGGTGAGTTGGGGGAGAATCTCGTTGCCAGTTGAAGGTATGAGGTTGGCTCTGTTGCATTGGTGAGGCAGATAAGCTTGATAATGTCTTCAAAGAGCAACTTCATAACGTTAGTGAGATTACTCTTGATATTATCTAGAATGAGCAAAGTCTTTTGACCTGAAGATGTTCTTGTGACCATGGAGGTTGTTGGCTCGCAAGTTAGAGGGGTGCTGATGGAGGGAGGAGGAAGGATGGCATGGCATAGGAGGTAAATGGGAGAAATGAAAGGGTGGTGAATGGGAAGGCCAACAAAGTTGGCCCTTGTGAGCAGGAGAGGAGGACCTCAGCGGATATACATTGAAAAGAAGTTTCCCTGCAGGCTTATAATAGGGACGAGGTTGGGCTACTCTAGCGGTGGAAGGAAACCTCAAACTTTCTTCATGTAATATGGTTATTATGTATCGAACTTCTACAATTGCAATGGAGTTCCTCTAGTTCCTTCTGTATGTTCCTTCATGTGATCACAGTTTAGCATGGTGTGTTCATTTGCATTTTTAATTATATTAAGCTAAAACTACCATACATATCTTTTTCTGTACCTTTTTTTTCCATTTTGGGGGAATCATTGGCAAGTGGCCAGAAAAACTTATAGCCAACTTATTTAGCTTGTTTAAGTTCCCAAATGTTTATTTATCTTTTGCTTTTGAGGCTACACAGGTCAAGTGACATTATCCTTGAACCATATGAAACAGAGATTACTGAACAATCAACCCCTTGGACGATAGCCTTGGCAAAACACTTACATTCTATAGGTGCTAAGATGTATGGGGCCTTCTGGTGTTCTCATTGCATGGAACAGAAACAGGTATTATTTTTGTAATTTCTTATATATATTTATCTCCAGGTGTATAGCTCATGGTGCCCTTTTCTTTTAAAGGGGAAGGCTACTCAAATTCTGCGCTAAAAATTTATTTTCTATGTATTTGCAATCATAGTTACTTTGTTATGTTAAGACGATTACTGCAGTATTCTCTCCTAATTTTTAAATAGTATTTTTTTAGAGTTCTTATGCTGGTTTCCTTTTTTTTCTTTTGACTCTATTAGCTTAGTTCTTTGGACAAACCATTGCCCTGAAAGGCAGTGCTTTTAGTGCTATTTGTGGCCGTACATTTTTATCACTGCCCTACATTGTGATTACATCTTCCTTGCTCCGGAAAAATTACGCTTTAAGTGGTTTACAACAGCTTGCCCAGCTAGATGATTAAAAAGTTTAGGAAGGGATGGTTTGTGCTTGGTGAACGTTTATATTGAATGATCAATTTCGTGAACTTACATATTTGAGAAGAAAGTATATCGTCTGCACATTAGGTATTTAAAAACGCTCATGCATAAAGATATGTAAATAAACATACATCTGTCTATACACTAATGCAATCATTCTGGTGATTTATTTATGGTTGTACCGAGCACTAATGCTGATGCAAGTTTGTTTGTAGCTTCAAGATCCTCATCTTCAACGAAATAATTTTCCTTACATAGTTATTTATATTAGGTAAGATTGGGCTGGGGCCTATATTTTGACTTGTTTTTCTTAGATTAAGAAATGAAGATAATTTAGGGCTGTAAATTTGCCAAAACCAAATTCGACCTGACTTGAGCAATTTGAGTTGATCTTAAGTTGTACAAAGTTAAGATCAGGTTAACTTGAGCCAATCATATAGTTGAATAGAATTGACTTGGAGAAAAAAAAGTGAAAAACTTTTCTTTCCATTTTATTAGGTCGTATGATGCATGGAAATGCATGAATATAATCTGTTTTGATTTATTTTATTTTAAATGAATGAATCCTTGTATATTACATTTAATAAGGATTTTGCATGGAACATGTACTTAGCATTTCTTTTTTTGGACATCCTCCAATAGATCCCATGGTGATTTATGGCTAGGTATATGACGTGAAATTACAATCCTGGGATTAGATCGTTATGGGAATAGTCAATCTAATCATAAACTTTAAAGCAGTTTATGAGAAGCAGCTTTCATCATAATTTGGGGATCAAGTTGTGAAGAGAACATGAGATTATTTTTGTTGCAGTTTTAATGGTATCTTATTTTGAGATGGAAATCGTCAATGTACTGACCCGTTGGAAATTTTCAAGGCTGAAATGTGAAAATGAAATTGAACTACTATCTTTAAATCCAATAGTAAAAAAAGAATCATTGAAGAAAAGAAAATTTAATTAATTCCTAAAAATTACTTTCCTATTTGTTGACCCATCTTCTACAGAAGTTCTCCTTTGTTACTCATTTTGGCCCTATAATTTCAACTTAAAAATATTAATTTAAAATACAGTGAATTATCAAGTGTGAGTAAAGTACAGTAGTATAAAGAATAAATAAACAGTATGAATGTTAGTCATACAAAATAAATCTGTGTAAAACTTTTCTTAATAAAAGTGCATCAATATTAAAATCTTAGTAATTTAGCATCCCTGGCTAGTATTTTAAAAAAGTGTACTCCATCATATATAACATTAACATGCAAACAATCTATATAACTCGTATCTTTCATATGCTTATATCATTCAACTTAGTATAATATATATATATATATATAAATGTCAGGGGTTCGAATCCCACCAGTGGCGAGAGGGGGATTCGGTCTGTTTAGGCACATAACGTGGGCTCTCATCATGGGGCCTAGCGTATAAGAAATCGATATTTGGGCTTATGCTGCGTTCTAGGTTTTCGCCTGACGGCGAAACCTCGCGGTGAATCTTCAATTTTCTATTTCGTCGGTCTCGTCCAGCACGACGATGAAGGTTTTCGTCCTATCCTTGGCTCGCAGCTTTCGTTTCTAGGTTTGGTACGTCGTCACCTTCGTCGTCTCCTTCCCACTTAGTCGATTTGTCGAGCTCGACGATGAAGTTTCTCGTCAGATTCTTCGGCATCAGCTCGCACGAATCTTTGGCTCGCTGGTTGACGCCTGCTCGCACGTTGTTCCCGTCATTTGTTTCTTTATGTTCTACGCCGAACTCGAAGTAGGGATTCGACCTCGACGGTAGAGCCCGGTCGTCCCTTCGCCTTCTCTGGAACGTCTCACAGTCACCTGACACCGGCCTAGGAGATGGCCTCAGGGCTTCGTTCCTACGCCGCCGCTCTCACCAGTGATAACCCGTTCCCGGCCCACTTTCGAAATTTTTCCCGCTGCGATATCACATTGCTTTTGCGCTCGGTGTTGAAATCGAGTTCCTCAAAAAAACATTCCGTAAAAACGGTAAACCTGCAATCTTTCTCATAGAGGCCGAGATTTCCACCCTAGTTGCGCCTTGCCACCTGTTCTTAGTAGGTAAATTTATTTATGAAAACCCTAAACTTGAGCTAATTCGAAATGATTTTGAGCAAATGAAGCTGAAATGGGGTTGGAAGATTGGTAAATTAGATAGTCGGCATATTCTCATTCAATTATCAGATGATGAAGACTATGCCCACTTTTTTGCGAGAAGACTCATTCGAATAGACAACCAGGCGATGATAGTTTTAAAATGGACTGTAGATTTTGACCCTCGTACTGAATCTCTTACCATTCATGTTTAGTTGCACATTCCAGGTTTGAAGGTCCACATATACAATCAGAGCTCATTTTCGCCTTAGCCATGGTATACGGTAAACCCCTCAAAATTGATACACCTACAGTGAACCTGACTCGGTCTTCTGAAGTCAAAATTTTGATAGAACGGGATATTACTCTACCTTTTCTGAGAGAGATATGGGTTAGCACACAGCATTAGAGATTTTGGCAGCAAGCAAAACTCGAATAGATACCTCTTTACTGCACTCACTGTCTTATGTTTGGACACTCCCTGTCTCATTGTTATCATTTGCATTTGAATCTAAAACCTCCAAGTAAAAATGCTATTGAGTTTGCCTCACTTCATACATGTCTCTCTTCCACTCCCGAGTGCATTCCACCGATTAGTGAAACACTGGTTGACACGTTGCCATCTCTCCCTCCCACTATCGAATAAAATATTATTTATGTTGTTGCGACTGATGTATTGGTAGATGGTTTAGTTGGGCAACCTACAACTTCTATCAATGTTGAAAACAATACTGCAGGATCCTTTTCTCCAAAAGATATTGTTCGGTTCGATAATGAGGAGAGCATTGCAGCTCCACTTCCTCAGGAAGCATCTGAGGAGACATTTCTACCACCTCTTCAGAATGGGAATGTTGTTACTTTTAGTCAGGAGCTAGGGGCTCATCCTCTTCTACTTGCCCGACAATCTGTTGACCACACTGATCAGATAAGCCAGTCATCGGATGAGGAATGACATGTTTACACATCTAGGAGGAAGAAGAAGAATGGAGGCACACCTTAGTTTGAGAACTTGATAGATGATACTTTAGTTATTTCGGGTAATGACACGACATTCAGCAGTTTGTTAGCTGGCTCAGTTTCTAGAATCAGAGGCAGAGACAGGACTAAACTGACTCGCCACTAGCAACTTATTTTCTTCGAGTTTTGAATTTTCGAGTTTTTCCTGTTTCTTATCTTTTTTGTGGTGTTAGTCTATGTGTATCGCATGGTTAGGATGCTTTTATTGGATCATCTCATACAACCTTTATGTACATTTTCTATTTTAATATAATTAGCCCTTGAGCGTTTCCATATATATATATATAGAGTTAAATAATAATGTAAATGCTAATATTGTTGAAAAATACAAAATGCTACTATAGATTAAAAGTAAGTTTACCGTTTAATTTTGGAAAAGTCTAGGTTCCGTTCATGTGGATTTAGTGGTGGCGAGACTCATAGTATCGTAGTTTCATGTATCATATGTGAAAAACAACATAAGGGTGAATACTTATAGGCTCCAACTTGGGGTGTAAATGAGCAAAACTTGAGGGAGCCTATAGTTTCTTCGTATTTGACTCGTTTGATTTTCTTTTGTTCGTAGTCGGCTTGTGTTCGAAATAGCTCGTGAATTGCCTGTTCTTCTTCAGCTTCATTCGAACTCGTTTGTTCAAATTAAGCTCGTGTTCGCCTTGAAATAATGATTAATTTAATATAATAAATCTAATAACATAATTAAATTATAAAAATTTAATTTTTATTTTAGAACTCTTCTAAGAGAGAATAAAACCTTTTAACTTCATTGGCTTCTAAAAGGTTAAGATCCATTTTTACATTGTAAAAAGCATATGTTAAATTTTTTTTCACTTATTCCCGATGTGGGATTAAATGAGGGAGGACAGAATCATGTGGGACCATTGAGTGGGAAGGCAGTGAGCGTTTGCAAATTTTTCATGCATTACATACATACCACAGAAATCTTATGTATTTATATATCCGACACCAAATTTGTAAAACTAGCTCAAATCATTTTAAAAACTAATAAAATTTAATACATATTCTTAAATATAGTATAAAAATTTAATATATTAATATTATACGACTATTAAAAATTTATTATTTAATTAATTCGAATCAAATCGAACTAAATACGAACGAACAAACATTTGTTTGTGTTCTACTCATTTATAAATCTATCTAAAAAATTTTATTTGTGTTCGACTCATTTGCTTAATGAAAGAATCAAACATAAGCCACTTAGTGAGACTAACACGAGAGTTTTGTTGACAACCCAAGCTCCAACGCATGCTACTAATAATGTCAGCCTGATCACATAGCTAGATACTGTCCTACACTTGGCCAAAAGACATCCGAAGAGCACTAAGTGATGCATAGCTGTATTTGAACTTTAAACCTTCTAATTACGAGAGATTTTCATGAAAAAATTCAGCCCCCCTCCCTAAAAACTTACTAGAAGGGCTTATACATAATTCTTTGGAAAAATAGTTTATTGGCTCCGAGTAGTTGATATGAAACGTACTTGCCTTCTTATATATATTAGAATATTCTAGTATTTTGAATTATTTTCTTAGGGTTTATTAACTAGAATATATTTAGTTTTAGGATTATTTTAAAGCCTTTCTGAATTTGAGCTTTAAATTTCATTAATTTAAATACGTAAATCTTATTTATAAATATAGTAGTATGGATACTGTTAATAATCTATTATGGATATAATTTGAATATGTTATTGCTCCTTTACTCTCCCTTCTCTCTTTTACTCTTATCTCTCTATCTCCTTTGGCAGCCTTCTCTTTAATGGATTCTCACAAACCTTATGGAATGATCTCTCTCAAAATTCTCTCCATTTGAAATTGTTAACCCTTTCTCTCTAAACCGCCTATTGGCAACCCTAACTCAAATCTCTTTTATTTAGAGATTGATTTCAAGAACGCAAGAAACAATTCTAAATGTCAAGTGATGAAATTAAGAGTCAGAAATCTGAGAAAAGAGAAGAGCAGATGGATTCAGTATACAAGAAAGTGCTGAAGCTGTCTTTTGCATCAGTATAACTACAACTACAGAGAAAATTACAGGTTTTATATATACAAAAAGGTAGAAGACAGAATATTTCCATAGAGTGAGTTAGGATTTTGTAGATTCAGGCGTGGCGATGTGGTCCTGCTGAGGCAAGTTAATTAGGTGTAGGTGGCTGGGATGTTTTTAGGACTGCTATTGTCACCCCTCAACTTGATGATTCCTGGTAGAAGCACCAACTTTTTGCAAAAAGGTTGAAATCTGGTAGTTGGTAGTGGATTGGTGAACAAGTTTGCAATCTAATCCTGCGAAGCCATATAATGGATAATAATAATCGCAGCTTTGATGGCAGTTCTTAATGAAGTGGTGGACAATTTCATTTCTTTCTTTCGTGCATGACAGATGGGATTGTTGGCGAGAGGGCTGAAACATTGTCACAGAAGAGGGGTAGATTGATGAACTGACACTTGAATATCTTGAAGCAAATGATGAGTCCAAATGATTCCTGTGGCAACAATGTCAAGAGCACCATGCAGTGTTTTTGTAGATGATCGTTTTTTGAGGTCTAGAAAATCCTCTTGGCACCAAGGAAAATGTTGAATCCTGAGGTTTTCTTTCGATCCAGTAGATCACCTGTCCAATCTGAGTCAGAGAATACATGAAGTTGAAGATCTGATTGGATGATAGGAAGACCTAGAGTTGTTGTTTTGAGGTGGCATAATAGCTGCATAAGTCGCTGATTGTGTGTGTGAAGCGGTTGATGCATGTGTTCGAAAAGCTTATTGTTAGCAAAAGAAAAAATTCTGCCAAGCGATTATGAGATATTGATGGGATCCGACTATGTGGTGGTAGAGTTGGGGGTTTGGAAGGGGTGAGTCGGATGTTGGTGGCGAAATGGTTTTGGTAGGAATAGGGGTAGATGTGATTTTGCTGGATAGCATTCTACAGGATTGCATGCTAGTGACGTAGTTTGATTGGGAGAGATAAAAACCTCAAGGTGTCTTGTGAATTTGAATGCCAATGAATTGGGAGATTGGAGCAAGTTAGGTGTCTTACGAATTTGAATACTGAGGAATTGGGAGATGGGACCAAGATTGCGCATGTGAAGCTGTTATTGGAGTTTGGTGATTGTGTTATTGATGAGATAAGTGTTGTTGCCAGTGATCAGAGGATCATCAACTTAAATTAGAATGAAAACGTGAGTCGATTTGGTGATGTGAAGAAAGAGAAAGGTGTCCAGTGGGCTGGGTTGGAAGCCAAGAGTAGAGTGATCTTGGGTATGAGTGGCTTTTCATTGGTATGGGGTTTTCTTAAGACCTTAGAGAGCTTTGTTAAGTTGACAAACACAGGTAGGATGTGCAGTATTAGTGATCCCCGTGGATCGAGCCATCTAGATGGTTTCTTGAAACGTCGTGAAGGAATGCGTTGGATACGCCAAATCGAGTGACCCACCATGTGTGTGATAGGTTGACACTGCAAGAAAAATTCAAATTAGCATTTTGACCTCCGGACTAAATGTCTTGGTATAGTTAATTTTATATTACTGTTTGTATCTTGAGCCACTGAACTGGGTTGGTGTCAAGCTTTAATTTATGTGTCAAACTACCATCGAGTTCATTTTGTTGAGAGGTGAGATGAACAAAGTCCAGGTTTCTTGTATTTGAATAGCTTGAAAATCTCTGATATTGCTTGACGCTAGCATTCCAGTTTGACAGCCTCATAAAAACAGGATTTAGCAGTAGGTGGTGTGAGAGAGTGAGCCAAATCGAGAATTTTTTTAGGTTTGGAGATGATTGCTTTAGTGAGTGTGATCATGGGATGCAAGGGAACTGGTTTGGCTGACTGATGAGGAGGATCAACAGGTAAATGGGATGAAGATGGCAGTGTATTAGGTGAAGGGTCAGTTGGATGTTGATGGGTGGTAGGAGGTGAGTTGTTCTGAACTGAATTTTAGATGGTGGTAAGGTGCTTTAAGATGTAGAAGTATGAGGTGATATGAAGAAGTGGGGACTTTTGTTAGAGGTGTATGTGCGGGTGAAGTGGGATGTACGGAAGAGGAAATGTTAGACCGGTAGGGAAAAATATTTTCATGAAAATAACATGTCGAGATATGTAATGTTAGTTGGTAGATTAATGGTAACTTCTATATCATTTGTATTGAATATGATAATGCAATAAAATACATTGGGTGGAGGTAGGTGAAAGCTTGTTGAGGAATAAGGTTTCAACCATGGGTAGCAAGCACATCCCAATACTTGTGAGTGATAGTAGTCAGGGGGTTGTTGGTATAGTAGGTGATAGGGAGAGTTATCATGAGTGATTGGAGATTGTAGTTCGTTGATGAGGCAAATGGTTCTGAGCAATGTGCCTACCCAGAAATAATGTGATAGGTTCGCCTCAAGCAACATTGTGTGAGTTGTTTCAATAATATGGTTGTGGTTTGCGTTTAGCGATGTCATTTTGCTCTAGGGTATAGGGACAATCTATTTGGTGATAGATGAGTGAGGAGTTCTTGGAATGCAAAATTAGTGTATTCTCCACCTTCGTCAAGCGAAGAATCTTGATTTTAGAATTGAATTTAATTTCAAGTAGAATTTTGAATTATTTGAATATGGGAGTAACATCTGATTTTTAGTGAAAACATCTAACAAAAGCAAGAGAAATCATCAATAAAAGAGAAATGATATATAAAATCTTGTGTAGAATGGGTTCAACAAGGTCCCCATACATTAGTGTGAATAATATGTGAAGGACTATTACATCTATTTGCTAAAGGCAAAAAAGAAAAGCTTGCCACTTTTAGTAATTGACAATGAGTACCTGGATTTTTTTTTTGTGGAAGTAGTATATTGGGTGCTTAGTTAGCGAAGATAAGCATGATAGAATTGTTAGGGTGACCCGATCAACCATGCTATGTTGTGAAAGTAGTTGATGTAGTTGTGATAAAAGCACTGTGTGGGAGTTGATTTGAGGAGAGAATATTGCATTGAATTGGGTACAAGCCGTTACGGGATGGATCAGAGAGAAAAGTCTTGTTCCGATCCTCAATGAGATAACAATTTGAGTTGAATGTGATAGAGTAGTGGTTAGTAGCTAATTTGTTGATTGGATGAGGTAATAAGATTAATTAGGAACATGTAAAAGTGGAGAGAGTTGTAAGGTGTGAGCTACAGGAAGCTGTTAGCCATTGCCGACATCTATCGGTTGAGAACTGCTGTATGGTGTAGGATTGGAGAGGTTTTTGATGTCTAAAGTGAGATGGGAAGCGGCGCCTGAGTCAAGAAGCCAGTCGCTGGGAATGAAATCGGCATGCAGAGCAATAGTTGGTTTTATTATAGGTTGATTTGATGCTCACATTTGGTTGTTGAGTGGCCAAATTTGTTCAGACTTAGCATTGAATCCTGGTGATTTAATTTAGAGAGTGCGGATGAGGGTGAGTTTGAGCTAGAGAACCTGTTGTTGTTAGAGCTTCTTCCTTCGGTAGGGCTAGTACACCGGTAGTAGATTATTGCTTTCTCACGCGAGACTGTGAGAGCTGATTGGGATTCAGGAATGGACAGTTGTGTCTTGCGGAAGAGTTCAGTTGCCAAATTTACTAATTCAAAATAGAGAAGTGATTAAAGATCATCTACGCTGACAGGTTGAAGGTTTGTTCGAATTGCAATTTTGAAGGCGTCGTAAATTGAAGGTGGATCATTCAGGGTATAAAGGATAACGTAGCAATTGCGTCTACTTTGACTCTAACTGCAGCAAGATATGGTGTCTTGGTTTTGTCTTGCATAGAGAGGCGAAGTTCTATTTTTTAGTTGGAGAATACGGAACGGTTGCTAGATCGAAGGAGATGGGTTAAACTATTACAGATGTCAGCACGTGTGTCTAAGTTGAGAATGTAAGGTATGAGGGATGGACAAATGGTGGAGGATAAAGGAACGGCAAGATTTTGGTACACTAGTTGCTAGGTTGTGTATTGAGGGTTGAGGGAAACAGAATTATCATTGTTTGTAGGTATTTCGGTGGTTTGAGGATGATACTTTCCAGGTAGATATTGATACCATTAGCTTGAAAAAATTGAGAGTTTTGAGAGCTCCAGATGAGATAGTTTCATGCAGTTAGATGAGTAGAAATGACTTATTTTTTTGGACATCAAAAACTTCAGTTGAGGAGGAATGTGAGTATCGCCTGAGATCTGAATTGAAGAGGAGCTGTCACAAAGTTCACTGGTTAGGTTGGATGCCATTGAAATGGTTGTCGGAGGGCTGAGGTAGCTCTAATACCAAGATAAAATTAATATTCAGAAATCTGAGAGAAGAGAATAGCAGATGAATTGACATACAGGAAAGTGATGAAGCTATCTTAGTAGTATGATGACTACAACTATAGAGAAGACTGAATACAAGTTTATGTACAGGAAGGCAGAAGACAGTACTTCTGCAGAGTTAGTTAGGATATTGCACGGGGAGACGTGGTCCTGCTGAGGCCATGTACTTCGGTGTATATGGCTGGAGTGTTTTTAGGATTGCTATTAGCTAGTTCATTCATCAATGGCCTATGTTCGAATTACAATTATTACATTAAGTTCAATTTTCTTCTTCATCCAACTTATTTTGTTTTAATTTCTATTTGCATCATCTTCTCTGTGTGATTATTTTTTGGGATTTTTACACTATTGCATTGATTTATTTATTTATGCCAGACGAGAATTATGTGAATATCAGCATCCCTGAAAATTTTGAACCGAGAAAGGTGCACCCAATTTGTACTTAATTTTTTCTATGTTTTTGCACAAAAAAATTTTGATGTTTATCAAAATTAATTCTCACAATCATACTCTTTTGATTTAGATGTTCGGACGTGAAGCTGCAAAAATTCTAGATTATATTGAGTGCTTTCCTGAAGGGGTTGGAAAAGGAAGAAAAATGGCTCAGGAATGCACGCTCACTGGACTGGAAGGCTTCCCTACCTGGATTATAAAAGGAAAGGTAATAGCTATGTACCAGGAGAAAAGTTAGTGTCATGATATTCTGATGAAATTTTATATGATGAATTTTATCGTTCAATTTATTTAGATTAGTGCAGCAATACATGATTAATCAGTTAAACTTCATCTTGCACTCATTTTAAAATAAATTTATGGAGATTTACATGCATACCACTAGATTCTTATACATGTACATAGATAACACTCTTGCTTCAATTTTTAGATGCATGCCACTTTACCTATGTGTTGAACAGTATATTTCACATTTAAATAGTTAAAATTGTGGTATTTCCTTATCTGCTATGAAAGATTTGGGTGGTATAAATGTAAAAAGTAAAATTCAGATGTTTGATATGTAAACATAAAGGAATTGGGTGGTATTTATATAAATGCCCCGTAAATTTATGGTACGTTTGGGGCAGCTTATTGCTAGCAACGATGTTTTGAAAATGACGTCTACCGTTTGTTTAGTGAGTTCGGGCAGCATTTTCCAAACGCCAAATATTTTTCTTTAATAAACGCAGCCGCGGGATCAACTTCGCGACCTGCATTCGTTCGTTAATTATTGCCCACCTGCCCTTGGTTTCTTGTCTCGTCTGCCCTGGAGCGATCCTCCTTTGGTTTTTGTTATGAAATTCAGGGCGAACAAAACACAATCCAGAAGAACAACACAGAGATTTAACGAGGTTCGGCAAAGATGCCTACGTCCTCGGGAGCAGAGCGGCGAATTTCACTATTTCAGAAGAGTTGCAAATCCGGTTCAAAAACATATCCATAGGATTACACATCTATTTATAGATAAAACCCACGGATAAATTACTAACTCGCCCTCGCTCCCCCCCAACCCACTAAATATGAAGAGACACATCTCTTCATCAAGAAAAACTCCAACTACCTAGATATGAGCCATACCTAACAATTCTCCACCTTGGTGAATATCCAACACCTTAGAAGATATGCATCACCCGGTATATGTGTCTACCAAACAAATCTCCACCTTAGCGAATGTCCAGCCCCTTAAGAGAAATACACATGGTGTTTCTTAAATCAAGTGAGTTGAGCAACCAAGCTTACTAGCAATGTACCTGCTAACATTCAACAAGTTCAAGTCACCCAAGAACTTGTTGAGAATACTTGGCTTGGTCAACCGTGCCATTTAGCACCCAAAGCACATTCCTGTTCGTAAAAAATTCAGCTGAACTACTGCGAACACCTTGTCCGAAGCCTTTTCCTGTTTGCGTCAACGCTTCAGCCGAACTCCACCTGTCGCAACTCTTCCTGCGACGAACTTGCGAACTGTGCTTTGCCTCGGTCGCGATTCACCTGTCGTGATCCACCTGTTGCAAAATCACTTGCAACAAACCTGCGAACACCAGCTGTCGAACACCACCTGTCGCAGCTGCACTTGCCGCAACTCCTGCGACAAACTTGCGAACTCCGCCGCAACTGCACATGCCGCAACTCCTCGTGCGACAAACCTGCGAATTCTGCTACAACTGCACCTGCTGCAACTCCTCGTGTAACACCGCAACTCCTCGTGTAACAAACCTGCGAATTCTGCTACAACTGCACATGCCGCAACTCCTCGTGTAACAAATCTGCGAATTCTGCTGCAACCGCACATGCCACAACTCCTCGTGCGACAAACCTGCGAATTCCGCTGGCCGAACTCCATCTGTTCGCAAAACATGGTTCCTATTCACTTGAACCAAACTCCACCTCGCGAAAAACTCCTTCGCGAAATTCTGTCGCGCGTCCGCCACTAAGGCTGTCGCACCAACCGCCTGTCGACAAGCATCGTCGCTCAGATCGGCAGCAACTGCGGGAACCTCCGCGGTTACTTAACCTCGCTCCGCTCAATCCGCGAAGTCCTTCCCGTCGCTTCGCCTCGCAAGTCCTCCGCCGAACCAACCGTTCGCCGATCCTTCCACCTGCGCTAGCCGCCTTTGTCGCCGACGATAATTGCCCTCGAGTCATCCGCGGAACCAAATGTTCGCGGTGAACCGAACATCCACTCGGACTTTCGTGGATCTTTCCACACTGTAACCCCGTAACCTCGCGTTTCGTCGCTGGCGCAATCCGGTCAATCTGCCGAAGCCGAAGTGCTCCGCGATCAAACTGCTCCACCTCGATCATGACCCATGAATTCTTTTTGCTCCAAAATGCTGCGAGCCTTCCAACGCCCTTCCAGTGCCTTCATACACTCTCTGCGATCTGCGCCAACTGCTGCGAGCCTTCCAGCTCCCTCTGCGCCTTCATCCACTCTCCGCAATCTGCGCCAAACTGGTGCGAGTCTTCCAACGCCCTCTGTGCGAGATCACCATTCTCTCCGCTGCCTGCTCGAAACAGTCCTCAGGAATTATTTCTTAATTCCCAGTTCTCTGCTCCAGGATGGGAAAAGAAATTGCCTCCATGAGATGGGAGAATATTCCCACTAGTAGGAATTCCTTCATTCCTTCTGCTTCGTTCAAACTTGCAGCTCTGCGGTGCTCCAGCTCCAGCTCCAGGATGGAATTAATTCCTCCCAGGCAACAACAGCTCTGCTCTGAAGCTTCCCTTCCAGCTCCTTTCGCGAAGAGCTGTCTCCAAGCGAACCGATGCCTCGCAAACCACCTCATCCAAAACGATCGCAACTGTACGCGGAAATTCTCAGCCCGAATCGGTGCGTCCGTCTGTCTGTGCGCGACAACTGCTGCCGCAACCGTGCAGTTCCCCTACTGCTCGCGCCTGGAAACGTCGCGCCTGTCTCGCGAACCAACAGTGTCGCTCCTCCTGGCAGCGCCTCTTCGCCGCCTACTGCGTCACACGCCTGTTCGAACCGCCCCAAACTGGCGAACTGTGGTGAGACTCTTCTGCTCCGTCGCTCGCTCTGCACAATCCTGGCGCGGACTCCTGGTCGGCGCTCGCCGAATTGCTCCGCACGATCCAAATGACGTGCCTCTCTGTGCGGTTCTCTGTGCGGTTCTCCGCTTTGCCTCCGGATTTCCTTCTCCCGCTCGACCGCTCCGGGCCAAATTCCTCTGCGAACTGAATGTCGCGAACTACTGCAGCCACAGTTCGCGAACTACCTCCAACTGTGAAGCAACTTCCGCTCGGAACCGCTCCTTCATGAACTGCCGAACTGCAAAGCCCTGTCCGAACTGCTCCTCTGTCGAGGACCACTGCTGCGCCGGACTGCATCGAACTCCTGCGCTGCCCGAACTGCTCCTGGCCACGATTTGCGAAACCGCCCTGTTGCACTCGAACTGCTGCGAAGCCCCTTCGTGATCTGCGAACCACCGTCCACCGCATGGGTGATCGCAGAACCGTTGGCTCTGCTCGCCAACTGCACGAACCGTCTGCGCTCAACCGCGCGAACTACACCTCTTCGCGCGAACTGCTTTTCTCCTGTCGCACGATTAGCGAACTGCTGACACGATTTGGTGTGAACTGTTGGCCGCGACCTCCCCGCTGAACTTCCGTCTCTGTTGGTCGCGAACACGCTTCGCGAAAAACTTCACATGCGCAGACCGCTTGTCTGTGCCCATGAGAGGAAGGGGCCGAAGCTGCACCTGCGCTCGCCTGCACTGCGAGACTCGTGATTTGTTCTGCCTCCGCGTCTAGTCCAGCCGCAGAGCCTTCGCGCAAACTCTCCGAAGCCTCTCGTCGCACGGTGAATCTTGTCACGAAACCTCTCTGGCGTCGCTGTCCAAATTCCCGACATCTGGAACCGAACTCCCTCCTCTGTGGCAAATCAAAACTCTAAAAATCATTCTTCGATCTTCCTCGTCGATTTTCTCCGCCCTGGAGCCGTAGCTCTGATACCAATTGTTATGAAAATTCAGGACAAACACAACGCAAATCCAGAAGAACACAGCGAGTTAACGAAGTGCTCCGCGATCAATTGCTCCACCTCGATCGTGACCCATGAATTCTTTTTGCTCCAAAATGCTGCGAGCCTTCCAGCGCCCAATCTGCGCCTTCATCTACTCTCTGCAATCTGTGCCAAACTGGTGCGAGCCTTCCAGCGCCCTCTGCGTCTTCATCCACTCTCCGCGATCTGCGCCAACTGCTGCGAGCCTTCCAGCTCACTCTGCGCCTTCATCCACTCTCCGCAATTTGCGCCAAACTGCTGCGAGCCTTCCAACGCCCTCTGCACGAGATCACCATTCTCTCCGCTGCCTGCTTGAAGCAGTCCTCAGGAATTATTTCTTAATTCCCAGTTCTCTGCTCCAGGATGGGAAAAGCAATTGCCTCCATGAGATGGGAGAATATTCCCACTAGTAGGAATTCCTTCATTCCTTCTGCTTCGTTCCAACTTGCAGCTCTGCGGTGCTCCAGCTCCAGGATGGAATTAATTCCTCCCAGGCAACAGCAGCTCTGCTCTGAAGCTTCCCTTCTAGCTCCTTTCGTGAAGAGCTGTCTTCAAGCGAACCGATGCCTTGCAAACCGCCTCATCCAAAACGGTCGCAACTGTACGCGAAACTTCTCGGCCCGAATCGGCCCGTCCGTCTGTCTATGCTTGGCAACTGCTCCCACAACAGTGCAGTTCCCCTACTGTTCGCGCCTGGAAACGTCACGCCTGTCTCGCGAACCAACAGTGTCGCTCCTCCTGGCAGCGCCTCTTCTCCGCCTACCGCGTCACACGCCTATTCGAACCGCCCCAAATTGGCGAACTGTGGCGAGACTCTTCTGTTCCATCGCTCGCTCTGCACAATCCTGGCGCTGACTCTTGGTCGGCGCTCGCCGAACTGCTCCGCACGATCCAAATGATGTGCCTCTCTGTGCGGTTCTCCGCTTTGCCTCCGGATTTCCTTCTCCCGCTTGACCGATCTGGGCCGAATTCCTTTGCGAACTGAATGTCGCGAACTACTGCAGCCACAGTTCACGAACTGCCTCCAACTACGAAGCAACTTCCGCCTGGAACCACTCCTTCACGAACTGCCGAACTGCAAAGCCCCGTCCGAACTGCTCCTCTGCCGAGGACCACTACTGCGTTAGACTGCAGCGAACTCCTGCGCTGCCCGAACTGCTCCTGGCCACGATTCGCGAAACCGCCCTGCTGCACTCGAACTGCTGCGAAGCCCCTTCGTGATATGCGAACCGCCATCCACCGCAAGGGTGATCGCAGAACCGTCGGCTCTGCTCGCCAACTGCACGAACCGTCTGCGCTCAACCGTGCGAACTGCTTCTCTCCTGTCGCAGGATCAGCGAACTGCAGACACGATCCGGTGTGAACTGCTGGCCGCGACCTCCCTGCTGAACTTCCGCCTCTGCTGGTCGCGAACACGCTTCGCGAAAAACTTCACTTGCGTGGACCGCTTGTCTGTGCCCGGGAGAGGAAGGGGCCGAAGCTGCACCTGCGCTCGCCTGCACCGCGAGACTCGAGAACTGTTCTGCCTCCGAGTCTAGTCCAGCCGCAGAGCCTTCGCGCAAACTCTCCGAAGCCTCTCGTCGCCCGCCGAACCTTGTCGCGAAACCTTTCTGGCGTCGCTGTCCAAATTCCCGACATCTGGAACCGAACTCCCTCCTCTGTGGCAAATCAAAACTCTAAAAATCATTCATTCTTCGATCTTTCTCGTCGATTTTCTCTGCCCTGGAACCGTAGCTTTGATACCAATTGTTATGAAAATTCAGGGTAAACACAACGCAAATCCAGAAGAACACAGAGAGTTAACGAGGTTCGGCATAGACATGCCTACGTCCTCGGGAGCAGAGCGACGAATTTCACTATTTCAGAGGAGTTACAAATTCGGTTCAAAAACATATCCATAGGATTACACATCTATTTATAGATAAAACCCACAGATAAATTACTAGCTCGCCCTCGCTCACCCCCAACCCACTAAATATGAAGAGACACCTCTTCACCAAGAAAAAACTCCAACTACCTAGATATGAGCCATACCTAACAGTTTTCTCGTTCTCGTCTCGTCTCGTCTCCCTGCTCCTTCACCTATCGTCCCCTCACTCATTATTCCTCTCTCCGATCTCTCCTAACGATATATCTGTACATATGGAATGGTTTTTGTATGGATGGAATGGTTTTCGTAATAGCTGTTTCTTTGATTGATTTGGATATCTTTGGGTTTTGTTGGCTTTCATATTTTTAATTTTATGCATTTTTCTAGAATTTTGAATAAGTTTGGTTCTTCTGGATTTTTGAATAAGCTTGGCATTTTAGTACGGGCCTTCACCCCTTCTTTGCTTTTCCTTCTCTCATCCTTAGCGATTTGTTTGGATTTTGGATTAGAATGGTGTAAAATACGATACTTTTTTTGTTGGCTTCGATTGGCCATACGACTCATTCTTGAGTACCTACATTTTTTTTTTGCTTGAGGAGGCTGCACACGCAATTGAACTAGCTTTTTTTTTACTTGCGCTTATATATATATATATATATATATATATATATATAAATGGCTCCTAGGGTCTATTTCATTGAAATAAAAGGGGTACAAAACAAGTGGTATGAGAGGGCCCAAAAAATTGAGCACGACTCATAAGAAACAAAAAGTAAATAAAGCTCAAACAGAGCGATATAAAAGATAGAACAAAAGAGAAACAAGCAACTAAAAATGACGAGATTGCCAAGGCTTCCTCCGCCCTCGGTTTTGTAGCGCATCCGAACTTCCTCTCGCCCGGTTTTTGTAGCGCATCCGAAATCAAACTACGAGTGTTTCTCCATTGTCGGGGAGACCAAAATATCATCCATTAAATTCTCGGTTGGATAGTACTCCAGCGCTTCTTCCGCCTGGAGGTATACACTTGTCATTCTTCTTCAGAAGACTTATCGGTCTGAACCATAGGAGGAAAGACAGTTGCAGCGATGGGTTCCAGTGTTTGTGTAGTAGCAGTAACAACACTACTGTTTGACTGTGATTCACCCTCGGTAGTAGTATGCACATTTTCCGTCCTCTGAGTGTGAATGTTCGCTTCTTCCCTATGTTCAATCACTCCAAGAGAAGAAGGCTGAAAAGAAGCAGTTGATCCTTATCAACCTGCTCAGAATCAGTATCATTAGACTTTTGCACCATTTATGGCGTGGGCATTGCAGTAGGTATCACAGGTAGTGAGGAAGAGGGTATATCCGTCACAGGAATGTGTGGCCTAGTGACATTTGTACGTGGAGGTTTGAGATGCGGATGCAGGTGGTAATACTGCTGGTGAAAGTGTCCAAACATACGACAGTGGATGCAATAAAGAGGTACCTGTTCAAGCTCTGCTGGTTGGCAAACACCCTAATGCGGTGTACCAATCCATATCTCTTTCGGGAAGGTTGATGTAATGTCCCGTTCTATCAATATTCTAGCCTTAGAAGGTCTGATTAGATTTTCTGTAGGCGGATCAATTTGGAGTGGTGTGCCATATATCTTTGCAAAAGTAAATAGAAGCTCTTGATCGTAAAGGTGAACCTGCAAATCTGAGAAGCGTAGCCAAACATGAATGATGGGAGGTTCAGTGCGATGGTCAAAATCCACCGTCCATTTCAGCACCTTCATCACCCGATTGTCTATGCGAAGTGTTCTTTTAGCAAACACGGGTGTAATCTCCATCATCCGTCAATTGGATGAGAACGTGCCGATCATCCAGTTTTCCAATCTTCTAACTTCCATTCAGCTTCATTTGCTCAAACTCCTTATGGATCATTTCGAGTTCAGGGTTACCGTAGAGGAATTTACCTATTAGAAACAACCGACAGGTTGCAGCTAGGATGAAGATCTCTTCCTCAATAAGAAAGATTGCAGGTTTGCCGGCTTTACGAGATATTTTTTTGAGAAACCCGGTTTCAAAGCCTTGCGCGAATGCATCGTGGAATCTCTGCGGGATCATGTTGGAGCGTGAAGGGGCGCGGGCGGGGTTATCGCTGGCGAGGGCGTCGACGTAAGAACGACCTGAGGCCATTTCTGCGGCTGCACAAATGTCGCTGACAAGGCACGCAAATCCCGTCAAGCTTGCTGCAGGATCACTAACGGAGGAGTTGTGGACCTGTTGGTTCGCAGGGTATAACCCGCAGGCACAGCGAGTGAAGCTCTGAACGAAGCAGAGGGAGACACAGGGAGTCGAGCGCTGCAGACGTCGAACCCAGTCGAGTAGGTCAACACAAAAGCCGCGTGTAGACGAGCTGCTCGACACGACTGCAGGGTGAACGACGCGAGCTCTTCCACCGGAGAAGACACTCCACTCGACCGAGATGAAGCTCGGGGTGCGACGCGAGGAGTGCCGTATCAGATGCGAGGAGTACCGCAGAAGCTAGGGTTCGCCGTGAGGCGATACCCTAGCAGAGTAGAGGAGAAGACGACACATCGGATATATATATATATATATATATATATATATATATATATATATATATATATATATATATATATATATATATATATATATAATATGGATGCTGTAGAGTTCACATATCTGTTGCAATCTATAATTTCTCTCCAATGCAATGTATATGGAGTAGGGGAGGAGATGGAATGAAGCCTGTTTATTTCGGGTATCCTGTTTGGAAAATTCATAGCCTTGCAGCTTTACCTTGCTCCTTTTAGTTTGATTGATGATTTAAAATTAATTGTTCTTTTAGTAGAGTATACATCAAAATTGAATTCCATTCATATACTATGTTGTTTCTTTATTTGGTTTCTATTTTTCTGTTTTGTCTATTTGGATGAAATAGAAAAAAATATGAATACATATGTATTCTTGATATACTGAAACAACTACTTTTATTGGTATCAAATCAATATCAATTTATACTAGCTACATCTTCTAATTGATTATTGAGCGAATGTAAAAATGGAATGAATTTGTTTTTATATGTATTAAGATGTTTATCTTCATTCAAAAATTATAGTGGAAGTGAATTTGGTGCTTTACGGTGGAAGTGAATCATGTCCTTTACAGTGGAACTGAATTTTGGCTTTCCTCCTTGTTTTGTTTCTTTACAAAAGTGGAAGTGAATCTTGTGCATATGTTTCATTGTGACAGTGAAATTTGGCAATGCGTACTACACACATTTTGATTTTGCTAAAAGGATAAAGTGCATTAATTTCACTGTGACCAAGCATGCCACATTGTGGGTGGTTCTCGGTATTGCTAAAAGGCATGGTTGGGATGGTTTGGTGAATTCTATAGTGGGTGGTTTTCAATTTTGGTAAAGTATATGCTTGGGAAGGTTTGGTGAATTATGCTGTGGGTGGTTTTTGCCTTTGGTAAATTGCATTAGCATGTGATATGTTCTATGATTCACCATAATAAGAAGCAAACTTTAAGTTTTATACATGTAAATACATTGGAATTGGGTGGCACGTATGTAAATGCCCCTTCTCATTATATTTTGGAACTCTATTTCCTTAAAAATTAGGATTTCTTTACAAGTGGTTATTAGTAAGAGGTTGAATTTTATGGCTATTGTTCTTGCAAAATACTAAAATTGTTTTAAGATTTACAAGCAAGAACATTAATCCCAATCAGCTATTGTTAAAACATGGTTATTGAATGAAGGAATGCTATGTATTCATGGTTATGAAATGTAGCAATGCACATATTATGCTACATGTGGATATAGTTTTATGGAAAATTGATGTTTGGAAAATGTTACAACATTTCATTTGGAAAATATTTTTTTAGGGGACATGACATACATGCATCCAATTAGGTGTGAATATAGAGAATTTGAAGTGTTGGCTTCTAAATATTTGAAACATTGAAGGAGTTTTTTTTTTATGGAAAATTGATGTTTAGTTCATTACAAGCCTTGTTCTTTTTCTGATCTCTTCTTTTTTATTATTTTGTTTTTTTCATTCTCATTCTATAAAAATGTTTGATTCATGAGAACGACCGATCTTTCTCCAAGCTCGGCTATTTGATTTTTTTGTTTATTTATTAGTCATTTTGTGACGATGTTTAATTCAAATTATTTTGTTCTCATTATAAAATAGTTTAACATATTTAGTGTGTTATGTGTTAAGTTAATTTGTTTAACTATAAGTTCTTCTATTAGTTCTAATATGGCTAAGATCAAAGAAGAGGTCCGTCAGTAATGTAGGATAAGGAAATAATAAACATTTTTTGCAATCTTTGCATTAGCCTACCACATACTTTAACAAGGAAGCTTGACAAAATATCTCGAAGATGTTCAATGAATTGACAGGAAGGGAGTATGATAGACTAAAATTCAAGCAATTGTGATCAATTGAAGGAGTGGAAGTTATGGAAAAAGCTGCAACGGGGATCCACTGGGTCGGGTTGGAATCCCATTAAGCGTACCATTGATGCTTTAGATGGGCAGACACTCTGACCAATTCCATTGCCGATAGTGATCGGGTTCGATGATATCTTAACCGAACAACGTTACTCGTGACATGTTTTTTTTGCATTTTAAAATGAATATTATCATACTTATAATTATCATTTTAATATTTTTTTCTTTTTTATTAGGTTTCTTGATACTCACCTTTAAGTGAGGTGTATATTCTTTTTTTGTACTGTTATGAATTGGTTTTTTGGATTCTAAACTATAAAATATATAACTATTATAGTTCTGTTGTAAACATCACAACTATACGGTGGCAAAATGGTCATTTATCTAGAAATAGCTGCATATTAGCTGTTTTCCATACGCACAAACTAAATAGCTAAACAGCTTATCCAGATAAAGGGCAGAATGTTCATTTATCTGAAACAGTTGCAAATCAGTTGTTTTCCAAATCACAAACCAACATCCAGCCAGTTTATATGAATCAGTTGTTGATCAGCAACTTATCTTGCAACTTATCAAGATAAGTTGCTTATCTAGATAAACTGGATAAGTTGTAACATCCCAAACAAACCCTTAATGGATACAAAATCAAATTGACCAAGTTTGAGTATTCTTATTGAGAGCTATATGTAAAAAGGAATTATTTGTAAATATATTTGTAAAAAATTGCAACCTATTTATGTCGTCCATGTTATTAATGAAATAATTAAGTTTTGCATATAATTCTTTTCTGTTTGTTATCAGAGCAGCTACTCACAGCTCCCACTTGGATCCTCCACGCAATTGACGACTCTAACGACACTCACCGTTAGCCTCTCCATCGGCGACGAGTTCCTCTTCTTCTTCCGACGTCTCGTCTTACTCAATACCAACACTGTCGCAGTCGTTCTCCAATGAATCAGATGAGGAACATGAGCTACACATGGGAGCTGTGACGGGAATCGGTAAGGTGTCGATGGAAGTGCGGCAAGGTGAGGACACGATTGATGACTGGAGCTAACTGGGAAGGCACCGAAGGATTTCAATACAGTCGCGGTTGGAGCTAACTGGGAAGGCGAACGACGGGATTGTAGTGATACTGTCGCAATGAGAACCAATTAAGAAGGCGCAGAAGGGATTGCGAGCTAGCTGGGAAGCCACCAATGGGATTGCGGTGTTACAGTGTCGATATACTCACGATTAGGGTTGGGATTGCAAAGCAGTCACAACGACCAGGGATTGCAAAGCAACCCAACGGGTAGGGTTGAGATCGGGGTACCGGCGAAGCAATTGTGGTTAGAATTGACTGAGTAGGCTTCGATTTCAAATAGTGAGGCAGGAGAGCAATCTTGTCATTGCGGGTTCGATTTTGCTTAGGACTTGGAGCAAACTTGATCCTTGTGATTGAAAAATTTAGGAGACAGAGATAGTGTGAGGGATAAGGAATTAGATCTTTTGGGGAAGATGGATCTTGAAGTTCTAAAGGTCTTGGTTGGGCTCATAGAGGGAGCTAGCATTTCGACGAGAGCCATTATCTCTGCACATGCTCCGCTGCAAGCGAAGCTAGCTCACCCTCTTGTGGATCTGTAGCTCGATGGACCGACCACGTATCTGAGTTTGTCTCATCGGATCGAGGCAGTTATACTAGGCAAGAGAGTAGAAGGATATTTGATAGGGGTCGAGCCAAAGCGTGACAATGCTGAAAGGGATGAGTGGAGGACCAGACATGCCTTGCTTTACACTCGGTCACTCAACTCGATTGTTCCTTCGATTGCTTCATCATGGCATTCAAAAGGTGAGCGACACTTGGACGAAGTTGAAGAAAATTTATGCTAGTGCTGAGAGCCGCATGAGAGTATATCAGAGTCAGCGTGAGATAGAAATAGTGGTTTAGGGTCATAGATCAATTCAGGAGTACTCTATAGAACTGAAGCGACTGTAGTAGGATCTTGATCACTTCTCACCTATGTCGAGCAGTGGTGATTCGGGGCGCAAGAAGGGAGAGATCTTTGCATAGATGAGGACTATACAGTTTCTGGACATCTAAACCCAGCCTTTGATCAGAGAAGATCTGTTCTCCTAGCCTAGATGATTATTCCTATACTAGATGAGCCCATTACTGCGATGATACAGGAGGAGTCTCATGAAGCTAATATTTGAGCCTAGTGCCTTTTTTGGGGCACAATCAGCATGGACTATTGCGAATCGAGATACGCTAGGTATTCACGGGGAGACTCGCAAGTGTTACAATTGTGGTGAAGTTGGTCGTATGAATAAGGCGTGTCTTAAGAAACATAATGAGAGAGACAAGTGGACGAGAGCAAGGTGAAGGTTTTGATCGTGGTTGTGGTCACAGACTGGTAACCTGTGCGGATTTAACACTCTTCTCTGGCACTAAACAGTCTAACTCTCACATCACTTGACTTGTAAGCACAAAATACTCTGAGTAGAAGAGTAGGAAGAAGTAATAGAGAAATGAAACTTCACTAAGAAAGAAGGATTATAACACTTGAATACCTAGAAGCTTTGAATGAATGCTTGGATAGTTTGGAATGAGGGGAGTGAATCTTACTTATAGCCACCACCAAGCCCAAGGGAAACTTCTAGATTACATGAGAATAGCCTTGTTTCTAGAGAGTTCTACACTATTCTCTTATATACATAGCTCTAGAACTTTCTAGGTTATTCTTGAGTTTTTTCTTGGAGCTTTTTCTTCTAGCATTCTCTGGATTGTGGTGGAATCTTCTAGAGTCTATTGGATGCCTCTCTGTATCCTGACTTTCTCTATAACCTTTCATCTCATGAGGGTCTTGGCAATTTCTAGAATATGGCGAAGCTTTACACTCTCCCCACTTAAGCTCGCAATGCTCTCATTGCAACTTCCTCTTGACACTCGGACCAACTTCCTTTGTTTGCTCTTGACAAACTTGGGTTTTTCCTGTCATATGGGGGAGGGCTGTCATGCTGTGAGACTTGATGGTTGGAGACTCAATCTTTGGCTCCAGCCTCATCAGATGATCTCTCTCCGTTCCTAGTAGTTGTTCTTTAAGTACCTCCACCACTTCCCTTGGCAAGTCTTTTTTGGGTCTCCACCACTTCCCTTGCCAAGTGACTTCTCTTATTTTTTGGAATGCCCATCTTGAATTGAATGGTTGATAGCATGTTGCCTTCCTACTTGTTAGCCCTTATTGTTGGTACTAAGCAAACTTGGTTGCCTTCCATGATGCACATGCTATCGGTGAAAAGCATCGAGAATGATTTTGCTTGATTCAAGAAGTTCATCCCTATAACAACTTAAAAATTTTCCATTGGAATGACTGAGAAGTCTAAGCTACCTGATAATGCTCCAATGTTAGTCTTTACTCCTCTGACTATTCCATGGATTGGCTTTGCTTCTGAATTGACTACCTTGATGGAGCCTCCTTCTTTTAGCCATCTGCAACCCCACTCTTTTTTCTTTCTTGGCGGAGATGAAGTTGTGCGAAACACCCGTGTCCACCATTTCTCTAGTTGTCTTGCCACATTTAACCATCTCCACAAAGAGAACCCCTTTGCTTGGGGTTTTGTTGGAACTTGCATCCCACTTGGCAATTGTATAGCCCCAACTTGTGTCGCCGTATCACCATGTTCTTCTTCTTGATGGTTAGTAAGGAGAGAATTCAAGATATTCTTTTGAGAACAATCCCTTGCCCAATGAGGTAAGCAGTCTTTATGTGCTTTGGCTGTCATTTTTAAGCTTCCATCTGTTTTTTTCTTGGATGAAGTTGATTCGTTGCGGGTCGTTGTGTTGATCATTGTCTTCCCCACCCTTGACATAGGTGCTCTTCTTATCTTTAGGCTTCGAGGACTCCTTTAAGTAATCAATTAAGCTTTCAGCGATAATGACAACAGAGGCAAGATCTTGCACTTCGTGCCTCCTAAGCTCAGTTCTTGGCTATTGTTGGAGTCTATCCATGATGTTGAACATAGCATACTTGTCTCACATATCAATGATTTTAAGGAACATGCTAGTAAAATCATTAATATATTTTTGAATCGATCCCTCTTGCTTGAGCCTTCGCAATCGGGTTATTGTCTCATCCTTCGCGTTGTCGGGGCAGAATTGCCCCTTTAGCTCTCTCTTGAAGTCATTAAAGTTGGATATGATGCACATACCTTTCTCGATGTCTCCTTGCCTTCTTTTTCACTACAACATAACGATGTCTGAAAGATAAAAGACTGCAAATTGAAAAATTGCCTCTTCATCCATATTCCCCATTGCTCCAAAATATTGCACAAGTCCCCATAACAAGTGTCTACTTCACGTTGTGAGCTCCACCAAAACTCTTTGGAACTTCAATCCTCTTATCTTCAAAATTGTGATGGTGGGTGTTGCTAGTGTTCTTTTGCACAGCGAGTTCTCTCCACACATTTCCTCAAAACTAGCATGTACGTCGTTTCTCTCTTCTCTTGGGCTCTTCGTACCTCCTGGAGCTCCCCATCAAATCCTCCTGCATCTTAGCCATTTGATCTATTAAGGATTCCTCCAATTGGATCATCATACCTCTGATTGCTGAATGCATTGTGATGTCATCCTCCTCAAGTCCATCAACCTTTTGGCCAAGATCTTCTGTCTGAGCCTCCATGTCATTCAGTGTCTCCTCAAACCGAACAAGACGTGAATCAAAGCCATGCATAATCTCCTTAGACCTCTCATATGTTTTTGATGCAGTTGGATCTCGTTTCTCCTGATGACTTCGCCTTTATTGAGATGATTCCACATTAGTTGTTTCAGACTCCATTACGTGCTCTTTGACGCTCTGTCATACCTTCGAAACTTGGCTCTGATACCAACTGTCATGGACTAACTTATCTCTAGTTATTCATGCGGCTTTAGCGCTCTTCCCTGACACTATATCAGCATAACCTTCACAACATTTAGACTTATATGCACCAAAATACTCTAACAAGAATAGGGAGGAGTATTGGAGAAAGGAACACTTCACTAAGAAAAAAAGATTACAACACTTGAATACCTTGGAAGCTTTGAATGAATGCTTGGTTGAGGGGAGTGACTCTTATTTATAGCCACCTCCAAGCCAATGGAAACTTCTAGATTACATGAGAATAGCCTAGTTTCTAGAGAGTTCTACACTATTCGCCCGAGAACTTTCTAGGTTATTCTCAAATTTTCCTTGAAGCTTTTCCTTCTAGCATTCTCTAGAATGTGGTGGAATTTTCTAGTCCGTTGGATGCCTATCTATATTCTGGTCTTCTCTAGACCCTTCCATCTCATGTGGGCTTGCTAATTTCTAGAATATGGCGGAGCGTGATGTAGTAGGATCTTGATCACTTCTCACATATGTCGAGCTGTGTCGGTTGTATCCATCTATGTATGAAAAGGCAAATAAAGAGAAATTGGTGTGTGATGCTTGAGTTTGGCAAGCTCACTAAGAGCCCTTATGTCAGTTCTGAGAATAGGAGCTATGATGTGTTTGATTTGATACATTCTGATGTATGGGAATCTTGTCCTACTATTCCTATAAATGGTTATCGATATTTTGTTACATTTATTGATTGTTTTTTTTATGTTACCTGGATATACTTAATGAAATAGAAGAGTGGGGTGGTTGCTTGCTTTAAAGAATTCTATAATGGCAATGCAGATCTAATATGGTGCAGTTGTGAAAACAAATATATGATAATGAGACATAATATGTCAACAAAGCATTTAAGAATTACTTCTCAGCTCAAGGGATACAACACCAACCACATGCAAATACACACCAGCACACAATGGAGTATCAGAGAGGAAGAATCAGCATCTTTTAGAGGTTGCTCGAAGCATGATGATGGCAATGAATGTCCGACTAGATTTATGAGGGCAAGTTGTATTGGCAATCGCTCAATTAATTAACAGGACACCCTCAAGTGTGTTGGAGTGGAAGTCTCCTTATCAAATGTTAAAAGAAGACAACAGTGGGATCCTTCAATTGAAGGTATTTGGATTATATGCTTTGTGAAAGACAACAGACCATATATGGGGAAGTTGGATCCTAGAGCTGTGAAATGTGTGTTTGTGGTTTATTCTGCTACTCAGAAGGATTATGTCTATTGGAGCCTGATTGATAAGAGAATTTTTTTAAGCATGGATGTATATGTTTGTTGCATTAGTAGAAAATAAGTTGGGGAGGCTTTAAAGAAAACTAAGGGTAGAAAGTCTGTAGGACCCGATGATAACCCAATTGAAGTGTGGAAATGTTTAGGTGATTTGGGAGTTTCTTAGCTTACTAAACTTTTTAATATTATTTTAAAAAATAAAAAGATGCCTGAGGAGTGGAGGAAAAGTATTTGGGTCCCCATTTTTAAAATTAAAGGAGATGCACAAGAGTGTGCAAATTATATAGGAATTAAATTGGTGTGTCGTACTCTAAAATTATAGGAGAGGGTAATTGAACATAGGTTAAGACGTATTACCAAGATTTCCCATAATCAATTTGGATTTATGCCGGACAGGTCTACTATGGAAGCTATACATTTATTGAGAGGTTTGATGGATAAGTGCAGAGGTATTAAGAGGATTTATATTTGATTTTTATTGATTTAGAAAAAGCTTACGATAAGGTTTCAAGAGATATTCTTTGGAGAATTCTTGAGAAGGAAGGTGTTGATATGACTTATATTCAAGTCATTAAAGATATGTATACTAGAGTTATTATATATGCTCGAACTGAAGGAGGATTGACCAAATATTTTACTATTTCTGTTGTTTTACATCAAAGATCGACTTTAAGCCCATATCTTTTTGCTTTATTTATGGATGGTCTTACTGGACATTTAGAAGAGGATGCACCTTGGTGTATGCTTTTTGCTGATGATATCCTCCTTGTGGATAAGACGAGAGAAAAAGCCCAGGAAAAACTTGAATTATGGAGATCTTCATTGGAGTCTAAAGGTCTTCGTTTGAGTAGAACTAAAACTGCATACATGGAATGTAATTTTAGTAATAGTAGCTCTAGTGACAGAAGTGTAATTTTGGGTGATCAAATTATTAAAGATGTGAATGATTTAGATATCTCGGGTCTATTGTTCAAAGCGATGGTGATATAGATGGGTATGTTAATAGTAGAATTCAGGTTGGTTGGTTGAAGTGGAAGAATGTGTCCGGCCTTTTATGTGATAGAAAAGTACCGCTTAGACTGAAAGGAAAATTTTATAAGATGGTGGTGAGACCTGCAATGCTCTATGGTGCTGAATGTTGGCCTTTAAAAGAGAAGTATAATGCTAAGTTAAGTGTTGCCGAAATGAGAATGATTAGGTGGATTAGTGGCTTTACACTTAAGAGACAAAATGTGAAATGAATATATCCGTAATAGGGTTGGTGTTGTACCATTGACGAACAAAATTAGAGAGTTGTCTGAGATGGTTTGGTCACATTAAATGTCGACCACTTGATGATCCGATTAGGAGAGTAGATGTTTTAGATTGAACTTATGTTAAGAAAGACAGAGCTAGACCTAGAAAGACTTGGGCTTATTGCATAAAAAATGATATTAATTTATTAGAATTAAATGAAAATTTGATACTAAATAAGACGCAATGGAGAAAAATGATTCATGTAGCCAACCCCACTTAGTGGGATTAAGGCTTTGTTGCTGTTGTTGTTGCAATATTGAGACCTACATCTATAAATAGGGATCCATATTATGAATAAAGGATATTCTCTCTCTCTCTCTCTCTTTCAAGTGCTTTCTAAAAAAATGTTACATTCCTTAGGTGTATTTCCCGGATATTCTTGGATTCAACATATGTAAATGCCCCAAATTAAAAACCTTTCCACAAATTTATGTTTTACATGGTTAATAAAATTATAAATTTAATAATAAATATTAGTTATCTAATTATTTAATTATATAATCTCAAAAGGAGTGAAATACAATTATACAAGTGTCAATTTGTGTTTAGCTATATTTTTGTTTAGCTCAGCTCACTCAAAGAGCGATTTGAACACTCGTTTTATAAGAATATAAACGTGCAATGATCTTTTTTTAACAACCCTATTGGCATCTTTCTACCGTAACAAGGAGGTTTCTTATTTTCAGGTTTTAAGTGGGGAGCAGAATCTACAAGCTCTTGCAGATGCATCCGAGTTTGTGAGTCAAGATTCTTCCTATCAGTTGGCCTCAAAGCAAAATCAGTCGTGAGAATCCCTCTTTTCCCTCCATTTTTTATTTAGCCCCACCAAGCAGCCTTCCAGTTTCTTTAAATTGGTGCTAAGCCACTGTACATGTCCTATGGAAATGGGGAAGAATAATGGAAAATCAAATTGGTATCATAGCTTACAAGTTCTGAAGGAGGTGATTATTTATTTGGTAGAGATTTTTCCTAGGGATTTTGCCAGTACTATATTGAATCATTTATAATGATATATTGCTGTTAGTTTGAGCATTGTCTTTATGATTCATTATGAGGAATACTTTTTTTTTTTTTTTGAACTTTTATACATTAGTTGAATTAACCAATTGAGGTTGGATATTACTTCTTAAGAAATAGATGGTATAAATTATTCGTTGACAAGTATATTCTATTCAAGCTGTATAGTATATACACAAGGATTCTAAAGATTGGCAGGCTTATTTGGTAGTGTGGCCGGGAGACGCCGTTTTTGTCTCACAACTTGATGCATGCAGGTATAAATTATGTTTGAAAATTGATGATTTTAATCTCAGCTTTTCTGTATGAAATCAAAATTATATATTTGCATATTTTAAGAGCCTTTGGAAAGTTTAAAGTTAAAGGGGCAGTTACTTACCTACCACCCAATTTCTATGTATTTAAATATCTAACAATTAAATTATAGTTTTTATATTTGTATCATCAATAAGTTTTCTAATCACAGTAAAAACTATCACTATTTTAACTTTTTAAAATTGTGTATTTTTTCATATATATATGATTAAAGTTCAGATGTTAGATATCTAAATGCATAAAAATTGAGTCGTATGTATGTAAATCTTCTAAAGTTGAATAGCAGAAAAACTGCATTCACTAGCTTTTTAAAACAATGCTACATTAGAGAACTTTCATAGTTTTTGTAATTCCAAGTATTATAAACTATGAAGAAATGTTTTAAAAAACACTATTTTTGCGGATGTTTTAGATCAGAATAAGACATGAATACTTGTTAAATCAGAGTACCATTTAATTCACTAAACTTTTAGGGATATGTGCTCAAATATGTAGTATATAGATTTTTAATAAGATGGGTTCGAGCGTTCCGCTTCTATAAATAAAAATTCAGGGATGCCTAAATGTGTTGCTATTGATATATTTAGCCTCTCTTACTGCTTTAAAATTTTGAGCAAAAAGGTAAAAAATAATTGTACTGACTTGAATTTGATAGAACAGACTCAAATTAATATTATTTGTTGGTTAATCACTTAATTTTATATTATTAATGACATTTTATCTCTAAAACATTCATTTGGCGCAAATTATGAATTTGTGTTTATGTATTCTCTATAGAGAGGAAGGATTTCTAATAATAAATTTATCGTCTTGATTGGGGGCCCCTATTTTTTAACTTTTAAAATGATAAAAATTATATTAGAATATCTTGACATAAATATGTATCAAAATGGGCTTGAAAATTATATTCATTTTTTAGCTTCGCAAGGTAGTTTGTATTAAATTAATCTTGAAGTAAATTTTAATAATTTATTTTCTTATAAATTTTATGCATATTTTTTATTCTGTTAAAATTTAAATGTAACAATGTCTTACTCTAATTTTCGATTACTTTTTCTCTCTTTGGAGCATTTTGTCACGCTTCGTCATATTTAACAAATTGGCTAGAAATTCTATGCGATGGAAGATTCTAGAAAAGGGCGGATGGAGGAGTGCAATCTAAGAAATTCTAGAAGGCTTCATCACATTCTATAGAATGATAGAAGGAAAAGCTCCAAGGGCAATTCAAGAATAAACTAGAATGTTCTAGAGCAATGTATGTATATATGTGCATGGTGGAGAATACTCTAGAAGCTAGGCTCTTTTTATGTAATCTAGAAGTTTTCCCTTGAACTTGGAGGGGACTAAAAATAGGAGTCCCTCCCCTCATTTATAACTACGCAAGTCTTCACCTAAGAAAGCATCCAAGCTTTCAAGCATTCAAGTATTGTAATTGTGCTTTCTTAGTGAATAGTTTCATTCTCCAATTCTTCTCCCTACTTTTCTTCTTGGAGTGTTCTGTGCTTACAAATCTGAGCGTTGTGGGAGATATGCTGATTTAGTACCAAGAAGGAGCGCTGCAGCTATACAAAAGACTTGAAGGAAGTTAGACCATGACAGTTGATATCAGAGCCTTGGTTCGAAGGTATGACAAAGAGCATTAGAGAGCACATAATGGAGTCCTATGCCACTAATGTAGAGTCATCTCAACAAGGATGAGGTCGTCAGGAGTAACGAGATCTTGCAAGCATCCAAATCACATGGGGTGTCTAAGGAGATCATGTACGACTTTGATTCACGCCTTGCTCGAGTGGAGGAGGCAATGAATGGTATGGAGGCCTAGATAGAGGATCTTGGCCAAAAAAATTGATGAACTCGAAGATGAGGACATCACCATTCATTCAATGATCAGAGGTATGATGCTTCAACTGGAGGAATCCTTAAGGGATCAAATGGCTAAGATGCAAGAGGATTTGATGGGGGTTCTCCAAAAGGTAGGAAGAGCCCATGAGGATGAGACGAGCAATGTACATGCTAGCTTGGAGGAATTGCAGAGACATCTTGCTATGCAAGAGGGCATTCGACACCCACCAGTCATCACACCTTCGAAGCTAAGAGGATTGAAGTTACAAAACCAAAGATTCTTGGAGGAGCCTGCAACGCGAAGGAAGTTGACAAGTTCTTATGGGGACTGGAGCAAAATTTTGAAGCGATGGGGATTGCGGATGAAGAGGCAAAATACAATTTGCAACTCTTTGTCTCTCAAACATCTCTAAGCTGTGGTGGAGAAGAAGACGTAGAGATATTGAGAAATGTATGTACATCATATCTTCTTTCGATGACTTCAAATGGGAGTTGAAGAGGCAATTATACACTGAGAATGCGGAAGATGAGGCTAGAGCCTGATTGCGAAGGCTCAAGTAAGAGTGATCAATTAGGGAGTACATTAAGGAGTTCACAAGCTTGGTTCTTGAAATTCCTAATATGTCAGGCACAGATACTCTTTTCAACTTCATGGTTGGACTCTAATAATGGGCAAAAACTGAGCTTAAGAGGCGCAAAGTGCAAGTTCTTTCCACTGTCATCGCGGTCATCCAAATCTTAATTGATTGCTTAAAGAAGTCCACAAAGCCTCAAGATAAGAAGAATACATATGTCAAAGGTGGGAAAGACAAAGACCAACCCAAGAAAGAGACCCACCACAAGTCAACTACATCCAAGGCAAAAGACAAATGGAAGGCAAAAGGCAAATGGAAGCATATAAATGACAAAGCTAAACCACATAACAACTGTTTCCTTTGTGGAGAACTTCATTGGGCAAGTGATTGTCCTCAAAAGAAGGCTTTGAACTCTCTCCTTACAAGTCATCAAGAGGAAGAGGTAAGCTATATGACTGCACAAGTTGGGGTTATACAACTGCTAAATATGATGCAAGCTCCAACAAAACCTCAAGCAAAGGGGTTACTCTTTGTGGATATGTTTATAGGTGGGAAGACCACAAGAGCGATGGTGTACATGGGTGCTTCGTACAACTTCATCTCTGTCGAGAAAGTAAAGAGATTGGAGTTGCAGATGACTAAAGGAGAAGGCTCCATCAAGGTAATCAATTCAGCAGTAAAGCTAATCCATGGAATACGCAGAGGAATAAAGACTGACATTGGATTATGATTGGGTACCTTAGAATTCTCAATCATTCCAATGGATGATTTTAAAGTTGTCTTAGGGTTGCAACTTCTTGGATCACACAAGAAAATTCCTAATGCCCTTCGCCAATAAGATGTGCATCATGGAAGGGAATCATGCATGCTTAGTACCGATAACAAGGACTAAAAAACAACAAGCCAAAAAGCTATCAGTCATCCAATTCAAGAAGGACATTCCACAAGATAAGGGGAGCAACTTGGTTGTTCTTCATGACTCGGATGAAGATGAAAATCCTCGAGGAGGCATGTCAAGGGAAGTGGTAAAGGTTCTACCACCAAGAGGGAGAAAAGATCCCCATATTATGCTGGAGCCAGGGATTGCATCGGCAACCATGAAGTCTCATTGCATAGCACCCCACCACACCAAGGAAAAACCCAAGTTTGCCAAGTCTGTGAGCAAACAAAGGAAGTGGGTTCGAGTACCAAGAGGAAGCCACAATGAGGGTAATGCGAGCTTAAGTGGGGGAGAGTGTCACGATCCATCATATTTAACAAATTGGCAAGAAATTCATAAGATTGAAGATTCTAGAAAAGGGCGGATCGATGAGTGCAATCCAAGAAATTATAGAAGACTCATATTCCAGAGAAGGTTAGAAGGAAAAGCTCCAAGGGCAATTCAAGCATAACCTAGAATATTCCAGAGCAATGTATGCTTGTGGAGAATACTCTAGAAATTAGGCTCTTCTCATGTAATCTAGAAGTTTCCCTTGGACTTGGAGGGGACTATAAATAGGAGTCACTCCCCTCATTTGTAATCACCTAAGTCTTAACCTAAGAAAGCATCCATGCTTCAAAGCATTCAAGTGTTGTAGATGTTCTTTTTTAGTGAAGTGTTCCTTTATCCAATACTTCTTCCCTCTCTTTTTCTTGGAGTGTTTTGTGCTTACAAGTCCGAGCGTTGTGAGGGATAGACTGATTTATTGCCAACAATGAGCGCTAAAGCCGCACGGATGACTTGAAGGAAGTTAGACCGCGACAATTCACTCCATTTGAGCCACCAGAGACGGTGCCAACGGAGGAAACTGTGGAACTTGATAGAAGGTCAGGTCACCTTTTCTTCCTCGCTCCCCTATACCATACAGTAGGGAATAATTGCCAAATTGATTTGCGCCATTAACTGATTCCTTCTATATGCAGTTTAAAAAATGGGAAAATCTATAGCACATGTGCTTAACTGAATAAGAATTTGGAACATTGATTGGGGTTATAATAGTAATTTAATTTGGTACATCATAAATAAAAACTTTAAATAAGTCGGACAAGAATTTTATAGTTAAACATAAAGTTTATCTCACAGATCGTAAATTCATAAAGGTGTTTTTCCATATATTGTTTTAAAAAGGAATTCGGGAAATAAAAGAGGAAAAATTGCACACATAGTATCTAATTTTTATGGATTTATTTCTCATACCTAAATTTTCACTTTTACACACATAACACTTTACCTATGGATGAAAAGATGGATTTGACTATTATAAGATGATAAAAATTACTACTTATTATATGATTTTTGTAATTAAGAAAAATTTTGGTGTGATATAGGTAAATATAAAAGTTTTAGATGCTATGTTTTTAAAAGTGTATTATTGTTTTTGCATTTGTTGAATTTTGAACCAAACATTCAATTGTAGTTGTCATTTGCATTCTCTCTTCCATTGTTCCAATCAACTCTCTTAGTTTTTCCCGTAAGCTATGTAACTTATAAGTTTGTGTGATTTAACCCCTTCCGCTCGATTAATATGTTATAATGAATGCTTAGGCGATTAGTACGTGAGAACTCAAATTATTTTATATTTCAATGTTGGTGTTAAATAAAAGTATGCAATTCTTTTTTTTTTCTACATGTCAACTGCTTGTTGATTTACTTCCACGGTCTTTGAGATAAAAGGAAAAATACAATGAGCATTTTTCTTGAATTTGAAGGATAATTGTTAAATGTGAAGGGGAAATTTCTTTTTGTTGTTGTATTAGTTAGTAGATACATATCACCAAATTCTTATTAATTTACATATCAAACACTATTTTTACTTTTATGCAAGCCATGCTTGGCATAGTACTTGCTTCTTAACCAATATTACAGCTATATATATATATATATATATATATATATATATATATATATATATATATATATATATATATATATAAAGAATCAGTATTTGAGTCCGGTGTGCCCCAAACACTAATTCCCTTTTGCGTTCAGACGCCTATGATGGGGTTTCTATGCCATGTGCCTAATATTTGAGAACCATACGCCAAGGGAGATCAAACCCGTGACCTGAGTGGACTCACAGTGAACCCTGCCAACCAACAGGCCACGACTTGCTACACACACACACACACACACACACAAGTAGAGACCACCACTAATAACATTAATACATCAGTAATAAATTTTCAACATTTGACACAAATATCGAAGCATGAAATGGAACTTGAGACTAACTTTTAATCAAGAAACATTCATGCTTCGATTAAGAGTCATCTAGCTCCGATTTCAGCAAAATTACACTCAAATTGATCGCCTCGATGAGAAATACCCAATTATACTAAATTTGTTCAATCTGTGTTAAATCAAGCTTCAATCAAGACATTAAGCCATGTTTGAAAGTTTTTCAAACACAATTGGAAGGTCAAACGGATGACGAATACACTGATTTTATAGTCGAATAAAACATCTTGACAAAATAAATCTAGCGAGCTCTAGATTTCTCAATTCCAGGATCATTAGGGCACTCAAATGTCCATCAAACGTTGTCTAATCGAAGGAAGCTCTCCGGACCGTCTGATAAAAGTGGTTCATATTTCTGCATAAACTGCTCCTATAACACTATAAGTAGAGCCCTACCCATCTCATGAGGGTGAGGAGAGCTTGAGTCTTGAGAAAGAACTTGAAGCTTTGAGAATGAGCTGTAGTTCAACACACTTCTGCCACTGTCAAACGTCTTACAATAAGTTCATTCGCACATCGACTTTGTAATTTGGAAGAGTTTGTAACCCATTCCCACCCGTGGAACAAGGGGTCTCTGTAATTATCAACTTATAGTAGATTTTTACACCAGGGTCAGGTCTTGTAGTTTTTTTTTTCTTTACAGGTTTTCCCCGTAAAAGCTTATGGTGTCACAATTGGTTGTTTTCTTTTATCCGAGTATATGTTGAAATCTTATGATATGCTATGCAATAATCCATTACTCTACCACTGTGAATTTTCTAGCACACATCCGTTTAGCACTGTTTGTGGGAACTAGAGCATTCCCATTGGAAAAATACTTGTAAGAATTATTGCATGGCTAATAAACGCAACACTTGCACTAACAGAGCATCTTGCTCCAACACACATCATTCCATAAGACAGTCACAGAGTTAAGGTTATCAAGCCTCTGCATCCTCCTACTTCAGAATGCATTACCCTGTTGAAGAAGGTGCCTTGGATCATTCTCTGGAAGATCAAGTACGTAAGATGGGAGGAGTCTCAACATGAGATCCTTCATCTCCTACGTGGAGAGCAACAACCGAAATTTTATGGAACTGACCACTATTTCAGCATTCAATAGGAAACATCCCACTCACTCCTAATGATGAAACCATTTCTCTGCCGAGACGAGACACCGATCTTCTTGACATTACAAGTTCCACTCATCTATCTCATGCCACTCACTTGACACCACCCCACCTTACTATCGCTTCTACATATATCATCCGAGATGACATATGGCGTCTTGTTCAGGAAGAGTTCTCTATGGACACAATGATTGATTTCCCTATCTTGGCACCACCCTACCTTATTGTCACTTCCAAACTCGCCACAACTTCCAAGAATCCTCTCCTTTGGCCAATGCGTTCCTCTGAGACCCTATCCTAGCAGGTTTCAAACTCCCAAAGACCGATGCCTATGAAGGGGTAACTAACCCATACGAGCACATCGACATTCACTATACTTTTGATTCTCTTCTATAACAAGTGTTCCAACGGCTCTCAAGGTTCAAGCTCGAACATGGTTCTACTCTTTTCTGGTGGGCACCATCAACACCTTCAATGAGCTTGTCAGATTATTCGTAGAGCAGTTAATGGAAAATAGAAGAATCATCAAAGATTCATGTCACTTATTGGGAGTTCACAAGAATGAGGGGGAATCCCTTAAGGAATACTTTTGCAAGTTCTCCACTAAAGTCTGTCTGATTCCTAGAGTGGATCTGGAGCTACTGAGTGAAATCTTTCCTGGAGAGCTCCCCCTAGGACCTTTCTAATCATCACTAATGTGGGAGAAGTTGTGCACTTATGATGATCTCATTCATCACGTTGAAGCTCAAATCTTTGCAGACGAGGCTATCATTGCACACCAGAAACAATTTAAGCAATTGGGGGGGGGGCAAGCACAAGAATAATACTGGGGATACCGATCAAATCTCACAGTGAATAAAGTTTGGACCACAAAGGAATCATGAGCTATGATCAGAAAAAGAATACACGCCACTCAACACATCACTTGTCAACATCTTAATTGCCATTGATCCACCTTAAAATGACCTATTCTTAGTGCATATTTTATAAGTCTTTTATGTACATTTTTGATGATATGATACTTTAAAAGAAGATATTTTGCATTTTTTTAGTTTCAGGTAGTTGGAATGGACATTTAGAGAAAATGAAGGAAACATGGACAAAAATGGACAAATATTGGTGGCGCTATAGTGCCACCCTTGGCGCTAATGGCCCCAGTCTCCAGCCAGATGGGCGCTATAGCTCCCCAGATTGATGCTTAGCACCATAAACTACCTTTCTTGAAGATCCATTGAATTTAGCCAAATTTTGGAGGGATTTTGTGAAGCCACCCTTGGTTATTTTCTGTTTTCTATTAAATGAGAAGGATTTGGTTGAATTTAGAGAACTTTTGGAGCCTAAAAACTTTAATTGGGCGGTAATAGTAAATTATGGTTTTCTTATTTTATGTTTAAGTGTAAGTGTGAGTGTATTTTAGTGTGTAAAGGTTTGAAATTGCTTTAAGGAAACTCCAGATGTTTACTTGGGGAGAAGGCATATGGTACTTTGTATTTGTGTTTATGTTTTTGTTGTAAGACTTGGATTTCAATGCAAATGTTTTGTTTTTTCTTAGTCTCCATGAATTCTAAGTAGTTCCCCTTTTGTTCTTGCATATGGGAATTAATCTTGTGGGATGAGAATGATTTAAAGTCTTCTTTTTACTCTTAAACTTGTGATGGCCACTTGTGAGGTTATAATCCGTTGAGAAACATAATGACCTGGGAGGGCTATAATTTCACCCAATTAGTGGATACCACACTTCATTCTAGGAAGATCCATGGAGATCACCTAAGGGTGAGTGCAAATAAATAGGGAGATAAGCTTTGATGGGCATAGAATTGGTTAGTTCTAGAGTGACAGCTAGATTCTTATCAATTTGGCTTAAGGTTTAGTACCCTGATGCTAGGATTCGACTATCATAGTGGCATAGGCTTAGAGGTATCTTGAGGTGAGAGGCTAGATAGTTCTGATGCAGAATCAAAATGTTAAGGAATCTACCTTAAGTTAGCCAATGTTCCTTGCTAGCACCAGAAGGGGGTAAAAATAAGGTATGCTTTTATTTGTCATAATACATCAATTTTATCTTAAATCACTTGAATCGTACATAGGTTAAAATCACTTTCCAAGGAGAAAGGTTTTCCATAATATCCAAACTCGCTGTTATATTTTATTAATCTGTTATATTTAGTTATTGTTTTCTTTTAAACTCTTTAGTAGTAATTTTTAGTAAGCATATCATTTTAGACCTCTTATCTGTTTAAATTGCAATTTAAATAGAAATTTTGTTAAGTTGATTTTAAGAGTTATCGCTTTCCCAGTGGGATCGATAATGAGGTTTTTAAAAAAAATCTTATATTACTTGAAATGATACATATACTTGTGTAACACCATCGTGTGAAAATTTATTATATAAGTCATAAATCATTACATTTTCTTATATTAGCCGCTAGATATAATTTGACACATATTTTCTGGCAAAAGTTTGGAGATTAAAAATACACGTAATTGTGGGTTTGGTCAAGTTTTGGCATTGTTGCCGAGGAGTGCAACAGAACTTTTTGACTTACAACTTTATTTGAATTGTAAATTCAAAAAATTGAAAAACCAAGAAGAAAATATTTTGAAAAAAAAACTGAAAAAAGTAAAATTAAAATTCAAAAATATATATTTTCATTTTTGGCGTGCTATTTTATTTTCTGCAATTTTTATATTGTTTATGCTTAGTTATAAATATAAGAATTTAGTGCCTTACGATTCTGAATTGGAACAGACTATTAGAGAATTTTGAAAACAAGGAAGACTTCATGATGCTCAAGAAATGGCTAACACATCGCAAAATAATATTGAAATTCAAACTGCTAAAAATGAAAATCATAATTTACAAAAACCTTTAAGAGATTATGCGAACCCTACAATAGATGAAATTCATTTAGCATTCAAACTCCTGCTGTAGAGGCTAACTCATTTTAACTTAAATATTCAATTATACAAATGGTACAAAATAAACAGTTTGGAGGAACACCATCTGAGCATCCCAATTTAACTTTAGCAAGATTTTTAGAATTGTATGATACATTTAAATATGATGGCGTGTCAAATGATGTCATTAGACTTAGAGTTTTTCCTTTTTCATTAAAAGATAAAGCTAAGATGTGCTTAAATTCGTCAGCACCTGGATCTATTAGAACTTGAGATTTAACATAAAAATTTTTGGTTAAGTATTTTCCACTTTAAAAAAATGCGAAGCTTAGAAATGATATTACCACTCAGTATGAAGGAGAGTCTATATATGAAGCTTGGGAAATATTTAAGGAACTCCTTAGAAAGTGTCCACATCATGCTTTACCAGACTGGTTAATCATTCAAACTTCTTATAATAGGTTAATAGGATCCCTTAGATCTATTATACATGTTGCTGCTGGAGGTTCATTAATTTCCAAACCCTTTGATGAAGCTTATTCATTAATTGATATAATGGCTACAAATAATTTTCAATGGCCTTCTGATAGGGTAAATCTTAAGAAGGTGGCCAGTATTCATGATAACGATGTTATTTCAATGATTGCATGTCAAGTTGCTACATTATCTAAGAAGATGGACTAAATTGGAATGAATTATTCTTCAACAACCCAAATGGTTGAAGAAAATTCATTAGGACAAATGATTGATTCTCATACTTCATTGGAAGCTATAAATGCTATCAACAAATCCACTAACCATATTCCAATTATTACAACCCAGGTTGGAAAAAAAACATAACTTTAACTGGAACAACAATCCTAGTAGTGGAATTCATTAATGAGGGAATGCTCAAGTAAACCCATTAGTAAATTGGAACAACCAGCGTAGTGCTAACTTTAGACCTACTTATCCTCGCGGATTTAATCAACAAGTTAAGGAGAAGAAGTTGTCGATAGAAGAAGTGGATTTTTAGATGGGTAATCATTTACAAAGTCAAAGTGTTGCTATTAGAAATATAGAGAATCAACTGGGACTAATTGCTAACACACTTAGAAATAAGCCTCAGGGAAGACTTCCTAGTAATGTTGAGATTAATCCTAAAGACAAAAGTAAAGTGTCAGAGCATGTTAAAGCGCTCCAACTAAGGATTAGAAAGGAATTAAATGTTGGAGTTCAAAATGAGATTGAGGTTGAGAGAGAAGTTGAAGAAATTGAGAGACTAGAAGAAATTATTCCTAATGAAGTAGAAACACCTAACTCTCCAACTAAGATTAATTTAGAAAGGCCCGAAGGATTAAACTACAAAAATTGGATCAACAATTTTCAAAATTTTTTGAAATATTCAAGAAGCTTGCAATTAATATCCCTTTTGTTGAGGCTTTGGAATAGAAGCCAAGTTATGCCAAATTTATGAAATAAGTTTTAAATAAAAGTGGAATTTTGTAGATTATGAGACTAATGCACTTAATGAAGAATGTAGTGCAATAATTCAGAAAAATCTTCCTCGAAAACTCAAAGATCCTGGTAGCTTTACCATACCTTGTGCAATTGGAGAAATATTTTGTGGAAAAGCTTTATGTGATTTGGGAGCGAACATTAACCTTATGACACTATCTATATTCAAAAGGTTAGGTTAGAAGATATTTCTCCCACTACTGTAACCCTACAATTAGCAGATCGGTCTATCACTTATCTTAAAGGGGTTATAGAAGATGTGTTGGTTAAAGTGGATAAATTTATCTTTCCTGCTGATTTTATTGTATTAGATATGAAAGAAAGTAAAGTCCTACTATTTTGGGGAGATATTTCCTTGGTATCAGATGAGAAATGATAGATGTCAAAAAGGGAAATTAACCATGAGAATGAATGTTCAGGAAGTTACATTTAATGTGCTCAAAACAATGAAGTATCCTGATGAAAAATGTTATAGAGTGGATATCATTGATGATATGATTGTTAATCATTTTCAAAACAGATGTGAAGTCATCTTGGATCAAAATGATGAAATCATTTCAGAAGAGAAAGAACAAGAAGCTGAAACTGAAAGAGATTTTGAAGATGAATCAAATGAGACAACTACCGAGGATTAAAATTATATTCAAGAAAATTATAAAATTTTAGATACTACTGAATCTCTGATTCAATCTATTGAAAAACCTCCTGAAATTGAGATGAATATTTTACCTACTTATCTTAAGTATGCATATCTAGGAAACTCAACTCATATATATTACCATTTATTATATCCTCAGATTTAACTATAGAACAAGAAGAAAAATTATTGCAAATATTAAAGTATCACAAAAAGTCTTTAGATGGACATTAGTTGATATTAAAGGAGCCAATCCTTCAATTTGTGTGCATTGCATTCTGATGGAAGATAACCATAAATTTAGGGCCGATCTTCAAGGTAGATTGAATCCCATAATGAAAGTAGTTAAAAAAGAGATTTTAAAGTGGTTGGATTCCATGATTATTTATCCAATTTCAGATAGTTTTGAGGTTAGTTCTATTCATTATGTTCCTAAGAAAGGAGGAGTGACTGTTGTTGAAAATGAAATGAATGAATTAATTCCAACAAGGTAAGTTACTTAATGATGAATCTGTATTTATTATAGAAAATTAAATGCTGCCACTAGAAACATATCATTTTCTTTTTCCTTTTCTAGATCAAATGTGGGATAGACTAGCAGGGAACTGTTATTTTTATTTTTTGGATGCTTATTCTGTATACCACCAAATACCTATTGCTCCTGAGGATCAAGAGAAAATAATTTTTATGCATTCAACTTATTAAAAGAGAAATTAATCACTACACCTATTATTATTTCACCTGATTGGAAGAAACCTTTTGAATTAATGTGTGATGCTAGTGATTATGTTATAGAGGCTGTTTTAGGACAGAGATATGACAAAACGTTCAAAGTGATATACTATGCTAGTAAAACCCTTAATGAGGCTCAAATTAATTACACTACCACTGAAAAGGAATTATTAGCTATAGTGTTTGCTTTTGAAAAATTCATATCTTATCTTATTGGAACCAAATGTTTTGTGCATACAGATCATTCTCCTGTAAAGTATTTAATGATGAAGAGGGATGCAAAACCACGATTAATTAGATGGGTCCTTCTATTGCAAGAATTTGATTTCAAGTTGTGGATAGGAAGGGTACTGATAATCAAATAGCCAATCACCTTTGAAGGCTTGAATAAGAAAATAAAATGATATAAATAATAAAATTAATGAGAACTTTCCTGAGAATTATATGGGATTAATGAATGACAATATATGTGGTATGCTGATACAATGAATTACTTGGTTAGTAATATTTTACCTTACTAAATATGTAGCCATCAAATTAAAAAGTTCATTTATGATTCAAAATTTTACTTTTGGGATGAACCTTATTTATATAAACAATGTAAGGACTTAATTACTCAAAGATATGTACCATTAGAATAAACTCAAGAAATTATTCAAAATTTCATAAATCAGATTTTAGGTGACATTTTGGAGTGGACAAAACTGCATTTAAGATTTTACAATATGGATTTTATTAGCCTACTTTATTTAGGAATGTTAATAATTAAATAAAAATATGTAATCGATGTCAGAGAGTAGACAATATTTCTAGAAGAGATGAAATGCTCTTAAATTTTACCCTTGAAATTGAATGGAAGTATCCAATCAAGAAATTAAAAGAATATTAGAAAAAACGGTAAATCTTAAAAGGATTGATTGGTCTGCTAGACTTGATAATGCTTTATGGGTCTATAGGTCTTCTTATGAAACATCTAAAGAATGACACCATATAGGCTCACATATGCAAAAACATGTCATTTGCCAATTGTGTTAGAACATGAAGCTTGTTGGGTAATTGAAGAGTTTAATTACAATTTGGAAGATGCTAGAAAGAAGTGATTAATGCAATTAAATGAGATGAATTGAGAAATGAAGCTTATGAAATTCCAAAATTTATAAAGAGAAAGCAAAGTTTAGGCATGATAAAAAAATCCTGAAAAAACATTTTGAGCCTGGGCAAGAAGCATTGCTTTATAATTTTTGATTGAAATTATTTTTAGGAAAACTTAAATCTTGGTGGCAGTAACATTTATTGTGGTACGAGCATATCCATATTAAGCTGTTGATATTGAAGATCCAAAAACCGGGAGAGTGATTAAGGTAAATGAACACAAATTAAAAGCTTACATAAGTGGAGAGGGTCTTTCATTTTAAGAGATCATAATATTGGGTCAAACTTCATTAACACATTGGTTATGTTGAGCTCAATACCTTAAACCAAGTGCTTTATAGGAGGCAACCCATAGTTATCAGTGTGATATAGATTTCAATTGCTGTTGTGATGAGTTCTATATGGTGATTATGAATCTTATACAATTTTATTGGCACAAAGAATCATTATATTAAAAAATTTGAAGAGTGGAAGAAAAAAATTTGAGAATTGAAAATATTGGTTTGGTGCTATAGTGCCAGAGTTCAAATAACTCCTTTAAACCACAAAAAATTCAGTTTTCTATCTTCTTTATCTATATAAAGCTGCATATGACGGGATCTAAAGTATCCCTACAACATTCCTAAGTATATTAAAGAAATTTGAGAGTGGGAATTTCATTACTAGTGAGAGATTATGGAGAAGAATGGCAATGATAGAATTGAAGATAAGAAGTTGGTGCATAAGGATGCTCAAACCTACTTCAATGGATATCTTGCATAAAGTCTGGAGCAACTTATGGACAAACGTGAGAAAATTGAAGGTGAAATTTTATTTTTGTATACAAAGTATGAAAATTTGTTTCACCAGTATGAGCATATGGATTGATAGTTGAAATTGTAATTCAATAGTTTGGCTTGTTTCCAAGATAGTCAAGTGACTATGTATAGCACCAACAAGTGGATCGACAATAAATTTGCTATGGAATTTGCTCGTGCTCCTTTCTACCATGCCTACGATTGAAAAATTTTTGAATGGAATGGAGAATGTCACCATGTTGACCTCATTTTTGGTGAGGTCTAAACTTCCTCATAGTAGTTAGGATCTAGCCATAGGGTTTCCCCTTGACTATCTTAGAAGACTAGAGATGGAGCCCACCACCTATAAATTTAAACCACTTCCTAAATCTTCTTGAGACCCTACATGGATAGTCAATGGCCTCCAAACCACTTGGATGGTTAAGTCCAACATGTAGAGGTTAAAGTATGAGTTCCCTTAGGAATGATTTGAACTTAGGGCAACCTTGGGTGTCTAGGTTTTGGTCTCGTGCACCAATTATCCTCTACCCTTTAAGAAACTCACATGGATGGTCCCCAGCCTCTAATCTTTGATTGAGATTGCTATAATCAATATGTGAAGGTTCATAAAGAGTTTGGCACTTGGCTAGACTTGGTCCAAAAGTGGTTAAGCATGTCTTAAGACCACGAGATCCTAATTCCATTCTAAACCCTAAATTTAAAACCAAAATTCACAAAATTTATCAAAATCTCCAAGTTCATTACAAACCTCACCCAAATCATTTTAAACCAACAATTGGCTCAAAATCACCTAAGCCTACCAAAATTGGCCAAATTACCAAAATACCCCCAAAATACCCAAAATTGCAAAAACCCAAATTTCACCCAATTTAATCCAAAAAATCATTTGAAACTTTCCAACATCATCCAATTGTCCAAAATTTGCCAAATTTGACCAACTTTGACCAAAATTCCAATTTTACCCCTAAAATTGCCAAATCCCTAAATCAACGCCAATTTCCACCAAATTGATCTCAAAATTTTCCAATTTTAATTCTAAACCATAAATTCAACATCTCCATCTTCAATTTATACCAATTTGAAGCCTAATTGAACCAACCCCAAACCCTAATTTCACTTTTAAACTAAAATCCCCAATTATACCCCAAAATTCAAAATCTACCAAATTTGACTTCATAATCAATCCAATGTCCCTCAATTTCATACCCAATCAAAATTCAATATGCCCACACCTAATTGAAACTAAAATCAAACCCAATTGAAGACAATTGTAAGCCCAAATCTAACCCAAAACCAAATACTTCAATTTTGACATAAAATCCCAAATTTCTCAAATTGAACTTCATTATCAATCAAAATACCCCAATTTCAAACTCACATCAAATTTTAAAATGCCTAAATACAATTTCAACTAATTTAAATCCAATTTGATCATTCCATAATCAATTTCAAAAATCTAAATCATCACATGCATGTTTAAAAGGGCCATACCCTTATGCATTTTGTTTTTTTTTTTTGTTATTTAAAAAAACCCATGGCCCTAATTTTAAAAGCCCAATTTGTGCCCACATGATAAAATATCAATCCCACCTCATCCCATGGCATTTAAATTACCATGCCATGACATAAAATGAATCATATCATACATGTACATGACACTTTACCAAAATTAGGCATGTTGGTGTTTTCCATTGTAAATTCAAAAAATTCAAAATTCCTTTCGCAAGAAACTTTCTTATGGAAACATGCATGGCATGGCATGTCCCATAAAGCTTCCCATGGCCATACCAAAGTCAATTTTGATAATAATGGTAAAGGGAGATGACTTTTCGCCTTTCCCTCTCCACTTGAATTTGCTATCTTCATGAAAACATTTAAACCTTCAATCTTGCCCAAACCAGCCATCTTACCTCACTTAAACTTACTTGAGGGTCTTAGGAACTTTCTAACCACCTTTGGACCTAGCTTAGCGAAGTGACCAAGGGGTAAAACCAAACTTAGCCAAAATTACCCAAACATCAAATTCCTATTGAATCTTCACCTTGGAGCCACCATTATCCCTAATTGACTCCACCACTCAACCTCCCTGGCTCAACTAAACTCAGAGGTGACATTGCCTGGCCAACCAGCCCACCCAGCCGCTAAAAAGCACCCAGCCCGAAAGAACCCAAATAGCCAAAACCTAAAATTAAACCCCTTTGAGTTGGCTCAAGCTGATTGGACACTAGAGCTTCCTTCCCTCCACCTAAGTGGCCTCTCTGTAACTCCAGCTTTCCCTGAGGACAACCATGGCCATGGCTATAAGAAGAGCACTCTCCATGTTCAAGGGAGGATGATGCATCAAACCTTAACCAAACTCTGTCAAAATTTTCCCAAATCATTCCCATAATCTAGAGAAGCTCATCCCCACCATTTTACAGAATCCATTGCCCCTATATGAGCTCAATTGCAGAGCTCAAACAAGACCCCTCCAAACTCCATCAATCCCCAAACAGAATTGCCCAGAAGCTTTCCCAGAGCAAAAGAGGGAGTTCCCCATCAAAATCCCCCTCTATCGAGCTCTCTGCACCAGTGTTAGATCAAGCCCAAAATGACCTCTGCCATTTTCATATATATATCTTTGGAGAGCTCAAATTGGCACTTGGAGGAGCTTCGCAATTTCATAATGAACGTCTAGAAAACTTGTGATTAAGGCCTCTCCTCTCAGACAAAGGTATGCATCCAAACACCCAAATCCGAGCTCGATTTAGGCCTTTGTGAATAAAATCTACATTATATGCATGATCAACCGTATAGATATGTTCGTCTCAGTTAGATGCACATGCAGAAACAAAACGTGAATTGTGAGCCGCATCGCAGTTGACTCGAATGGCGGTGTCGAATGGAGAGATGCCGCACGTGCTTTAATAGCTGACGAGGTTGAGCCAGCACCGAGTCGGATAAGTAGAAAAATAGGGATTTTAGGATTTATTTAATTCAATAATCTTTAAAAATACATAACTTGGTGTAGAAAATTCATAAAAATAAAATAAAGTTACCCTCTTGCTCAGTGAACTGAGGAAAATAACATGGGATAAACATTAAAATTATTTGACTTATATTTATTTTTAAATTAATTAAATGCTTTAAAAATTCATTAAGTCATGTCTCATTAAAGAATAATCAATATGGCATGAAATTTAGAGAGATTAACATCTCCTACTTAAATTTGTTCTGTGATTCTCTAAGACTAGAGAACACCTCTAAATATGGAATCCTAATTTTCAAGTTAAACCACCTCTGTTTAATTAAAAATTTGGGATAATTATAATATAAATAAAAAAATTACAAGAATAAGTTTGGTAGGTTCACTGTGCTCAGAAGATCCTAAGAAAAATATAAAATAGATTTTATTAGTTAAAAATGTCACTTTATGTAATTAAATCATTAAAGCTTAAGAAAACTTAAATAATTAAAATATTATTAGAAAAATCACCAAAATGAATCCACACTAAAGAAAAGGGTTAGGGGAACTCCCCATAAAAATTTGAACTCAATATAAATTGATTTAATTATTAAACTTGATTTTCTATGTGAAATGAGATTTTTACATAAAAATAATTATAATAATTAAAATACAAGTAAAAAAATCACAAAAAAGGTTTTGGGAGTTTTTTTTTTATCAGATGAACTTATGAAAAATAAAATTAAAAATTAAAATAAATATTTCATTTTACGCCTATTTTCCAATATTTAAATAATTAAAAATAATTAAAAAATACAAAAGTTATAAAAATGTTAAAAACCACTAAAATGTTCAAATCGTTTCCTGATTACTTGGGACAATTAGAATATTTTTCCTAATTTATGAATAAAGTTTTAAATTTAGAAGCTTAAAAATTAATTTTAAAAGGCTAAAATGAATTTCCCTAATCTTGCTTTAAAATAATTCCAATAAATAAAATATAAATAAAAAAATAAAAAATTTATTTCTATAAGTTTCTTGAGCTCAGAGGGATTTACGAAAAATATAAAACTTAATTTTCAACTTAAATAATATTTTATATTTAATTAATGCTCAAAATAAACAAATAGTTATATTAATTAAAATAAAATAAAAAATAATCAAAATTAGTCTAAATGGTCCTTTGACCTATGTGAACCTCTAATAATTTTCTTAAGGACATATGATTAGTCTTGTTTGATTAAATTAATTAACATGGAAAAGACCCAATTTTGAATTAATATAATTATAAAAAAAAATAAGAATAAGAAAATCACATTTTCTCCTTTTATATTTTAATTGACCAATGAGTGGGGTAGCGTAAAAAATTCAAAGTCATTTGAATTTAAAGAATTATGAAGTGATAATCCTAAAAGAGCAAAATGGTAATTATGGAATTTAAAATTTAATTAATATTTAGGCCTAACCAAAGAGTAGATAGGAAATGAAAAATTTTAATTAACCTTCTTAGATGATTGAAACATAAGAGACTAATGGTTAGAAACCAATTCACCACTTTTCCATATTAAGAGTAATGTTGTAATTTCTTAAATTAATTAAAATTTGGAAGATAATCAAATTTAATGATCCTAAAGTAAGGGGTTCGATCTAGAAAGATTATAATTCACTAATATAAACCCCTAATAAATGGTTTTATGATGATGCAATCTTTAATAAAGATCAAATTTCACTTAATCTAATATCACTTTAAATTACAAATCTATCCATAAAGAGCTTAAGGGATAGGTAGTGAACCAGGTTTAATTCTATCTTTACTTAGTGAGGTTTAGAGAAGAGAACACAATCATTTATAAAATTTTTGAAAACAATACTAGCCCGACCTCAATCAAATTGGCTTAGTCCCCTACTAATCTAATTTGCCTCTAAAGGCTTTCACTCATATAATTTTTAAATGAAATGTCAAATGAATCTTACCCCACTCAAGGAATAATCAAAATATCTAAGTTCACTGAGTAAGAATTAAGACATAATTAACAAACTGAGTTGAACATAGGCAGTTAATTGAACTAAACAATGAAACCAAATGAGCTCGAAATGATCCCAAAAGTTCTGAAAAGATGTTCAGGGTGATGCACCAAACACTTCCTCAATCTAATGGGTTATTTTAGAAGAACAATTGGAATTCACTATTCTTTGTTCAAGAAAATCATCCTTAACACACCTTATTGACCCACCAAGTTATGAAATAGGTTCTCTCGCTGAATTTAAATCATCAAACTTTAGTTTCAACTTTCATACTTGCTTGGGATGCTAATATTTCAGCGGATGCACTAGAAGACTGCCAGTTGAGCATTTATGTTTATTCATTGTAATTTACACTGCTTTATTTATTATATGCTCTACTTTTTCTTGCATGTCATACTTGTGATCACTGCTAAAACACAAACAAAACAAAGTAACCTTGCATGTTAAACAAGTCAAGAATTAAACACAAGAAAAACAAAACAAAAATTGCAACTAAATTAACACACCCTCTTTGGATGATCGAGAATCTCTTGGAGGAGCCAACTGATGCGCATCCAACTGATGCGCATCCAACTGATGCGCATCCAACGTGTGCTATTTTTCTGCTTGTTTTATGCTTATAAGTATGAGCACAAACTAGAGGTTCTACGCAAGTATACGTATCGTTCAAATAATACATAGATCTAGTGGAGTCCTGTTTATCGATCTCACAGGGAAGCGAGGTAAGAGGTCCTTAGTCAAATTCTAGTCTACTACTATTATACTTTAGTTTGGAAGATCGATATAAGTGGTTTTTCTAACAAATACTCCTTAATACAAGTCTTAAGTTTATAATAACTAATAACTACTCCTAAAGGAAAATATTAATTCTAAAGATAACCCTTTCAAGATGAATTGGTTTAGAGAATTTTGAGATGTTAAAAACTACTATTCCTATGTACTGATTTGAATAAATTTAGGAATGAGATGCAATAATTATTATATGTGCCAAATATGAGCAATCCTATTCTTTACCCTCTTCTGAGTGCTATAAAGAATATCAGCTAATCCTAGGTTTAGTCTCTAAATACGTGGTTAGGCTAGGAGGATACTGGCTCTCACTCCAGAGCTCTCACTTCCCTTCGCCTGAAGGTTAACTCTCTCTTTAGTTTCCAAACAGTAGAATCAAATTGGGGATTTTAGTCTGTCTCCCTAAAATCTCCAATTATACGCCCATCAAAGTATATTTCCCTATTTATTTGCACCCAACCCCATGAACTACATCACTCATTCATGGACATTGAATGTGGTTCCACGTTGAGAATTACACCGCCCTCTCGGAACTTAATGCAATTACAACAAATTTTAACACTACAATGAGCCTTTACTGTAATGTAAATGAAGTGCAAGTAAAAACCATCACATTTATAATTAAAACTTCTTCTAGCATGCATCCCAATATCCTAAACATGAATCATACTCAATGTAAAATAAAATTAAAAGGAAAATAATGGCATAATATTCTTATTCCACTATTTCTAAATAAGAAGAAAGAGTAAGAGAAACACACTACAAAGCACGAAGAAAACACAACGGAAAACTTCATTACATCAAAGCAAATCCATTATATAAGTGTTTACAAAATCATAAGATAATGAAGAATACAATAGTTAGCTTTTTTCCCTTAAAATAAAGATTAAAATCTCTCCCACAAAGTCTCCCGCTGATCCATGCATGCTAGAACTTTCCCTTACAAATTCTCTCAAAATCCCCTCACAAATCTCTCCAAAAAGGTAGAAATCTATATTTCTACTCCTATTCTAAAATCTCTAAGCATTCTCCATGTTTTCTCACTCACACACACCACCTTTTCTGACATAAAATCATTCTAATATAGTGTAGGGATGAATTTTCCAAGAGATGCTCCAAGAAATTATCAAAAAAAGCATCCAGATTCAATGTATACGTCCAATAATTGTCCCTGGCGCTGTCGACGCCATTTTTGGGCGTTGTCGGCGATAAAAATGTAGCTCTCTGGATTCTAGCGCCATCGACGCCCTATCAGACTCCGTTAGCGCCCATTCTATGCAGCTGTACCATTTTGCTCCAATTGGCTCTATTTCACCCCGTTTCAGTTGCGTTGCCTTCCTAACATCTTCACCTACAAGATAAGCATAAAAACAACATTTCTTTAAAGTGTAATATTATTCAAAAATATGAAAGAAGTTTAAAATTGATCAAGCATAGAAAAACATATCAAAATATGTAAGGCCACAATTTTCTTTCTTGCTCGTTTTTCCTCCAAATTGCACCATTTTTGCTTCTTTTTCACCAAAAGTCCATTTTTTGTACCTAAAACCAAAAATATGAAACATAAATTCTTTTAAAGTGAAATATCATTAAAATTAAGAATAAAATATATGTGAAAAATTTATCATTTTTTAAGCATGTCAACTCCCCCAAACTTAACTGTTACTTGTCCTCAAGTAACACTATAACTTTAAAAATAAAATATGTTGACTTGTGGCTGTGGCTTTCAATAGAGTTTCCTATAATTTTGTCTCAGAAATATTATAGTGTAACGTAGGAGAAATTGTAGCATATCAACCTAGGATTAGAGTCCAAGAATATCTCATATTCAACTTAGGAATTCTTATTTTCTATTTACTTCAAAAGTTATTAAAAATTGTTAAACTAAAGATTCATAGAAAGTATAAAAATAGAACTTAAGCACCTTATCTATACCAATTTGACCAATACCTTTTGAAATAACAATAAGATTAGGATTGTTTTTAAGTTTTTCATTTAAAAAGATTTAAGTGAAACTAATTTTTTATTAGACTTATCCTCAAATATTTTCTTTTCACTCTTCTTTTTCTTTTTTCTTTTTTTTCCTTTTCTTTCTTTCTGGATCATTTTTAATCAACTTTTTTCTCTTTATTATTTTTATGTGAGGATTACTATCTTTGGATAGAATTTTAATAATTTTGAATTTCACCATCCTCTTTATAAAATCCAAAACTCAAAACTTTCCCTCACTATTTAAAAATGTAAGTATTAGTTTGAAAAAGGTTTCAATAAAGGCTTCTTCATTTTGTGATGATTATTTAAAAATCATTTTAAGATAAGAAATATATCAATATTGACTTCCTAAATCTCATTGATGGACACTAAACCCTAATGTCTAGGGTAAGACCCTCTAAATCATTTTTAACCCAAATCTTAATGACATCCTAAAATGATCAAATTAGTAATGACAAACCCTGATATGATCAACATTGACCAAACTGATCAACCTTTGACCCAAAAAGTCACATTAGTTCAAACTGGTCAATTATTGGCCCAATGATCACCACATTGACCAAATTGGTCAAGCTTTGACTCAAAAAGATAACATAGGTCAAACTGGTCAATTCTTGACCTGATGACTACCACATTGACCAAACAGGTCAACCTTTGACCCAAAAAGTCAACTTAGGTCAAACTGGTCAATTCTTGACCCAATGACCACCACATCGACCAAACTGGTCAACCTTTGACCCAAAAAGTCAACTTTGGTCAAACGATCAATTCTTGACCCAATGACCACCACATTGACCAAATTAGTCAACCTTTGACCCAAAAAGACAACTTAGGTCAAACTAGTTAATTTTTGACCCGATGACCACCACATTGACCAAACTGATCAACCTTTGACCTAAAACGTCAACTTAGGTCAAACTGGTCAATTCTTGACCAAATGACCACCACATTGACCAAACTGGTCAGCCTTTGACCTAAAAGTCAACTTTGGTCAAACTGGTTAATCTTTGACCTAATTACCACCACATTGACCAAACTAGTCAACCTTTGACCCAATAACCACCTTATTGACCTAACTAGTCAACCCTTGACCTAAAAAGGTCAAATTTTGTCAAAAATGATCAACATATGACCCCATGACCACCATATTAGACTTATGGTCAGACATTGACCTAATCAAGACATCATTGGTCAATATGACCAATGCTGAACCCAAAGGTCACCATATTGACCATTGGGTTAACCTAAATCCTAAATTAGTCAACATGACCAAATCAAACCCATAATGATAAAACCCATGAATCTTATGACTAACCCAACCATGAAAAAGTTGGAAATGTTGCATTGGTCATCCTTAGACTAGGATTGGTCAACCTAGGTTAACATTGGTCAACCCTAGTCAACATTAGCCAAATTTGGTCAAAATACCTCATTTTGAACCAAAATTGATAAAATTGATTAAATAATTAATTTCAAAAATTATTTTAATCAATTTATTGGTTAATATTATGATTTCCAATATTTTTAATTAATTACATAATTAATTAAAAATGGAATTATGATTAAATAACCATGAAATTAATTTGTACTCGTGACATCATATATGACACAATAATTGATTTTCAATTTTAAAATTCAACAATAACAACATAATTAACATCATATGGGTCATACATGACCCATGAGGCCCATTATACATGGTTTAACACATTAACTAACCCATGACATATCACTTTAGCCATGGTTAGAAACACCATCATGATACCATCATGAAGGATGAAGAAGGTGTCATTCCTTCATGAAAGGCTTAACAGATGACATGGCTGAGTCATCACTCACCTTACAAGCCATCCAACGAAAAAGAAGCTTGACTTAAAGTTATCCCTACATCATAGAATGAACTCATTATTACCTAATTTTGAAAATAATGAGAAAGGGAAACTATGTGTCATTCTTTTATTAAACCATGGATGGCATGCTCACTTATGTGGAAGGAGATCAACTAGCTCATGTTGGAGTCACCATGCACCTCATTTCTCACCTAATAAGCATAATCCAAATTTATATCATTAAATGGAGATATCATCATGATGTGCCATGGAAGTAAGGAAAGAGAAGGCTTACGTGTCATTTTCCCTTAAGTCCAAAGCATGATTTTGATGATTAAATGAACTGAATTACTCAGCTCAATTTAAAATTCCCCCCACCTCATGGATAAGCCAATGGAGAGAAACCAAAATTCCTACCAAGCTCTAACCATAATTGAACCCAACATGGGTTACTCTTGGGGAAGTGAATTGCACTTATCCTTCAGCTGAAAACTTATCCCCAAGTCATCATGATAACATGACTATAAATAAGCCAAGCCCGAGAAGGCTAGAAAAAGAGACAAAAAATAGGGGACACCCATACACTGCCCAATTCCCTTAACTTTGAACATTAAAGTTACTCCTTAGGACTCGAGCAATTGATCACCATTGAATCAAGCCCCTTAACCTTTTAGGTTAAAATGACATCGAATCTATAATTTTTGAAGTCTAACTTATGTTAGATTTTACTTAACACCTTTTAGATTCAAATGACATCGAATTTAAAATTTTAAAGTCTAACTTATGTTAGATTTTACTCAATTTAAGTCTAATCTACATTAGACTTAACACCTTTTAGATTCAAATGACATCAAATCTAAAATTTTAAAGTCTAACTAATGTTAGATTTTACTCAATTTAAGTCTAACTACATTAGAATTAACACCTTTTAGATTCAAATGACATTGAATCTAAAATTTTAAAGTCTAGCTTATGTTAGATTATACTCAATTTAAGTCTGATATACATTAGACTTAACACCTTTAAGTTTTAAATGACATCAAATGTAAAATTCTAAAGTTTGACTTATGTTAGATTTTATTTAAAATGACATTGAATCTAAAACTTTAAAGTCTAACTTATGTTAGATTTTACTAAATTTAAGTTTAATCAACATTAAACTTAACACCCTCTAGATTCAAATGACATCGAATCTAAAATTCTAAAGTCTAACTTAAGTGAGATTTTATCAAACAAATGAAATCGAATCTAAAATATCCTTAAAACATATGACAAAAATCATAAAAATTAATCGGTTGATAAATCTTAAACAACCTAAAATTTTTTCATTCTAAAATTTGAAAAGACATGAAAACTTAAATGAAACATTAATGAACAAAGATTATCGAATGCAACTTGAACCCCAATGTTCTTGATCTAAGAAGATTTCTTGGACGATGCAATCCTGGTTGTTAACGAAAGTATTCTGTTCTTGGTTTAGTCACCTTGTGGACTAAGTAAATTAAGACCTCTAATAACACTGAGAAGACGGAGCCAGCGACATCTTGCCGAGGTTATCTAAAATTTAACCAACTAAAATAAAAAAATTTTAAGAAATAAAATTGACAATATTTATTTTAAATCTCACACTCTTCTCTCTTGCAGGATGAATGTAAGTTTCATTTTAGATTTACTTTACATGTTATTAGGGTGTGCTAACTCTATTTTGTAGAGCAACATTCTGAAGATAGGACAAAAAACAAAACAAAATAAAATCAAAATGACATCAAAAGAACGAAATTAATAAAACAAAAAAAAAACAAATTAACATTAATAAAATAACATTGAAAAAAATAAAATGACATTAAAAAAAATAACGTCAAAACAAAATCAAAACCTTTGTGATAATCACCAAAAGAATATTGAACTACAAGATAAAAATGACAATAAAATGATAAAAAACAAAAAATAAACACCGACATGATAAATGATATTGACAAAACCAAACATTTAAGGTAATACATAATATTACTCATAGGATTGAACATTGACGTTTCTTCTCTTGTATTGAAACTTCTTAGAAAACAAATGATTAACATTGATCAGAAATTTTCTTAGATGATCTTGATTGTCTAAGATGTAATTAACTATAGAAGCTTGCTCCTATAAGAGATTTAGGAACTTAGAATATGTATCACACCTAAAAATCTCTGGTTATCAAAATCTTACATGTGATCTTCCTTATATGAAATTTCTAGAATAAGGCATTCTAGAGTTTCCTTTTATAAGGATTATCATGACATTTTTTTATTCTAATATTCTCTATTTTATCAGCCCTTATTTTCTTCAAATTTCTTATTATCCGAGGATCCTCTATCCTAAGCAATATGATCTTTTTAAGACTAGAGCGATAAGATAGATAAACAGAGTGGTGACTCTTATCGACATCGATAGAGAATTGACGGCGACGATAGAAACACCGACATATAAAAAGACAAGACATTCCGTCACCGATAAGGCTCAACTCTCATTAAGTATAAATCTAAGAATCTTAGCTTTTCCAATATTCAACTTCTTTCTACTGTTAGAAAAATCATTTTTACAATGTTTCCTACAAAATATCTAAACTCTAGAACAGTTTTTTCACATAGGATTTCAACTATGTTATTTTTCTAACATTCCTAAAATCAAAATTATAGTAACCTAAAGTTAACACCACATATCACAAGTCATTTTAAAAGTGATATTAAATTAAATATTGGCTACTTAGGACAAATAAAGTTAGGTTTTTAAAAAATTTTTCTTCCCCCAAACTTGAATTTTAAAATATTTTGCAATTAATTCTATAAAATGTAGCAGAAGAAGAAAAAAAAAATTGAATTTACTTACTACTACAACATTCCATCAAATTCATATACATGCATAATCAGGATTGAATGAATGTAGGAGAAAGTAAATCCAACCTAAAACATGCTTGCAATAAAATTAAACTCAAAGAAAGTGTACTAACTTTAAAATATATTTTTCTTCTTACCCTCAAACTTGATTTTTAACATATATAACATTCAGTGCAGATAATATAAGTAGGAAGAAAAATAGTTTAGAAATTCTATCGACCCCAAATGTCTATCAAAAACATCTACAAGTATCATCAGGGCAAAACAATATGCAGCAGAAAGTAAATCCAAACTATACATGTCAAAATGAAATTCACTAAACAAAAGTCTAACTAGCATAACAGGTATCAGCATGGGATTTTAAAAATGTTCTTCAAGTCTTATATAAAGTTGTAACACAAAAACAAACACACATAATAAATGAGGTTAATTCTTCCATTAACTTATCACATCTCTCTAACTTACTTCCAAATTCTAAAGGAATAACTGAACTAATAAATTAGTTACATTTTAAATGATTTTAGAGATTATAATCCCAAGGATAAGATTAACCCTGATATATTAGCTCTTAGGAAACAATCTTAGGAATCATCTAATCCATTTAATTAAGCACCTTTAAGAGTTATAAATCGCAGTGTAAGATCATCCTCAAATTATTCATTAAATAGGTTCATGACTCCTACCAAGTGAAAACCAAGTCAGAGAAAGGAAGTAACAAAATTGAGATGGAACTTGTCACTATTCAAATTCATGAATTTTTTTTAAAACTCAAGTTCAAGTAAGACCCGAGTCATAGTGGACTCATCAATCCAACAACTACAAGAGAACATACAAGTATAGCTATAATAAGAAGTTAAGGAATCACCTCCTTCATGACACACAAAGATCAAATCAAATAACTAAAAATCCAAACATTCACCAATAAAGAATCAAACTTATCAATCCACGCTAAAGTAAATACAATACAAACCTAACAATCATGACTCTCAAGCATACTAAATCAAACCAAACTGATAACTATGGGTTGCCTCCCATAAAGCGCTTGGTTTAATGTCGCCAGCCCGACAAATGATTCCACCTAGATCAAAATTCCAATTAAGTAGTCCTTGATCAATCAAACAATATTTTTTTAGATCTAAGGATTTCTACAAAATCCTCAAACTATATTTTCTATTTCACCTCTTCCTTTTCAGGTTGATTCATATCATTTTTCCTCATATTTCTTTCAAGATCCAATATTCTTTTAATGATTTTCTTAATTTGCATATTAATATTAATCTTGAAATTTATAGGAAATGGATCTCTATAAGATAATTCATGATCTCCCAAATTTTGTATCATATTCCCTCTAGATAATTTAGATTTTGGATCAAATTCTTTTATGTTACTCTTCTGTTTCAAATTATTTTCTAATTCTTCCCCTTGGTACTAAATAAATGGTAGAGGTGGGCTTTCTATATTTATCCTAGTTGAGAAATAAGTTTTTTAATTCCTTAGGATTTTATTCCATTAATCTTTCAATCGCCTTATCCTCATCTCTCAACTCAAAGTTCTTTTGAAACATATCCTCGAATTCTCTTCTAAATATTTGTTCGATAACTTTATATTGCTCATCATTCATCTACTTAGGGTTTATCTCAGAGTCACTAGGTAAAATCTCTGATGGATAACTGTTGTTTACATTAATAATCTATCACAGTTGGTTTTTAATATTCCTTATTTCAGCCCCTTGACATTCTAACTGAATCTGCATTCGATTAACATCCTCTTCTAATAGTAATTTCTTCTCCTCATTATGTGGGTTAAAGTTAAAATTGTGCGAAAAAGAGAGTTCATTTTAAAGTCACCCTGACTATTCCAATTACATGTTTGGTTAAATTGATTATCTTCCGAAATTGGTTTTCTCCTTCATAATTAGTATTCTAGTTAAACTTTGAATAATCTTTCCAACCTGGGTTCTAGTAATTGAAATAAGTATTGTATATCTCATGGATAGTTTCAAAATAATTAGGCTCAAATCACTTGTCCAAATGAATTTTTCTTAATAATCAAAGAACCTTAAGGATAACACTTTATGTATTGATCTAACTTTCTCTCAATATCAGCAGCCTGATAAATTAAAATATTAAGCAAACCTTCTTGAAAATTTGCCACTCTCTTGGGGTTTACTCTTTCGAAGCTACTAACATCATAATCCAAATCTAAATATTCATTATATTTTTGATCCACCAATTCTACATTAAATTCATGTAGTTTTTTTTGATTCATCATCCTCCTAGAAGTTCTCTCCAAATCTGAATCATAAAATTTAAGTCTGCAGCTCCTGAACTACGCATACAAATTTAAATACTTAACTAATGCAATGGATATCAAAATATTTTTGGTGTTTTCAATTTCATTTAAAATAAACATACACTAATTAAACACATTATATGATAATATTATAAATTCCTAATCTTATTTTTATATGTTTAACTAAAATTTTACTAAAGTTCTTACCGATGCTTCCTGGAAGCGGCGCCAAAAACTCGATGCGCCTCCAATGTGCGTTATTTTCCTGCTTGTTTTATGTTCGTAAGTACGAGCATACACTAGAGGTTCTAGCAAGTATACATATCGTTCAAGTAATACATGGCTCTAGTGGAGTCTCATTTATTGATACCATAGGGAAGCGAGGTAAGAGGTCCTTAGTCAAATTCTAGTCTATTGTTATCAGACTTTAGTTTGGAAGGTCGATATAGGTGGTTTTTCTAACATATACTCCTAAAGGTAAGTCTTAAGTTTATAATAAATAATAACTACTTCTAAAGGAAAATATTAATTCTAAAACACTTTCTGGATGAATTAGTTTAGAGAATTTTTAGAAGTTAAAAACTATTATTCCTATGTAGTGATTTGGATAAAGTTTAGGAATGAGATGTAATAAATATCGTATGTGCCAAATGATGCGTGACTCAGCTTAACAGGGCTTTATGTATACTTTCAAATGTAAGAATTTGATACCACTGCTAGAAGATTTAATTACTGACAGCGGCGCAAAAAACTTGATGTGATTTTACTTATGCTAGATTTTATAAATTTATATTTAGATTTTTATAATTTGTAAAAGTCACAATTTCAAACGCAAGTATATGTATTGTATCAAGTTATACAGGGTTCTAGTGGAGTCGTGGTTATCGATCCCACAGGGAAGATTTTTAGAATATTAAGTAATATTTTTAGATTTTTAAAATTAAAAGTAATTATTATTTTTATTTCTTTTTAAAGTTTAGATTTTAAATTTAATGAAATTCATACTAAATGTAAGTAAGCAACACTAAAATAAATATTAATGCAGGTATAAATAAAACAACCTTCTCCTTTTCAACTAATCCAAGATTTTTAGAATAATTATCATTTGTGGAGAATTTAGACTATGGTATTGTGCCAAATAGAAGCAATTCCTATTCTTTACCCTTTGGTCCAGACATAAAGAATATTGACTAATCTATAGATCAGTTCAGGATGTTTTATTAGTAGAATGGATTAATTTGGGCTTACACTATTAGATGTCCAAGGGTGGCTATGGTCAGCCCTACCAGTGACCCGTTACCTTTCTATAAACCAAATTATTAGAATTTAGTCTGTCACTCTAAAAACTAATTAATTCTGCGCCCAATAAGTCATATCTTCCTATTTATTTGCACTTTACCTTGAATAACCCGCATAAAGCCTTCGACTACCCAAGGATTCATGTGATATCTACTAGTTAAGAACTCAACTCCGGATAGGTCTTAAAATTCTTCAGCAGGTTTTAACAATTTAAATGGCCAGTTTAAAAAGTGAACTAATATCAGGTATTAATATCATCACAATTTTTATAAATATTTTAAGTTAAATTCTCCAAGAAAGTTTAGTTATCTTATAATATTTTCATAGTTGAAAGGAGAAAGAAAACTAACTACTCATAACACATTGAATTCACACAACAAAACATATTTATAAAACTTTAGACTAAGTTACAAATACTTATTTAGAATGTTCCTTCAAGTGATCCGCTGACTCCTACTGACTTCAATGCAATGATAAAAGACTTCAACAATAACAATACTAATAATCTCACACTTAACACTCAAAATAAACTAAAGATAAACTCACTAAATAATAAAGAAGGTGACTCCCTAAATGGATTGGATGGCTATATAGTGCTTGGGGACTAAAGGATGATAGAAGTGGTGAAAGTGGCGATTTTCTCTGTCGAATGGGCTCCTATTTATAGAGCTCTGAATTTGACCAGGAGTTGCTTAAGGCACCTCTTCAAAATTTGTCCAAATACAATGTATCTTCTAGAAGGTAACTGTCGCGCCTAGGCGCCGGGATCTGGCACCTAGGCGCCGGACTCCGTGACCAGGTCTTCGCACCTCTTCACTTTAGGTCGCACCTCTTCGCGATTAAAACCATTTCCCTGCGTCGAGATGCATTGTATCACATGTCCTATATATTAGGAGTAACTTTCAGTCTTCTAGAATCTCTAATAACCGCTTAACATTGTCAAAATAACTGCCAAAGTCGTCAAAAATCTTTTCTGCGTCTGTATCAAACAAGAGCTTAGGCACCGGATTCTGGCGCCTAGGCACCAGGCCTACAATTTCGACAACTTTGCTCTTTTAGCTCCATTTTTGCTTCTTTTTGCTCCTTTTCCTTCTTGAACTCTTTTTTTCTCACTACATCCAAAAACATAAAAATACCTTTCATTAAAGCATAATATCCTTAAGAATTGAATCATAAATAAGGCATAAAAATGGGTATTTTAAAGTGGATCAAATTTCCTCAAACTTAAACGTTACTTGTTCTCAAGTAACCCTTTTAATTACATAAAATATATAACATTTTGGAATGAAGTTTAAATATTTAAGATTTCTTTTAATTTTTTGTTTTATAAAAGCTTTAACAAATCATCAACTAAATTTCACTAATTAAGGTTAATTTTAAGAATTTATAGAATATTTAACTACCAAATCATAAGACTTCCAATTTTTCATTTATTTCAAGAATAATTGTAATTTATCATATTAAGGTCACATAGAATATTTACAAGAAAAAGATTTTCATGAAACATTTTTTAGTAAAAATAATTGTACATAAAAATTAAGTTAAAAATGTAATTGGTTTTCTTTCTATAAGATAATTTAAGTGAAGCCAATTTTTGATTAGACATTTCTTCAAGTTTCTCTTCACATTTCTTTTTTTTTTCTGCTTTTTTGCTTTTTTTTTCTTTTTTTTAAGGATCTCCTTTTTTTATTTTTCTTTTAATTTTTTTTATTTGTGAGGATTACTATTTTTGAATAGCTTGTTAATGATTGTGAACTTCACTATCCTTAACTTATATTTAAAAACTTATACATTTTTTTTACTTAATAAAAATGACCTTATTAATAATTATTTTCAAAAATTATTTCAATCTTTTTCTTTTTAAGGTAATAATCTTGATTCCTTAGTATTTCTAAAATACAATTCTTTTTACTATAAATAGATAAACTCTTAATCTTATTATTCTTTAAGTTAAACAATTCTATTCTTAAAATCAATCAAAATTATTGAAATTTTAGTTAAGTTTTCTAAATTATTTATAAATTCCAAAAATTCAAGTAATCTTAAATAGAATTTTCATTCTTTATGTTATGTTAAAATTTTTTTTTAAAAAAGAAAATATTAGTTCATTAAGGACAAATAATTATTAAATTTGAAAAATGTTTTTCCTTCCCCCAAACTTCAGCTTTAGTATATAAATGAATCTAAAATATAAAATTTTCTAAAGCATGAGAGAAAGAAAAAAAAAGGAATTTTTCTACGTACAATGATAATGCAGTAAGGAAAAACTCATTTCTAATCCTACACATGCTTTAATATGAATATAACAGAAATAATTAAGCATATATTGAAAAGTTTGCAGAGCAAGAGTTAATTTTTAATTTTTTTTATATATTTTTTAGAACATGCAAAGTTACTAACTATTCATGAATAATAAACAGTAGGCTGAAACACAAATAAAAATTTATCATAGAAAATAAAAAATTATCCATATTTCAGTCTTAAACACATAACACAGCAGATACTCTAAAACAATCTCAATATCAAAAGTTCACACAAAGTTACTTAAACAAATCGACATTAGCAAATAACAATACAATCACACTAATTAGTACTTACAAACAAGAACTAAACTAAAAACAGAATCACACATCTCAAGAGGTAAATCTGGTTACTAGTCATTGTCTGTAGCCTCGTCATCGTCATCTCCAAATGAAAATTCCATATCCTTTGGATCAACATACGGTGAAAATCTAGAACAGGTAGGAAACTAAACATCATGCTCACCCTTCAGGAATCTAACTAAAGACTCAAAATACTCAGCATCATAATCACTCTTCCTTTGGGTATACTCAGAGAGATGATCGATCTTCTTATCGATCGGATCTACTCTACAATGAGTTAGAAATAACTCATTCTGCTGCTCTATAAACTGATCATGCATGGACTCCCAGAAACTAGATGGTGACTCAGCAGTAGAAGTAGAAGGTCTAGAAGTAGAAGCTCTACCAGAAGTAGGTAATGAACTAGAAGGTGCATAGAAATCTTACCTCGAAGTCGATCATAGATACTGATGCTTTCTCTTCCTATGGGCTTTGTAGACTTGAGCTTTTCCTCAGAAAGCTCAACAACTACTCCAGCACTTTCACCTAGAGAATATATCAAAGATGGAAATCCAATTCCAAAAGAAGTGCTAGAACGAGCAATGGCCTCTACAGAATCATAAATGATACTTTCTACATCAATCATCTTCCTCTCCTGAATGCAATAGTTGAGGATAGGTCTATCCTTGGTAACCTCAATCAAATGATTGGATGGAATGAGATGAGCAGAAATAAAGTAGTGCCATGGCTTTGAAACACCATTAAGCTTAGAAGATGAAAAAGTTACACTTTTTTCGTTTCGGATCTTCCAAGCTCCAGTACCATCAGTCAGGTAAGAAATAATCATATCTAAATCTCCCTTAGATGGAGATAATCTGGAGTAATAACACTCGATGTTCGGCGGTATGCCGTAGAAAATGTTGATACGCTCGGGAGTGAATCCTACTCCAACTCCTGTAATGAAAATCTCGTACTCTTCAGCATCCACGAAATTGGCATAAAACTCCCTAACCACAGGGATAACAACAACATCAGTAAAATAGCAGAATCATTGCCAGTTAAGTGGAATGATCGTATCCTCAATTCTTCCTCCCGGATTGTAAAAACTTCGTCCCGAGATAAACTTCTGAGTTATAGCAAAATCATTGTACCGGAAATATGCAGCGGCAGTTACAAACTTGCTACGATCAAAATTTTCTCGTTCCTTTCCTCGCTTAAATTTGGGTGCCATCTAAACGTGAAATGAAAACGCAAAATAAATTCATAGGATCAAAGAAAATATACTAATTTAAGCTTTTCAAACTTGAAAGAGCTTAAAAATCCATGGATTTAACTATAAAAATCAAATTTTTTTCTCAAAATTTCGGTTTTCTTCAATGTGAGCAAAATCCGTGGTGAAAATTGAAAATAATTGGTTTAGAATGTAGATCTGACCTTAGGATGAAGAAATCGAGTGATTTCAAGATCAAAAACCTAAAAATCCGGTCTCAAATGGGATCTCAAGGGTCTCTTTTCGCAAAAAACAGAGGAAAGCGAAGCTTAGGCATCAAAAATGGCGTGGGGGTGTTTAAGAAGATGAAGTTTCGGGTTCAGGCCGAACCGGCGCCTAGGCACTATACTCGCCTTTCCAAAAATTCAATTTAAATTTTATATTTTCCATAAAAACTTGTCAAATTTGACTCCTAATTACTCTTATAAGAGTATTAATCCAATTTATGTCCTCCAAATATTTCCACAATCAATTTAAAATGATAACTAAGATCCACATTTCAAACATGAAATTTAACTAAACTCTTCAATTCCAATTCATAATTTTCATTCCAAACTTAATGAATTCCATAACAAGACTATAATAAGGTTCATCATTCTATAAACAACACAAACAACATAAATTCAAAGCAAATTCCAATCCAACAACACACATTGAACAATTAAGAAAACACACAAATTAGATAATCGACACACTAGAACTTGACTCAATCACACCTAGAACACATAAGTGATTTATTCATCACCAATCTTTAATTTCCATCTCTTTCACAATGAAGTTCGCTAGGAACGCTGAGATAGAAAACCAACGACTTTGGAAATTCTAAAGCCGTCTTTTCATCGATCCACTTGTTTTTCACGTACATTGCTACATGAGTGTCTTGATAGGCCATCATATGATCAAATTGAAGTTTCTTTTGCTATTCCATGTATTCAATTTGATGATACATTTCATGCGAACGATTCCCAATGCTTTGAAGTTCCACTTCAATCTTTTCCAAACGACTAAACAATGTCTCCATGCTAACATCAATAAAACCATTAAAATAGGGTTGAGGATCTTTGAGAGATTTGTCTCTTACCTCATTTCAATGATTTCCTCTATCTATTGCTTCCAAACTCTTCTTAACTTCTCCAAAATAGATTGCTTTGGTCAAAATTAAAGTTTCTATGTGATTGAGGATGAAGATAGGTCAATATATAGGGAGATTTCGTGTGAAAAACTGAAGAATTTTGATTTTTACACGACCTGTAACCGTAGCGCTTAGGCAACGCAATTTGGCGCCTAGGCGCAGGATCATCAATACACCGAGGTTATTCTGGCGCTTAGGCACCAAATTTTGGTGCCTAGGCGCCGGAACCTCGATCGACTCTGATTCGCGTATCATCAAATTTACAAAGTTTCAGTCTTAAAAATATGTCTAATTCCACATATAAACACGATTAAGATAAATTCAAATCACAAACAATCACAATAATAATAAATGGGTTGCCTCCCATAAAGCACTTGGTTTAACATCGTCAGCCTGACCTAATTAATTAAATTAATCGGGTAGACTCAGTTCGTAAGCCTCTTTGTAATTTGGTTTCATTTCTCCCATATAAGGCATCAGTCTTAATCTGTTAACTTTAAATACTTTCCAGTTTTGGGATCTTTAATATCCACACCTCCATAAGGGTACACTTTCTCAATTATAAATGGTCCCATCCATTTAGATCTTAATTTTCCAGGAAAAATTTTTAAACGAGCATTAAATAATAACACTTCTTGTCCAGGCTCAAAATTTTCCTTGAAATCTTTTTGTCATGCAATTTCTTCATTCTTTCCTTATAAATCTTTACATTCTCATAGGACTCATTTCTTATCTCTTCCATTTCATTCAGTTGTAATAATCGTTTCTCTTCTGCAGCATTCAAATCGTAATTGAACTCCTTTATCACCCAGTAAACTTTATGTTCCAGTTCAACAGGTAAGTGACATTGTTTACCATAAACTAACCAATAAGGTGACATTCCGATAGCTGTCTTATAAGCTGTTCTATAAGCCTATAATGCATAATCCAATCTATCAAGACAGTCAGTTCTTTTAGGATTAACAGTCTTGTCTAATATTCTTTTAATTTCTCTATATGATACTTCAGCCATTCCACTTGTTTGAGAGTGATAAGCAGTTGCAATTCTATGTTTAATTCCGAATTTTTCCAGTAATAATTGAATTCTTATATTTCTGAAATGACTTCCCCCATCTGTGATAATTACTCTGGGCATTCCAAATCTTGTAAAAATCATCTTCTTTAAAAATTTTGAAACACTTTTGGAATCACAGTTAGGTAAAGCTACAACTTCAATCCACTTTAAAACATAAACTGCTAATAAAATATAAATCTTTCCAGATGATGGTACAAAAGTTCCCATAAAGTCTAAACCCCATACATCAAAAATTTCAATTTCTAATATAAAGTTTAGAGGCATTTCATCTTTTCTGGATGTATTTCCAATTCATTGACATTGATCACAAGTTTTCACATAATGTTCAACATCTTTGAATAAAGTAGGCCAATAAAATCTAGAATTTAAAATTTTAAATGCAATTTTATCCACTCCAAAGTGTCCTCCAAATTCAGAATCGTGACATTTTTGAATAATTACAAAAGTTTCTTCATAAGATGCACATCTTCGAATCACAGAATCTCTTCCTATTTTAAATAAATGAGGATCTTCCCAAATATATGATTTACAATCATTCTTGAATTTCTTAATATATTTGCTATTCAACCCATATGATAAAATATTGCTAACCAAATAGTTAACTATATATGCATACCAAGACATTGTAATCCTTGAATGACATATAATTGCTCATCAGGGAATTTCTCATTTATATTTTCTTCATAAATCTTCTCACTATTATTTTTGATTCTCGATAAATGATCAACAATTTGGTTGTCAGTTCCTTTTTTGTTCACAATCTCAAAATCAAATTCTTGTAAAAGTGAAACCCATCTGATCAATCTAGGTTTTTGAAAAGTTGCAGGTGCATTGAATAAACCGAAAGACATTCTTCTAAAGGTAAATGTTCCATAAGGACTTGTAAATGTTATTTTCTCTTGGTCCTCAGGAGCAACAGGTAATTGATGATAACCAGAATATCCATCCATAAAATAGAAATATGAGTGTCCAACTAATTTATCCAACATCTGATCCAAGAAAGGTAACGGAAAATGATCATTTCTGGTGGCATTGTTTAATTTTCAATAATCAATGCAAATTTGCCATCCAGAAACTTGTCTTGTTGGGATTAATTCATTTTTTCATTAACAATGATAGTTACTCCTCCTTTCTTAGGAACACAATGAATAGGACTCACCCATTGGCTATCTGAAATAGGATAAATAATTCCAGCATCTAACCATTTCAAAATCTCTTTCTTTACAACCTCTTTCATAATTGGGTTCAATATTCTTTGAGGTTCAATAGTGGGTTTACAATTTTCTTCCATTAAAATCCTATGCATACAGATTGAAGGGCTTATTCCTTTTATATCTGCTATAGTCCAACCAAAAGCTTTCTTATAATTCTTCAGAACTCCTATTAACTTTTCTTCTTGATCTTTACTCAATTCCAAAGATATAATTACAGGTAAAGTTAATGAATTTCCAAGAAATGCATTCTTTAAATGTGCAGGTAACATTTTTAATTCAAGTTCAGGGGTTTTTTCAATTGAGGGTAAAAGTATATCATTTTTAGTTGTGTCTAAAATTTCTCAGTTTTAATGAATATAATGAGTTTCTTTAGATAAATTTTCTTCATTTACTTTTTCAGTTTCTTCAGTTAATGACTCATTATATAACAATGATTCATCATTTTTATCTTCAGAAATGACCTTACATTTTCTTGATAATGTTTTTCAATTATATAATAAAAAATATCCATTCAATAACATTTTTCTTTATTAGGATACCTCATTGATTTCAGAACTTTAAATGTTATCTCTTGATCATTAACTCTCCTTTTTGCACGTCAATCATAGCACGTCCGGTAGCTAGAAAAGGTCTCCCTAAAATAATAGGTATTTCTTTATATTCGTTCATATCTAGTACAATGAAATCCACATGAAAGATAAATTTATCTACCTTAACAAGAACATCCTCTATAACTCCTTTAGGATAAGTGATAGATTGATCAGCTAACTGAATGGTTACAATGGTGGGAGAAATCTCTCCTAAATATATCCTTCGAAAGATTGAAAATGGCATGAGATTAATACTTGGTCCTAAATCACATAAGGCTTTACCATAAAATTTTTCTCCAATAACACATGGTATAGTGAAACTTCCAGGATCTTTAAGTTTCTAATGTAGTTTTGTCTGAATTATTGCACTACATTCTTCACTTAATGCAATAGTTTCCCAAGCTTTAAATTTTCTTTTCTTGCTTAAAATATCCTTCATAAATTTTTCATAGCTTTGCAATTGTTCCAATGCTTCAGCAAAAGGAATGTTTATGGTAAGTTTCCTAAAAATCTCAAAGAACTTAGAAAATTGATGGTCAAGCTTCTGCTGTTTTAATCTTTGAGGAAAAGGTGGTGGTGGTCTTTCAACTTCCACTTCAATAGGAATTACAGTCTGATCTTTACTTGGAGAAAGAGTATCTTTAGGTTTTTCAATTTCTTCTACCTCTCTCTCTTTTTCAATTTCATTCCGAATTTTCTCTTTTAATTCCTTTCGACTTCTAAGTTGTATAGCTTTTGCTTGTTCATGTTCTTTCCCAGTTTCTTTAGGATTAATTTCGACATTGCTAGGTAGTGTTCCTTGTTGTCTGTAATTAATAAAATTAGCAATTTGACCCATCTGATTCTCAATATTACAAATAGCAGTGTTTTAACTTTGTAGCTGAATGCTTAGCTGCAAGATCAATTCTTCTATAGATAAATTTTTCTGCTGATTATTAAAATCAGGAGGATAAGTTGGTCTAAAGTTTGAATTTCCTTGATTGTTCCATTTTAGATTAACTTAATTATTACTCCATTGTTGATGTCCATTATTCTAATTAAAATTAGGATGATTTTTCCAACCAGGATTATAATAATTAGAATAAGGGTTATTAGTTTTAATAGCTTGCAAAGTTTCCATTGTTTGAGAATCATAAGTATTTGCAAGAATTATCATTACTTACATGCGATATATTAATAGCAAAATTATCTAATTTCTTAGATATCACAGCCGCTTGTGAATCTAAAATAGAAAATGCTTCATTATCTTGAATACTTTCCATTCATTTAGGATTAACCCTTTCAGAATGCCATTGAAAATTATTATTAGCCATTTCTTCAATTAAAGTATAAGCTTCTTCAATTGTCTTAGAAATTAAAGAACCACCAGCAACAACATCAATAATAAATCTAAGTGATCCAATAAGTCCATTATAAAATGTTTGAATAATTAACCAATCTGGAAAAAGCATGATGGGGACATTTTCTTAATAGTTCTTTAAATCTTTCCCAAGCTTCATAAATTGTTTCTCCATCAAATTACATAAATGAAGTAATATCATTTCTTAATTTAGCAGTTTTAGAAGGAGGAAAAGATTTAGCAAGGAATTTTTGTGCCATATCTACCCAAGTTTTAATAGAACAAGTTGCTAATGAATTAAGCCACATCTTTGCTTTATCTTTTAAGGAAAAAGGAAAGAGTCTAAGCCTAATAGAATCATCAGATACATTATTATATTTAAAGGTAGCACAAAGTTCTAAGAAACTAGTAAGGTGTAAATTTGGATCCTCATTAGGTGTTCCTCCAAATTGATTATTTTGAACCATTTGAATAATAAAAGGTTTAAGCTCAAAATAATTAGCATCTACAGCTGGCATTTGAATACTAATATGAAGTTCATCAGCTGTAGGGTTTGCATAATCCCTTAATGGTTTATAAACATTTTGTTCATTGATTTCAATTGTATTTTGATTATTATTATATAAGTTAGCCTTTTCCTGATATTTTTGATTTTTTTTACCTTGTTTTCCTCTTTTAATTGTTTTAACTATTCTTTCTAATTTAGAATCAAAAGGTAATAATCTTTCCGATCCAGAACTAAGCATAAAATTAAAATCTTTTTGGTATTTTTATTTATATGTATATTTTTTTATGTTTTATATTTTAAAAGAAATAAAAGTGTATAAATTATATTTAATTTGAAAAATGTCTTTTTAACTTTCTTACTTATTTTTCTTATCTTCCTCGGCAACGGCACCAAAAACTTGATGCCTGACTCAGCCTAACGGGGCTTTATATATACTTTTAAATGCAAAAATTTGATACCACTGCTAGAAAATTTAATTACTTATAGCGGCGCCAAAAACTTGATGTGACTTTACTTATGAAAGATTTTATGAATTTATATTTAGATTTTTATAATTTGTAAAAGTTACAATTTCAAACGCAAGTATACGTATCGTATCAAGTAATATAGGGCTCTAGTGGAGTCGTGGTTATCGATCCCACAGGGAAGATTTTTAGAATATTAAGTAATATTTTTAGATTTTTTAAATTAAAAGTAATTATTATTTTTATTTTTTTTAAAGTTTAGATTTTATATTTAATGAAATTTATACTAAATGTAAGTAAGCATCACTAAAAGAAATATTAAAGCAAGTATAAATAAAACAACTTTCTCCTTTTCAGCTAATCCAAGATTTTTAGAATAACTATCATTTGTGGAGAATTTAGATTATGATATTGTGCCAAATAGAAGCATTCCTATTCTTTACTCTTTGGACCAGGCATAAAGAACATTGACTAATGAATAGATCAGTTTAAGATGTTTTATTAGTATAATGGGTTAATCTAGGCTCACACTACTAGATGTCCAAGGGTGGCTATGGTCGGCCCTACCAGTGACCCGTTCCCTTTCTATAAACCAAAATATTAGAATTTAGTCTGTCACTCTAAAAACTAATTAATTCTGCGCCTAATAAATCATATCTTCCTATTTATTTGCAGTTCACCTTCAATAACTAGCATAAAGCCTTCGACTACCCAAGGATTCATGTGATATCTACTAGTTAAGAACTCATCTCCGGATAGGTCTCAAAATTCTTCAACAGGTTTTAACAAATTAAATGGCCAGTTTAAAAAGTAAACTAAGATTAGGTATTAATATCATCACAATTTTTATAAATATTATAAGTTAAATTCTCCAACAAAGTTTAATTATCTTATAATCTTTTCATAGATGAAAGGAGAAAGAAAACTAACTACTCAGAACACATTGAATTCACACAACAAAACATATTTATAAAACTTTGAACCAAGTTACAAATACTTATATGAAATGTTCCTTCAAGTGATCCACTGACTCCTACTGACTTCAATGGAATGATGAAAGACTTCAACATCAACAACACTAATAATCTCACACTTAACACTTAAAATAAACTAAAAATAAGCTCACTAAATAATAAAGAAGGTGGCTCCCAAAAATGATTGGATGGCTATATAGTGCTTGGGGACTAAATGATGCTAGAAGGGGTGAAAGGGGCGATTTTCTTTGTAGAATGGGCTCCTATTTATAGAACTCTGAATTTGATCAGGGGTTGCTTAAGGAACCTCTTCAAAATTTGTCCAAATATAATGTATCTTTAGAAGGTAACTGTCGCGCCTAGGCACCGGGATCTGGCGCCTAGGCGCCGAACTCCGTGACCAGGTCTTCGCACCTCTTCATTTTGGTTCACACCTCTTCGCAATTAAAACTATTTCCCTGCATCCAGATGCATTGTATCACATGTCCTATATATTAGGAGTAACTTCAACTCTTTTAGAAGCTCTAATAACGGCTTAAAACTGTCAAAATAACTGCCCAAACCTATCAAAAATCTTGTCTGCATCTGTATCGAACTGGCACTTAGGCGCCGGATTCTGGCGCCTAAGCGCCAGGCCTACAATTTCGACAACTTTGCTCTTTTAGCTCCATTTTTGCTCCTTTTTGCTTGATTTTTCTTCTTCAACACTTTTTTATCACCTACATCTAAAAACATAAAAATACCTTTCATTAAAGCATAATATCCTTAAGAATTGAATCATAAATAAGGCATTAAAATGGGTATTTTTAAGGTGGATCACCAAATAGGAGAAATACTATTCTTTACCATCTTCCGGGTGATATAAAGAACATCGAATAATCCTAGGTTTAGTCCCTAAATCCTAGTGCTATTCTTCACCGCTGGAATGGACTTAGCAATCAATAAGAGTGAACTGCTTGATGGAGCAGTCGTCGCTTTGGACAAGGATTTGATAACAGAGACATAAATTTTAAAGATGTCACCATTGGCACCCTAAAATCTAGAATACCAAAATCTATCAAGCCTATTATTGAATTCAACTTGAAGTCAGTATAGAGGTTCCCACCCCTGAAGAGGGCTCCGACTGGGGAAAATACTGCTTCCTGCGAAATATTAGTTTTCAGAGCTAACAAGGTTACCACCAGGACTATCGTCGCTACCCCCGCCGGCTATTCATCACTACACCTACTCCCATTCCTGCCAAACTAAATGATAAGGAAGTCCATATAAGTGATGAGCCTACTACCGTGGCCGTGGATAGATCGACCTTTACTGCAATACCTTCTATCTTCGAGATAGGTTCCAACTCAAGTTTTGTACCCCTAACTAGAGCACAAAGAAGGAACAAGAATAGGTGGATCGCTAAGGTAAAGAAGACCAGAGCCACTGAAGTTAGTGTTCCTGTGGAAATTCCCAAAGAAGAAGAAGAACTACCTAAGATCTCTTCATTGCTGGGAGGAAGTAGGTTTCACCCACATTTCACTACCTCAAATAAAGAAGATGCCAGGAAGATCACCGCTTTAGTACCCCGACCCTCTTACTACGATCAAAGGGAAAGAAAGATGAAGAATACATCATTGACTCGATTACTGACAGTGATTGAAAAACTGAAAAGGAAAGAAAACTACCCTGTGTCTGAGATTCTAAGAAGAATGGAGAGGGTATCAGTCAAGTCCCGTCTCTGACCGAGAGTGTCACCTACAGCTCAAAAGAAACCCTTACCAATAAGAAGAGCATCGAACAATAATAAGAGATTACTCGCCTTAGTATTTGGTCCTCATGTTAGGGAACACACCACCTATCAACATATTGTCGACAGACCATTCAGTCCTTGGCTTTCAACATCAAGAAGGATGGTGTGGCAACCTAAAATTGTCAAACCAATACCGGCGAGAAAGTCTGAAAGGGAAAATTTTGATGAGGAGCCTAGATCTTAAAGGAGTGGTGCTACTCCAGAGGTCAAGCCAAAAGATGAAATTCAAGAACTGTCGCTTGTTAGGCTCAAAAATGTCAGAGGAAGATCACTCGAAAACACTTTGGAAAGGCTGCGAACAGATATCAGACAGTTGTCCAGAGAAAGAAAGGATGAGCTTGAAGACAAAGAAGATTTATAAGAATACATGGAAGAAGGCTTTGCTGAATAAACGTAGTTTAAACTCGAGCTTTATAATCTCTACGAGAAGCTCTGGAACCTATAGAAGGAGATGAATCAGAGGCAATGTAAATGCTCCTTCTGTAAAGGGATGAAATGATCGATCGACTAGAAAGGATGATGGAAGAAATGATGGCCACCATTTTCACACTCCAAAGTTAACCCCAAACTTCGAAAGAAGTGTCCGCAGAGACATTCAAATCATGGATGGAAGAAAAGAACTCATCTCTATCAATAGGGAGAAACGACCAAAGAAGGATTCTATTCAAGGTCTAGTACCAGAAAAGGACATTAAGTATATGGTAGAATAACAGGTAAGAGAAGCCTTAGCCTAGTCCAAAAGAGAGGCATTGATTTTGAGAGGTAGACCCTACCTCGAAAAATTTTATGTCGTGCAGTACCCCAAAGGATTTGTACCACAGCTGTTTAAGACTTTGACAGAATAGGAAACCCCTGACAGTATGTTGCAGACTTCTGTGCAAGTTGCTGCAATGCGAGGGTTAGTGATGCTTTGTTGTTCCGCCAATTTATTAGCAGCCTTTCAGGAGTTGCCTCCAACTGCTACGTGGAGTTTTCCAAAGGTTTAGTTAAGAAATTCACAGAATTAGAAAAACTATTCATGAAACGGTTCACTGGAGATCAACACCACATCACCGTCGGTGATCTTGTGGTAAAGAAATAGAAAAAGATGAAACTTTGGTGGACTATATTCTGCGGTGGAGAAATTTAAGTATGAAGTGAACCGCAACTCCAAGAGCAGTATGCAATTGGGATTCTGCTAAAAGGTATTCACGGTCAGATAGCATTTCTCCTTAAGGGATTTACAATCAAAAAATTCAAAAATTTGCTTAGCAAGGCTGGAAGTCTACAAGAAAAGGCAAAGCAACTCAGTTTCCTGGAAAATTCCAATAAGCCGAAGCCAATGAAAGCCTTCGAGAAGAAATCCGGGACTATCGTAGTGGTAGATAAAGGAAAGCAACTGATGCAAATACAAACTAAACGACAAAGTTACCAACCACCTCCGCAAAGTTACCAACTGTCTCAGTTGTATAATCAGCAGTCTTCTCAGTAGAGGTATCACCAGAAAGAGGGAAGATGCAACCTGACTGAGCTCTTGAACAAATTATATCCCTTTAATGATGAAGCTGTAGGAAAGATGTTTTGTAGCTTAACCAAGAAGGATGGATTTCAGTTGCCAGAACCCAGAAAGACAGAAGAAGTAGATAAGAAAGATCATCTATTGTATTTCCCATACCATTGAATGGTTAGGCACAAGTTAGAAGACTGCTTCACCTTCAAGACTTAACTTGAGAACAACCTCAAGAAAGAGAATATAACAATCTAGAAAGACTACATGAGAGAGCCCCAAAGAGGTTCCATCAATGTCATTTCGGTCGATCCTATTGTTCCGATAGACCCGTACACAGTCAATGGTGAATGGAGTATAATATGGACAAAGTCTTCAAAGAAAATATTGAATCACATCCAAATCGCTTCGGTGCTTTCCTTTAAAAGAGAAGTACGATGTTACTTTCATGGACAACGATCTACTACTCAGTACAACCAATCATAATCGACCTTTGTACATTTTCAGTTACTTTCATAAATTTCACACTGTCCAGGGTGTTAGTTGATCCAGGAGCATCGATTAATGTGATGAATCTAAGAACTTTAGCATACTTGGAAATTGATGCCCACGAGCTCACAGCAGATAAGATGTTATTAAAGGGCTTCAATCAGATAGGAGAAAGAGCTCTTGAATTGATAACACTAGAATGAGAATCAGCGATCTAGTAAGAACAACTGCAAGATTCCATATCATTGATTCAAAAATGTCATTCAACGTCCTACTAGGTCGATCTTGGATCCATGAACACTGAATGGTATCGTTGTCTATACATCAATGTATAAAATACTACGAAGGAGGTCAAGAATAATGCATCAAAGGTGACTTACAATCATTTTACATACATGAAGTGGGAGTCCACGAAGACGCCACTTACTACGCACCCTCTAAGAGGACAATTTTCTCCAGAAATACTGTGCCAAACAAAGCAGAAGAAATACAAGATGATGAAAATCCTCCAATTCTAGTTCAACAATTACTCACCGCTCCCTTATGGTGAGATGGTGAAGGTTTCTCCAGAACTCGCAACCGAGGTCGAGGCCAGGATGATGTCGAGGAAGGAACAATAGAATAGTTGAACCAAAAAATTTGATTATCAATGTTTATTGGGAACACAGTTCTAAATAAGGGAAAGAAATCAAGAAGGAAGCGATAATGATAAATCAAAAGAAGCCCCAGTTCAAGATCTCCCTAGAAGATGAGAAGAAAAAAGAATATAAATCAATGTACGACAGGATAAACCACTATGTGCAAACTGTGGCCCTAACACTGATCTACCCTAGTAAGATCGAGGGTCTGGTGGTCAAGAAAGTGCATGGTGGTGGTGTTAAGCTAATTAAGTTTTACCATGATGCTTCTTCTTCTAACCCCAAAAATGATGTAAAAATAGAAGATATTGCTTCATCTGAATTAATGGAACTTCCATTTGAGTGGTATTCTCCCTGAGTCCAAAATTTAATTCAACGTGGAGTCATTCCTAAATAATGGTCAAAAGATCAATCTCACCGTTTTAAGAAGCTATGGAGAAATTCTAGCCAACCCCCCAATTCGAAGAAGGGTCTCGGATTTGGCACATTAGGGCCAGTTAATGATACAAAATTTTGCTTGGTTTTTACTAATGAAGAATACTTGGAAGCGTCAGACAACCTTGAAGATCTTCCGATCAAAGATCATCCACTAGAATTTGAAGAAGAAAATATATCCACGATCAATGAGTCAAAAGAAGTTAACCTAGGGACTAGCGAAGAGCCGAGATCAACCTTTGTTAGCTCCTTAATCAATAAAGAAGATTCTGCAGATATGATCAAATTGTTAATGGAATTCAAAGATCGCTTCACCTGGAGTTACGATGAAATGCCAGGGCTAGCTCCGGAAGTGGCAGTTCATAAGTTGGGAGTGAATCAGACTGCCATGCCAGTCAGACAAGCTCCTAGAATAATTCTTCTAGAGATTGAATAATAAGTTATACCTGAAGTTAAAAAGCTAATATACGCTAATTTTGTCCGTGATGAACAATAACCGACTCAGTTGGACAATGTAGTATTAGTTAGACAGAAAAATGGTTAGATTTGAATCTGTGTGGATTTCAGAAATTTAAATAAATCATGCCCAAAGGATGAATTCCTCCTACCAATTGTGCAATTAATGATCAACATTGTATTGACTCAAGAGGTTTTCTCGTTCATGGATGGATCATCGGGGTATAATCAAATAAAGATGGCCCCTGCAGATGAAAATCTCACAGCCTTCAGAATGCCAATTAGAGTATACTGCTACACAATGATGCCTTTTAAATTGAAGAACACCAGAGCAGCATATCAACGAGCAATGATGAAGATCTTTGATAACCTCATTCATAACCAGGTTGAATGTTACATGGATGATGTGGTCATTAAGAGCAAATTAAAAGAAGATCACTTGTATGATTTGAGAATTTTTTTTGAGCGATTACGACAATTAAACCTTAAGATGAATCTCCTAAAATGCGCCTTCGCGTCGCCTCCGGAAAATTCTTAGGATTTGTTATCCAACAACGTGGAATTGCAATCGATCGGAAAAGATTAAAGCCATCTTAGAAATGTCACCCCCTAAAACCTTAAAGAAACTACGATCATTTCAATGGAAGTTGGCATACCTTCGACGCTTTATTTCTAATTTTTCAGGAAGGTGTAAGCCTTTTTTTGCTTTGGTTAAGATGGATGCCAAGTTCGCTTGGGACAAAAAATGTTAACATGCCTTCGTAGACATCAAACACTAGTTGATGACACCTCCTGTCTTAGCAGCCCCAGTCTCGGGTAGACTATTGGTACTTTACACCGAGGCTTTAAATGACTCCTTTGGAGCCTTGCTAGCCCAGGGTAATGATGAGGGTAAAGAAATCACTCTCTACTACTTAAGTTATCGTCTAATTATGACGGAAGTGAAATATCCTCTTATCGAGAAGTATTGTTTAACATTGATCTTTGTCGCTCAAAAACTTAGGCACTACATGCTTTCTCATATGGTCAACCTTATTTCAAATTTTAATCCATTACAATACTTGATGACCCATCCAACGCTTTCTGGTAGGTTAGCCAGGTGGTCAATAACATTATTGCAATTCGATATAACTTTCATTCCACTTTAGGCCTTAAAAGGATAAGTTTTAGCAAACTTCATTCAACACACTCTTTACTGGCAGAGTCGCAACGACGATTTGTCAGACAAACAGATAATGAACTTAGAAGACCTCGATGATTTACGTTGGGAGTTGTACTTCGATAGAGCGTCATTTGAACAAAGAGACAAAGAATTACAAATGATAGTGCCTGATAAGGCAGGAATTAGATTAATCTTTATAACACCAGAGCGGGAAATGTTAAGGTACTCCTACCATCTAATGAAGTTGTGTACGAATAACAAAGAAGAATACGAAGTCCTCACAACTAGAGTACAATTGACCATTCATATAGGTATAATTGACAACAATATCTATGGTAGCTCGCAATAGATCATACAACAGGTCGCCAGACAGTACAAAATTCTGAAACCTAGGCTTAAGCATTATTTTCAATATACCATGAAGTTGTTGGAGCAGATTCCCTATGTAACACTATATAAGATTCCCAGAAGAGAGAATGCCCTAACAGATGCTTTGGCCCAACTTGCAAAGGAATTTGCATGCCTACAAGATAAATTCATTGAAGTGACAGTCCAGGGATGATAGGGCCTATCAAAAATTGATATAAATACATTGCACAGACTGAGAAATAAAGAAACAAGTGTAGCAGTGTTAGAAACTACAGATGATTAACAGTAGCAATTAACAAAATATTTACAAACAAGAAATCTACCATATGGCAAATCAATAGCACATTAGATCAAGAAAAGAACTCTGTCATACGCCTTAATAGACAATGTCTTGTACAAAAGGTCTTTTGATCAGATGTTGCTAAGGTGTCTAAGTGGGTCCGAGGCTCAAAAATTTGTTAAAAATGTACATTCAGGATTTTGCGGCACTCATTAGTAGGGTCCAATGATGAAAATGAAAATTAAAAGGCTAGGATACTGCTGGCCATCAATGATTACCGACTGCATGAAGGTTGCCAAAAGTTTTCACTAGTGCCAAGTGCATGAGGTGGTTCTACATCAACCTTCAAATGTGCTACATCTGACGGTCGTATCGTGGCCATTTGAATGTTGGGGCACAGATATAGTGGGTTGATCCACCTAAAAATATGATAATTCTTATGCTAAATTTTAAAATGATATTGCACTTTAAAGGTCCGTTTTCTTGTGTTTTTTGTTGTTGGTACATCAAATTGAAGAATTTGGAGTGATTGGAGCTAAAGGAACAAAAAAGAAGTAAAAACAGTGTAATTTGGAGCCAAAACAAGCAAGGAAGAAGATTATGACCTGACACATTTTGATATGTATTTCTATGTATTTATCAAATTTATTCGAATGACATTACTCTTTGTTTTTATAGCTATCTTGTAGGTATATCTGTTAGGAGCGAAACACAACTGAAATGAGGTAAAACATAGTTGAAATGGAGCCAAATGGAGGAAAATAGTAGAACTGCATGCCAAATGGTGACTAAGCGCCAAAACTAGTGTTTAACTACCAGTCACGATGTGAAATGGTGCCTAAGCATTGAAAATATGGCTCATAGGTGCCAGAAAATGGTTGGTGATGGTTTTTTCCATAACTTCTAGAAGAAACGCCAGATTTAGACAATTTTTGAAGTGTTACGAAGTGTGTGTCTTAAGGAATTCATTGGGAATGATAAAATAGACTTTCTAGAAGAGTTTGGGGTGGTTAGAATGAGTTATTATTGAATATATGTGTCTCTTAGAGTGAAAAGACACTTAAGCCACCTTTTGGAAGATTCATTGAACATGGACTCTTTTGAAGAGACACTTAAGCACCTCTTGGGAAGTTATAAAAACACTCTTTACACTTTTGAAAGTGAAGAATTAGAAGGGGGAAACTAATTAGAAGAGGATAAAAAAGCTTGAAGAAGAAGATCACTCGGGCGTGAGCCCCAAGTGGGGCGACAAGGTGAGAGAGAAAGAGAGAGTGTGAGAATTTCTTCTTTTCTTTTCACTTTAACCTTGGTGTGGAATGGAAGGAGATTGCTTTTGCTATACAAGGAGAGTTTGATTTCCATCAAGGACAAGTATTTTCATTGTATTTTCATTTGAATTTAGTACTTTTTTGTGTGGTTTCAAAGTCTTGTTCAATGAAAAGTTCTTGTTATTTCTCAATGTGTAGTGAGTAGTCTTCTTTACCCTTTCCTCTTACAATGAATTAGTATGCATGTGTAGGATTTAGAATTGAGTAGAGTGAGAATATATTGTGATGATTTTACTTTGATCTTCATTTACATGTAAACTTGATCAACTTGCATGTTAAAATCTATTGTGAAAACATGTAAGAACCAATGTGGTATTGTCTCAGTCAACAATTAGTAAGAATCACATGAGATTATATGGATGAGAATGTAGTCCATATAATTGAGTGAAATTAAACAGGGACATATACTTTAATGGGTGTAAAATTATAGGACTTTAGAGTGAGAGGCTAAAGCCCCCAATTTGGTTTGATGTTTTATGTTTTATTATGAGATGTTTGCCCCTAGGTGGAGGGAGAAGAGGGAACTCTAGAGTGAGAGCTAGTATCCTGCTTGCCTAACCTATCTTAAAATTTTCAAAGAATCAGATTAACTTATGTTATTTATAGAACCAAGTATGGGTAAAGAATATAATTGCTCATATTTGTCACAATCTCTCTCACTACTTGTTTTACTTTTACACATATCACTAATTTTATTATATGAGGAAGAGTACTTTTAATATATATAAACCACACTTTCTATATTTCACTAAGTATTTTAGTTAAGGATTAGAAGTAGTATTATAGTGATAATTGTAGTATATTATCAAAACAAAAATTTTATCGACTTTCCAAGATAGGGCATGTTATTGTAGACTAGAATTTCTTTTGAAAGCCACTGTGATTAACCTCGATCTCCATGGGATAGATATTCGGGGCTTAATCAGAAAGCCCTATATTACATGACAACAATACATATACTTGTGTAAAATCCCATTTTATAATAATATTAATTAAACTCTCATTTGCATCAGCATCAAGTTTTTGGCGTCGTTGTAAAGAAAGAGATATAATTAAAAGAAAATATAAAGTATAAACTCATATATAAAATGTACGCATAAACATCAGGGATCAAGTTTTTGGAGCCATTGCCCGGGATCACAACGTTTGATCTTGAATTTTAGGAGAATTTTAGTTGAAGTATTTAGTTATAGACATAGAAAATTGTAGTGTCGTAAAAATTATTTTGTGTGAAAAGCATTTTTGTATGAAAAAGTATTGTGAAGAAACGATTTGTGTGAAAAATAAGGTGTTTGTGAAAATGTTTTCTTGTGTTGAAAATATTTTTTGTTTAATTGTTAATGTTTTTTATGTTGTGTTATGTATGCGAACTAAAGGATCTGCAGGACATGTGTCTTGTGATACCGAGTTAGAAAATAGAAAAAAAATAAAAAAATAGGAAGGACTTGAAATACTAGAAATGGAAATGGAAAACATTCAAAATAATAACTTGGAAAATCATCATAAATCATTAATGAATTATGTAAATCCTACGACAGATGAAATCCACTCAAGTATACAAACCCCTATCATAGAAGCTGACTCGTTTGAACTTAATCCAGTGATTATCCAACTAGTGCAGAACAACCAGTTTGGGGAAACTCTTTTAGATGATCCATATTTACACTTATTAAGTTTTCTAGAACTTTGTACTACATTTCGTTATAACGACTTATCAGACGATGCTGTTAGACTAAGGCTTTTTCCTTTTCTCACTAAGGGATAAGGCTAAAATGTGGTTATACTCATTACCACCTGGCTCTATTAATAATTGGGAGGAGTTAACTCAAAAATTCCTAGCTAAGTATTTTTCACCTTCAAGGACTACTAAACTTAGAAATGATATTATTTTGTTTTGTCAGTATGAAGGGGAATCAATATATGAATCCAGGAAAGATTTAAGAAACTCCTAAGAAAGTGTCCACACCATGCTCTGACTAATTGGTTAAACATTCAAAATTTTTACAATGGGTTAGTATGATCACTTAGGTCTATAATTGACGCTGTTACTAGTGGATCGTTAATGTCAAAACCATTTGATGAAGCATATGCTTTAATTGAAAGAATGGCTCAAATGAGTTTGAATGGACCTCTGTAAAGGTAAATCCTAAAAAGGTAGCAAGTGTTTATGATACAGTTGCTATTGCAATTATTGCATCTCAGGTTGTTGCGATATCATGGAAGTTGGACCAATTTGGAATGAACTAGCCTCAATTTACTCCAGTAACTAAGGAAAGTTCATTAGGGCATATGATTGATTCTAACTTATCATATGAGACTTTAAATACAATAAACAAACTGTATTCTAAGTTTTGCAACCCAGGTTGGAAGAACCATCCTAATTTTAACTGGAATCATACTACTGGGGGTGGAAACCAACAACGAAAAAATAATCATGTAAATCCTAATGGATGTTGGAATAATCAAGGGAATACAAACTATCAACCTTCATATCTTACGGACTCTAACAAAGATCAACGATTTGAGGATAAGAAGATGTTTATAGAAGAAGTGGTATTACAAATGGGAAACCGGTTACAAAGTCAAAATGCTGCCATCAGAAACATAAAGAATCAATTAGGACAAATTGCTAATTCACTTAGAAATAGACCCCAAGGAACACTTCCTGGAAACATGAGATCAATCCTAAAGAGAACACTAATGAACAAGTAGAAGCTATCTGATTAAGAAGTGGAAGATAGATAAAGGATGTGGTTAGAAAAGAGAAAGAAGTTTTGAGAGAAACAAAGGAAACTAAAAGACCTGAAGAGCATTTTTCTAAGGATATGGAAAAATTTATATCTCCAACAAAAAATCAATTTTGAAAGACCACCACCTGCATTTCCTCAAAGACTTAGACAACATGAGTTGGATAAACAATTTCAAAATTTCTGAAAGTACTTAAGAAGTTAACGATAAATATTCCTTTCACTGAAGCTTTGGAACATATGCCAAGTTATGCAAAGTTTATGAAGGAGATATTAAACAAGAAAAGGAAACTTGGGGATTACAAGACAGTTGCACTAAGTGAGGAGTGCAGCGCTATACTTCAGAAAAGGCTTCCTTAGAAACTTAAAGATTCTTGTAGTTTTACAATTCCATGTGCAATTGGAGAAAGATTATATGGAAAAGCTTTATGTGATTTATGAGCGAGCATTAATGTGATGCCTCTATCTATATTTAGAAGGTTAATTTTAGCCGATATTTCTTCCACTACTGTAACTCAAAGATAAGTATTTTCATTGTATTTTGATTTGAATCTAGTACTTGTTTGTGTGGTTTCAAAGTCGTGTTCAATGAAAAGTTCTTGTTGTTTCTCGATGTGGAGTGAGTAGTTTTCTTTACTCTTTCCACTTACAATGAATTAGTATGCATGTGTAGGATATAGAATTAAGTAGAGTGAGAATATATTGTGATGATTTTACTTTGATCGTCATTTACATGTAAACTTGATCAAGTTTCATGTTAAAATATGTTGTGAGAACATGTAAGAACCAATGTGGTATTGTCTCAGTCAACTATTAGTAAGAATCACATTAGATTATATGGGTGAGAATGTAGTCCATATAATTGAGTGCAACTAAATAGGGACATATACTTTAATGGTTGTAAATTTATAGGAATTTAGAGTGACAGGCTAAAGCCCCCAATTTGGTTTGATGTTTTAATTTTTGTTATGAGATGTTAGGTGGAGAGAGAAGAGGGCACTCTAGAGTGAGAGCTAGTATCTTCCTTGCCTAACTCATCTTCAAAATTTTAAAGCATCTGATTAACTTATGCTCTTCATAGAACCAAGTAAGGGTAAATAATATAATTGCTCTTATTTTTCACAATCTCTTTCGCTACTTATTTTATTTTTACACATATCACTAATTTCATTGTATAAGGAAGAACACTTTTAATATATATAAACCCCACTTTCTATATTTCACGAAGTATTTTAGTTAAGGATTAGAAGTAGTATTGTAGTGATAATTGTAGTATATTATCAAAACCAAACTTTTATTGACTTTCCAAGCTATGGAGTGTTATTGTAGACTAGAATTTCTCTTGAAAGACGCTATGATTAACCTCGATCTCCATGGGATTGATATCCGGGGCTTAATCAGAAAGCCCTATATTACTTGATAATGATACATATACTCCCATTTTATAATAATATTAATTAAACTCTCATTTGCATCGGTATCAAGTTTTTGGTTTGATTGTGAAGAAAGATATATAATTGAAAGGAAATATTAAATATAAACTTATATATAAAACGTAAGCATAAATATCTGGGATCATGGATCCCATAGAACCGCCATCTTCTAAAGTAGATCGCTTCATCCTCGCAGAAGCAAATTACTTTTCAAATTGGCAGAAGCAGTGCACTCAGAGAAGTGAAAATACACCACGTGCTACAATATTTCAAAAATCAAGTCGACTAGCATTTTGGGGTACCACACAAAATCATTTTAGACAACGGGTTCACATTCAAAAGTATAAAGATCAATAATTTTGTTAGATGACACGAGATAGACTGGCGATACTCAATAATCTACTACCAAGAGCAAACGGCCTAGCTGGAGCTTTTAATAAAAATCTCATCCAAATCCTAAAGAAAACTTTAGATTAAAATAAAAAATTGGCACGAGCAATTATTAGAAGCCTTATAAGCCTACAAAATGACATTCAGAACTCCAACTCAGTCTACACATTACACTCTAGTATATGGGTCCGAGGTCATGCTCCGTTTAGAGGTTCAACTACCGTCTCTGAGGATTTCCGTCACCAATAAGATCACTACTAAAGAGAATGCAAAATTACGACTGAAAGAATTGCAAGGCTTGGAAGGAAAATGACTTTCAGCACAGTAGAATTTGGAATTGTATCACGCTAAGATGATTTAGGCCCATGATAAAGCCGGTCACGCAGAGAACTTTTAAAGGAGGTGACTCGGTGCTTGTTCTTAGAAGAACTATTATTGCACACCGCAAGAAAGGAGATAAATTCGAACCAACTTGGAAAGGACCATTTGTGCTTGGGAAAGATACTCTGGAGGTTCTTACCAACTCATGGATTGCCGTGGAGAACGACTTATGCTTCCTATTAACGGACGATACTTGATGAAGTATTACACGATGTGATGTTTCAAATGGTGAACTTTAGAAATAGAGTCTCATTCCTAGAAGTACCGACGTGGTAATTGTATGCAACTGGGTCCGAACCCAAAAATGGATAATGACTTTTAAAATGCAAAAAAAATTATCCTGATAAAAAAATCCAGAGTTCTCTTTAAGTATAAAACTATTCCAAATTCTAAATAATCCTTTCCTTTTTTATGAAATCTCAAACTAAGGTAAATGTATATACGTACATATAAAGAAAGAAAAGAAAATTCACTAATAAATAAATTGTTCTTGTTGTTCTGAATTCAGCCCTATGATTCCTTCCTTGTTCTTGTAGGAAGATGTCGCTTGGGCAGCTGATGCTTACTTTCAGAGATGGCGTGAGTCTGACACTATATGAAGAGAAGATGAGGGCTAACACTGTGATAAAGTTCGACTCAGACTTTACACAAGTGAAGTTAGAATACGAAGAAGCCTCCTGGACTACTGTGAACCGAGAAGAGTCCCGTGGCGAGAAAGTGGTGAAGTTCAGTGACAAAGAGCAGCATGTTGCAACAAGGAAAAGAAAACTGGAAAAAGTTGATACAGCTGAAGCAAGCAATGAAGATAACATAGTTAAATCAATTATGACAATAACGGTGGGAAGGCTCGTCAGTGTTGTTCCTACAGATGTTCAGAAGGAGAGGAGAGCTATTCTTTCTCCGACACAGAGAAGCACTAGAAACCTCCACATCCACAAGATACTAAGTTGGCAGCAGACCAGAATGAGGAAGTGGCTCCTACGGTTGAGACAACTGCCCTAATTGAGACAGCTTTGAAGAGCGTAATGATGGAGACAGTCCCGACAAAGGTTGCAATGGAGATTGTTCCTGAGGTAATAAAGAATGTGGGACAACATGCCGATGTTGAGCCATAATCTCACAGTTTGTTACTAAACCATGAAAATTCTAAATCATCCCAGAGCATGAACTAGAAAGAATTCAGAAGGTACAGAAGTGAGTTTTTGAGTACTTCCATAAGACACGAGGCAAGTAAATCAATATCTTAGAAGGCTTGAGGCTACATACAAATGTGTTCTATGATCACGAGCAAGTGACAGTTCTAGACTCCGTATTCCACCTCAGAGACTTAGGATGTGCATGTTATTTAATGTGGAGAACATATTTAGAGCCATAAAAGTGGATGCGTGGCAAAGGAAGGATCACAATACAATGTGGATGCTACTACAACATTACCAAGGACAATGAAGGGAACCTGCCAGGGATACTTCACCGTGATGAAGTCAATCAGATAAAAGCAGTCATAGAAAGGATGATTAAGCAAATGGTGTCCTAGCCAGTGTTGCTTGCAGACTGCATTCCCAATTGTTGCATCATCAATATATAAGAGGTAGGTGATTGCATCCCGCCTCATATAGATCACCACGACTTCATGAGGCCCTTCTACATAGTGTCGTTTATCAATCAATGCAACATAATGTTCAAAACAGACCTCTGGATACTCGATCCTGGAGAATTTTGAGGGCCAGTAGAAATACCTCTACCGGTAATTTCAGTTTTGATACTGAAAAGAAATAATGCAGATGTAGCAAAGCATTGCACACCAGCGGTTCCTTACCAACGAATCTCCATCACTGTCTGAAGAATGAATGAAGACAAGATACTATTTTGCTTTGAACCAGACCCAGAGTTGGAAGACCTGCAGCCTTACAAGCTTTAAGCCGCATGGAAATAACACATCTCTAACGCACACCCGTATAAAATTTTCCTCTTGGTGTTGGCTTAGAAAGTGATGTTAGTACCTATGTAGCTTACTATTCAGAAATGGATGAATTTAACAAACAATCTTGATAAACAACATGGAGATTCAGGACATTTTTTTATTCAAATTTATATGGATTATGTAAAAGACTTATATTCAAGGAAAATATCATTAGGAAGTGTTTGGGTAGAACCACCTGATGTATTTTTAACATTTAAATGGAAGCAACTATGTCGTATTTACCTTCAATTTTGTGCAATTGACTGGGAACTCCACTAATTTAAGTTTAGCTCGATTTAAGGAAAGTTGAACGAAAAATGATTTAAATAAAATAACAAAAAAAAGAAGAATGAGAACCCACAAGAATTAAATATGAGGAAAATATAAAATATAAATAAAGTCAAAATGAAATTCGAAGTCAAAATGAAACTCAAGTTAAAACAAAATCCTTATCAAAATGTAATTCTAATAAAAAAAAATTGAAATAAAAATAAAATCAAATCAATAAAGCAAAGAAAATAAAGAAAACATATTCTAAATCTGAATTTCTCAGCTTGAGGCTGTGATCAATATCCCTTCTATTATCTCCCTCATTTGAGAAAGGATTAGCTGATTCTAATGACATTGAGCAACAAAGTTTTCGATTTGGTTTTGGTGGCATGGGATCACATCCTTCTCCAGACAAACACCCTTTGTGGTCAATTCTTTGAGTGGGATATGAAACACCCTCATATTCGCTCTCAATATGTTTATTCTAAGAAAATCTTTCACAGCTCTCTCTAAACTCCCATACTTTCGATTTTCACAAAATTTCCATGAATCTTTCACACGTTTGTAGAATTTCTAGATCGGTACCTAAATTTTGACACTCATCCCAAGGCAAGTACCTAAATTCCAGTCCTCAATTTAGAATTTCAAGGTCGGTGCCTAAATTCTGATTTTCATTTAGAGGGTGGTACCCGATCCCCGATAAATATATGTGTTTATGATTTAGATATGAAAATTATGATTTTATAAAATGGGATACTATGCAAGTATACGTATCGTTTATCAAGTAATATAAGACTTTCTGATTAAGCACCGAGATATCGAACCCACAGAGAAATGTAAAAACTTTTTAAAGAAATAAGAAAATTATATTTTTACTTTTTAAATGACTTTTGAAAGTATGTTTTAATTTGTAAAGATTGAAATTTGTATTTGGTACTTTTGATAAAAAGCAAAGCAGGAAATAAAAAATTATCAGAACTTTAAAACACGATATAAATACTAGGAAATAAAATATCTTTTTCTTTCTCTTATAAAGCAGTAATAATTATGAAAGTATTATTGTGGTGAAGTATTTAAAATGTGTTGTGACAAATGGGAGAAAATTTATTCTTTACCCTAACTTGGTTCTATAAAGAGCATTGGCTAATTTGAAATTTTAAAATTTTGAAAATGGTTAGACAGAGAAGATGTCAGCTCTCACTCTAGAGTTCCCTCGGTTCCCTCCACCTGGGGGCTAACTTCTCATAATAAAATTTAAAATATTAAACCAAATTAGGGGGCTTTAGCCTGTCACTCTAAAGACCTCTAATTTTACTCCCCATTAAAAACATATCTCCTAATATATTTTCATTCAATTATATGGACCACAATTCTCACCCATATAATTGCATGTGATTTTTACTAATAATTGTTTGAAACAATACCGCATTGGATCTTACATAATCTCACAACAAAGTTTAACATCTTAACTGGTCAAATTAAGAAGTAAATTAAGTTCATGGAATTAAATCTTCACAACTTATTCTAACTTTAAAAACTTACACACTCCACAACAATCCAACATAATTTAATTACTTCTTCATTTAAGAAAGAAAAAGATAAGGAAAACTACTTAGAACACATGGATAAAACACAAGCACACATTGATTTTAAAATAGAAATCATAATGAGAACAGAACAAGCTTTAATTAAAAACTAAAGATTAAAACGAAAGTAAACACTTATCTGAAAATCTTCTCCACAACTCTCTAGAAGTTCCTTTTAAACTTGAATTTCCACAGAACAACACTACAGAGGTTTGCGCCCAACTCTGTTGACTCCAACTCTGACTTTAAACTTCAATAAAAACTAGATAAATTGATAAAAGAAAATTGGTGGAAAGAAAGTTTCACACCAACCCTTTCTCCTTAAAAACTAAACTAACTAACTCTAAATACTAAACAATAAAAGTAAAACTAGAAGATTACTCTCTAAAACTAGAAGAGGACTCACACACACACTAAGGACACACATATGCAAATTAAATAATAAACCAAAAGGTGCCTTAGTGTCTCTTCAAATTATGTCCATATTCAACGTATCCACCAAAAGTTGCATCCTTTCATTCAAATTTACCGCCCATGAGAAGTTAAGGAATTCACCACTAAAAGTTGCTTCAAATACCCTTTGAAATTGGTGCAAAAAATGAAGAATATTTGATTTTTAACAATGGCGCCTAAGCGCCGATTAGGCGGCGTTTAGCCGCCAAAGTCCAATTTTTCATTTTTTTCATTTTTTTGCTCCAAATTTGATCCAATTTTGCTCCTTTCATCATAATCACTCATTTTCATTATACCTACAAGAAAAACACAAAATACCTTTCATTAAAGTGCAATATCATCAAAAATAGGTATAAAAATGTGCCTAAAAACACTATATATTTTAGGTGTATCAAAATCCCCCAAACTTAAAATGTTACTTGTCCTCAAGTGACTCTTAATCACATGGAAAATTTTTTCATGTAAATTATTTAATGAGTTTATTAGGAAGGTGACAAAATTTTGTTCTAGAAATGGAATAGTCAAATTTAGAAAAAATTTCAGTAATTAAGATCAACTTAAAGTTTAGAAAGTTCTTAGGTAAATGATAATGTAAAATATAGGTTTCTATCTAATTCAAAAATATTTGTAGATTCTTCAAAATATAGGATTCAAACATTTCATTTTTTCTCACTTAAAAATCTTTATTTGAAAATAATTTTATTTACTATATTATAACCTTAAGCTTTAGATTTTTTCAAAACTTATATTTTAAACTTTAGGTATGGAACCAATTTTTGATTAGGCCCTTAAATCCTTAAGCTTCTCCTTCCTTTTCACATACTATTTTTTACTTTTTCTCTTTTTCTTTTTCTTTTCTTTTCTTTTTTTCTTTTTTTCTTTTTTTTTCTTTTCTTTTTTTTTCTTTTCTCTCTCTTTTTTTATAAGGCAAGGATTGTTGTATCTGGATAGGCCTTTAATGATTTTGAATTCCACCCTTTCATTTAAAATAAAGGTTTGATATACATCTTTTACTTAAAAATCATAATAATAGTATTTGAAAATTACTCCTCAATAAAAGAAGTTTAAGCTTTGAAGAATAAAAGTCAAATCTTCTATTTATCCAAAAATACAACATTTCTTACTAAAGATAGTTTAACTATATTTAACACTTCTTTACTAAGAAAATTTTAACTTTAAATTTTTCATTATTACTATAAATTTTAACTAAATTCTCTTATTCATTTCTATATTCAAAATTTTGTTCCCCTAATATAACTTCATATACATAACTGTTTTCAATCAAAATTTAGATTATTTTTAAGTATTCTTGAGAACAAGTAAAATTTTAGGTTTTTGAAAAATTTTCTATTTTTAAAATTCCCCCCACCCCTAAAACTTTAATTTTTAGTTAGGATAAAATATTTAAGCATAAGAAATGATACATGGGTGAGAATTAAAAACTAACATAACATGCTTGCAGGAATCTTAATATTCTAAATATTCAAGTTTAACAATTAAAAAACAGGAGTAAAAAGAAATTAAATTCAGTTTTTCAATTTTTCATTAAATAGAAAATTCAAAGTTTTAAAGGACTTCTACAATAGTGGAGGTTTTCAAAGAAAATACACACCAACTGAAAATAACTGAAATCACACCAATACTAGATAGCAAATGGTAGTAGTAGATTTTGAAAAGTTTTAAACATGCAGTTTTTTTTTAAATAATAGTTTTTAATAGTGTTCCATATTCTCCTAACAATTTTGGAATTAAAGTACACACTATAAAAACTCTGACACAACGTACACATTAAAACATTTACTACTACACATATATCACACAAAACAACATATAAAATATCAAAACACATAAAGATACATCTGAATATGCATAAGAAAATAATCCAACTATAGTCAACATACTACCAGAGTTCACATAACAAACACAACATCAAAATAAACGCAAGAAACATCATACGTCAATAAATTAACAGAAAATCAGTAACACATAAAAAACAAACAAATCTACTATTCATCCTCATCCTCATCATCATCTTGCTCGTTCCAATCTCTGGATGGCACATAAGGTATATAGAATGGATGAGGGGGCATCTCAGCACTATGATAATCTCTAATCAATCCATCCAAATAATGCTGATAATTCTACTCATATTCATCATGTTTACAATATACCTTTCTATATTATCCATCTTATCATCAATGTCTCTAACATGATCACGAGTAAGACTCACTTTCTTCAAAAATTTTCTTAACAAACCAATCTGAGAATCACTAGATGATGAAGCTCACGAAGTAGTAGCACAGGAAGTAGAAGCAACAGAAGCCGAAGTAGAAGCAGTAGAAGCCTTACCAAATCCTCCTCTCCAGCCAAACTCTGAATGTGCAGTGTAAGCTCCAACATTTACATTGGTAAATGGTTTCAAAGGCTGAAGAACCTCTTCCTAAGTTTTAAATTTCACATCAGTCCGCTCACATAATGAATGAATCAAGGAAGGAAATTTCATACCTGCAGTAGTGGTAGATCTGGCGCAATTTAAAATGTAATAAAAAAAGATTGCTCCAATATTTATAGGCTTCTCTTGCTGAATGTAATAGTTCAAAACAACTCTCTCCCTTGTAACTTCACTAGTATGACTTAAAGGCAAAAATATAGAAGAGATAAAATAATGCCATGCTTTAGAAGTGACATTTAACTTAGAGGCTTGAAAATTGACTCTTCTATCATTAGTCATCTTCCATAAACCTCTTCCATCAGTAAAAAATACCATTATCTCATCTAACTCTCCCTTAGTAGGATGATAATTAGCATAAAAACAAAACATATCAGGAGGTAGTCTATAGAAAACATTGATTACTGCAGATGAAAAAAGTACTTCTTGCCTCCTCACCATCACAAAGTTCTCATCTGCTGCAGGTAAGTTTGCATAAAACTCTCTTAACACAGAAACAATAACAACAACGGAGAAACAACAGTAATTCTCCCAATTTCTTATGGAAATCATCTCTTCTATAAATTCTCCTGGCTTACTGAATAAATGCTCAGGAATCAATTTTCATGACTGTAGTGCATCGATGTTGTCGGCATATTTTGAGGTTGTGTATTGTATTTTGAAAAGGGGTCGCCTACAGAAATTGTCGGTGAATTTTTAATTTAATTTAAATAAATAATTTGAAAAGTAGTATTTGATTTTGAAAATAATTTTTAAATTTGAAGATTTTAAGATATGAAATTAAACTGATCTCACATCCCGAATAGTTTATATAAACGAGCACCGCACCACAACTGTATATCTATCCCGGAGAGTAGACACACTTGCTTGATGATGGGGCTCGGTTAAATAAACTAGAAGATTTGTGACATCCGTTTGGTCTACGAATCAATTTTATAAGCCGACAAGTTCCCCTGCTTAATATAAAGGAATTAAGCAGGGTTTATATTACCTGGGTTCTTAAAGTTCCCTATAAGGGCAATCCCCTATAGTTAATTACATCCTAAGTGACATGAATCACTTAAGAAAACTCTCGATAATGATCAGCGGTTTTGCTCTCAAGAATTTCAAAGTTTAAGGTTTTCAAACAATTGGATTTTGGAAATTTCAATAGGGAATAACTCAAATTTGAAACAGTTTATTTTAGGAGTCCAAAGGAAGAGGAGTAGGGGAAGTTGAGGATCCATGAAGAATCTTGGCACTTCCCAAACTATCCTATGGTTTGGCTTCAATTTGGAAAAATCCTATTATTATCTTTGTATTTCAATCTTGCCAATTTTAGTTAATTAGGACTTATATTCATATGACATAATCATACAAATAGCCTCAAAGATGTGAGGGTTTATGTCGTACCGAACGACTACCTCGAAGTCCTAAGACTGGTTAGGGCTTAATTTGCATAACATGATTATACAAATGCCTAACGAAGAGTTGAGTATTTATGTTGCACTAAGTAAACTACCTCAAAATCCTATGGCTTGGTTATTTAATTCTAGGAAAGGTTTAGCTGATGTAGAGTTGTTTTGCTGACGAAGATGGCCGTGCTGCCCACCGTGCTCCAAGCTCCTTGTTGTTGCAGAGGTTTAGTTTTAGAAGTCATAAATAAGGAGATGAGAGAAGTGTTTTGGTTTAGAGAAAATCTTAAAATTCAAGTGTTTTTTTAATATTTTAATTAAAACAAATCTTAAAGTTGGTTAAACAGAACTGATTAAGATCCCACGGTTCCGTCATCCTGGCACCGTTATTTTCATCAAATTCACTTAGTCCAGATGAATTTGCTAAACTCAACTGAATGAGTTCCACACCTTCATTTAGACCGTGGGAGATCCCGTTAGCAACACATGGGTTACATCATCCGAGGTATTCCCGATCATTCAACGAGACGTTTTAATTTAGTTGCAATTGTAGTTTTGTTGTTATGTTTGTGATTAAATTTTGAGTTGTTTTATATTTTGAAATGTTGTGGCAGTGAATTTTATCTTGCGTGATTTTTAATTTAGTTTTTGTTTCATTTTAGGGAATATCCTAAAGGTTTTGGTTCTCATGCAACTGTTGTTTATCATGCAAGAAAAGAAAGTGCAATGCAATTAATTACGAGAAGGTAAATTGCAATAAAATAAAAGCGTACCTGGAGGGTCTTCCCGTCATTCCAAGCTGCACTTGAAACACATGTTAGAGCATTTTAAGTATTTGTAGCAATTACATAGGTAAAGCTAAGGGAAAGGTTTCTGGTTTTCTACCAAGATCCTAATCCTATAGCTAGTCATTCCTATGACGTCTAGGTTTCCAATTTGGTTTTATGGATGATTTTTCGCACAAAAGAATAATTAAGTTCAATTGTTCTTATGAAATACTCTGTCATATTGAGGAAGTGCTTAAGACGAATCTTAAACATCTTTTCAATATTGCGGGAATTGTTTTAAGTCAAAAATGGATTTAATTAATCAAGTGGATTAATCATTCACGGTTTAATTAAGTTTTGTTCTTTTGCTCAGTGAACTAGGATGTTTGAATATCCTATGAATGAGGTGACACTTCACTAAATGCTCCACTTAGGAGTTATGATAACAAGAGTTTTTAAGGGCAAATTGATGTTTAAGTGATTTGTGATTTAATTTAATTTTAATTAATACGTTTAAGTTTGGAATAGTGTTCAAGTTGTTTTAGATCTATTTTGAATTCTTTATGTCTTAAGTGATGTTATATTTAATTTAATTTAATTTAATTTGGTTTAGTTTAATTTTAATTTAATTTAATTTTAATTTTAATTTAATTTTAATTTTATTTTAATTTGATTTTATTTTTAATTTAATTTAATTTAATATCTTTTAATTTAATTTAACTTGAATTTAATTGTGATTTAATTTAATTTTAATTTGATTTAATTTTTTAAATTTTTTTTATCTTTAATGTTTTTAAAGATGATTTAATTTAATTGTTAAAGTATTAATTTAGTTGAAATTTTGATTTAATTTAGTTTAAATGTTTTAATTTTAATTTAATTTAATGATTAAGTCTTTTAGTGTTTTAAATCTTGAGTTTGGATTATCATTTTAATTGGGAATTAAATATTATTAAAGTGATTAATTTTGGGACTCTTAAATTAAAGAATAAATGTCTTCTAAATAATATCCTTATTTTAATAATTTCAATTTTTATTAATCTTCCAAATTTAATTAATTAATTGATTAAGGTTTATTCTTAAAAATGATTGATGGGTTTCTACCCTTTAATTATTAAATTTCAATCATCCAAATTAGATTAAAATCAAATATTTTACTCTTTCATTTTATTAAGCCTAAAGTTTTAATTAAGGGTTAAAATTTTAATTACCATTTTGCCCTTCAAGCTTAATAATTCCATAACTCACTAAATTGAGCTTAAATAACTTTGATATTTTTATGTGACTTCATTCACATGTCAATTAAGACTTCAGAGGAGAAAATGTGATTTTTCTGTATTTAATTTATTTATAGAATTATTTTTTGTGGAAAATAGGGATTTTCAAGGAAAATTCAATAAGATGACCAAGGAAAATTTCCTATCCTTAAGAAAATTATGGGACATTCCTAATGACTAGAAGACCATTTGGACTATTCTTGGTGATTTTTTGAATTTTACTTTATTTATTATAATTATTTTGAGTTTTGGAGTATTAATTAATTTAAAAATAATATAAAGGTTGAAAAATGAGTTTTATATTTTTTAAAAATCTCTCTTATATCAGAGAAACCAGAAAACCAATTTTTATAATTTTTTGATTTTTCTTTGTTTTATTAGAATTATTTTAGTGAAAAGGTTGAAAAATACATTTTTAATATTAAAAATTACATTAAACCTTTAAAATTCAATATCTTATCCTAGGGACTTAAGAAAAATTTGTTCCTATGTGTTTAGAATTCAAAATATGACATTTTAGTGATTTTTAATATTTTTGTGATTTTTATTATTTTTTAATTATTAAAAATATTAAAATAATGATAAAAATCAACTTTTTTTAGAAAATTATAATTTTAATTTTCCTAAGTTCCTCTGATATTAGATAAGCTCCAAAATCATTTTTGTAAATTTTTGAAAAGTATTTTGGGAGTTATGAATTTTTAAAGTTTAATTTCATTCATGGGGCTTAATTAACCCTTGTAATGGGGCTAACCAAGTCCAATTGATCTCAAATTTTTATGTGGTGTTCTCCTATCCCTAGAGGACAGTGGAGAATTGTTTTTAAGTTAATTTGATGAATGGTTAACCCTAATTAATTAAAGCTCAATTTTGGGTGTTTAGGCCGATTAGGGTTGTTCAAAGTGAATTAGCTCAAAAATTATTTTTCCTAGGTCCCTACGGTCATAAGAAACATCACCAAATTTTCCTAGAATTTATTTATCAACATGCTAATTATTGGAATTAAAACACTCAAAACAGTAACATGCACTTGAAAAATCAATAACTTCTCATAGGGATGGCCTCTGACCTTGGAAAATTCAGGGAATGTTCCCAAGTTCAGAGGCTTCAATAGCCCCATGGTCTCATGCCATGGTGAATTTCCTATATGCATGGAGAATTGAAATAGTGAAGAGAGTAAATAAATCATTAAAAATAAAATACTTAATGAAATTACTTGATTTCTTTTCCACATTATTCTCCTCCGTTCACTGAGTAAGAGGGTATTTTTATTTTATTTTTAGGATTTTTCTACACAAAGTTATGAATTTTTGAAGTTCTGGGAATTAAATAAATAGAAAAATAGCCTATTTTTCTACTTATCCACGCGGCGCCACGCCATCCTCGGCAGCTCCAAAAGGCCACGCCGCGCGCTCTGATTAGGCAATGCCATCCGACTCAGCGCTCTAGGGGCCCGCGGTTCATGTCCTGTTGCTCCGTCCGGCGGGATCCTGGTCGTCCGCTCAATACACGTGTGATCCAATGGTTCCCAGTCATCGTCTACGACTGTTGTGAACCCATGACCGTCAACCTTCTAACCCTAATTTCTCACTCAGTTCTCAACAAATTTTTGAGTTCTTATGCTCTATGGATTCGTCTTGAAGAGACGAACCCTCAATACGGTAAACATGCATTGAAATTGACCCAAACTAAATGGAGAATCTCTGGAAGCTCGGGAGGAAGAGTGAATCCATACCTATGCTCAGAGAAGTGAAGCTTCGATGCGAGAGTTGTGTCACGTTCGATTGGGTCCAAGAAAGCTCCGGATGAAGTCCCTTGGCACAGTGAATTGTCCAGGTATGATTTCGACCGAGGCCCGATCACAAAGCTTGGAGGCCGGAAGCAATGGCTAGCACTGGTGAGGGGGCTTTTGCTGGGAAACTTCTCCTCTTGGTCCGGTGAAGGTGTAGGACCAATCGATTTGGAGATTGGCTCACTGTGGTGAAGTGTCCTGGTTTTGGGCTTGAATTTCAACTCTGAAATTGAGCTCACAGAGAGGAAATGGCAGGGAGATTTCAGTGGGGATCAAATTCTCTATGTGTAGAGAGTGGTCTAGGATGATTTTGGCAGAGTTTCCGTAAGGTTTGGTTCAGCACCTCTCATGGCCGAGAGGAGGTGGTGTTCATATAGGAGAGGCTAGAGGGCCTCCCAGGGGGGTTTAAGGGTTGGGATCAGCTGCTCTGGTGAGGAGAAGAACAGCTGTAATGGCCATTTGGAGTGAGGCACCTTAGCAAGGTGGAATTCCAAAATTTGGCTCCTCCCAAGGTCTCGACCATGGTGTTTTCCGGCGATCGAAGTGGCTGGCTGGCAGGCATGGGTCACCCTTAGGTCCAGGTGAGTCAGGGCTGGAGGTTTGTGCAAGCAATTGTCCCATGCCATGTGTAAAGGGGTTAGATCAAAAATGGAATGGGGGCATGGCTATTTTGGCTTGGTTTGGGTCAACCCATGTATTTGGGTGGGGTTCACCTCCCAATGACCTGGTTTTGGGCTGAGAGGATCATGTCAGTCATCCTACCAAAGGTAGTGAAGTCCACATCAAGGATTATGTGGCAAAGTATGGTTTAGAGTGTATCATGTTTAAGGTAAAAAAAGGTTTAAATAGGTTTAAGAAAGAGATCCCCTCTCTTGCCATTAATGGCTTGGTCACATGTCAAACCTTTCATGGCTTCATATGGCTTGTACATGGCTTGTCTTTGGCTCACCTATGGCTTGGCAAGAGCTTGGTCAATTTCATGAAAAAGGGTTTTAGAAATTTTGGTAATTTAGGGGGGATTTGATGGGATTTGGCATATACTTGATTTGGAATCATTTCATTATGGATTTAGAACTTAGGGGATGGTTTTATCAAATGGGTGATGATAGAGGATTGTCATGTGGGCTTTGTCATGGACTTTGGGCCTTTCAAATTTAGTGAAGATGGGCTTTTGAAATGGTTTAGGGATGGGCTTTTAAATTAAAAGAACAAATTGGTAAGTGGAAATTTTGTAAAGGGCCATGCCAAGTAAATGTTGTGTTTAGTTTAGGAATGTGTCATGAGTGATTTGAAATGAATTTGAGGTGGTTTGTGTTTGAATTGGGTTGAATTTGGGTTTCTTTGGTAAATGAGCCAATGTAGGTCAAATTGGGCTAATTTGGGCCAATGTTGGGCTAAGGTTGAAATTGATGTAAAATTAATGTTGGGAAATTTTTGTGGGAGTGTTTCAAAGAGGTTTTAACTTTGGTTGGGTTTTGGTTTTGGGATTAGGTTTGGGTTTAGGTCAAAATTAGGCTTTTTGGTTTTGGGTTGAATTTGAGTAGGGTTTGGGTCCAAATTTTGGGCAAATAATGTTATTATTTTGTTTGTGGGGATGTTAGGGAAGGTTTAGAAAAGTTTTGGGGTTAATTGGAGTTGAATTGGTTTGGTTTGGGCTAAGCTTGGGTTATGGGTCCAATTTGGGCTTTAAGCTCAAAAGTGAAATTGAACCCAAATGTCAGTCAAATTGAACTTGGATTTGGTTTAGATTGATATTCTGGATATTAATTTGAAGTTTTGAATTGAATTGGACCAAAATTGGGGTCAATTGGGTAGATTTGGTTTGACATTGGGTTCATTTGGGTTAAGAATGGGCTAAATTGGGGGTTTTGGTAAAAGTGGGGTAAATTGACAAAATTGGACCATGGTGTAGTTGGACAAAATGAAATTGTGAATATTTGAGATTTTGTGGAATTTTCTGGAAATTTTCTGAATTTTTTGATTTTTGGGTCAAGAGGGGTATTTTGGGTATTTGGAGGGTATTGGGGGGTACTTTTGGAATTTTTGGTATTTTTGACTATGGATGATCCATTTGAGTGGAGGGAAATGTTTAGGAATGGTTTTGGGGAATTTTGGGTAATTTAGGTGATTTTGGAAATTTTGGGTAGTTCCTAGGGCATTTGGTAGGTTTGGTGGGGCTGGGGCCTCGGGGCCAAAAATTGAAATTTTTGAAGAATGAAGATTGATCAAATTTGAGCAAAATGGAATCACTTTGGTTGAGCCATGAAGTCATATTAAGCCTATATGAGCCATGAGGAACTCATTTGAGGCATTCACTATGTTGTTCCTAACCCTCTTAGCCCGGGGCTTAGGGGTTAAGGTCCATCCATATGAATTACCTACATGAGTCAAGGAGTCAAGTTGGGTATGGGTGTGGTTTTAGGATTTGGATTGTGTGTGTGAGAGTGTAGAGTATGAGTGTAGTGAGTGTGTAAGTCGACCCTCACCAGACCAAGCCACCCAGGGTGGTCCTAAAGCGAAGAGTCCTATAGGGAACTCATCCTTTAAACCTTCACATTTGATTTCAACCCTCTAGGTGATTAGGGGTCTACAATCAAGTTTGTGGGGTTTGCAGGGAGTCAAGAGGTGTTTAAACTTCTAAAGGGTGGGTTCCACTTCTAGTCCTCTAGGATGGTCAAAGGAAAAGCCCAAGGCTAGATCCTAAGCACTAAAGAAGGAAGAGAAGACCTCATCAAAATTGAGGTCAACAGATGTATCGTTCCTCAGCCCTTGCACTAACAAACTTGTTAGAATCAAATCTTGTCTTTTCTCTCACTCGCTTTGACTTTGGAGGCATTTCTAAAAATTCACGAAAAATTTTACCATAAATTCTAAAATCAAACTAAACTTGCTAAATTAACTTCCAAAAGTAATTTCCACTAAATCCAAGCAATTTTTCTCAAATTTTCACCATAAATAGTGATTTTAAGATTTTCCAAAATGTACTTAAAATACATGGTGAAAATAAAAAATTCTTACTTAGGAGTAGTGCTCTTAACTTAAGGAATCCAATTCTAATAATTTTTGATGAGATTGGCTTTCAAATGATCCAATATATTGATGCCCTAGGCTCCTTTTTCGCGAAAATCAGAGGTTGAAGACTATAGGGTAGTTAAAAAAATGGCAATCTTCGGGTTTTTAACTGCTGAAAATCAATTTTCGTGAACCGGAACCTAAGTGCGAGGCCTTCGGCGCTTAGCCGCGAAATCTAGCGCGTAAGCGCTGATAATCTGGCTCTTAACCGCCAGTGCCCAAATTTTCACAATTAAGGAAATGCACTAAACCACTTAGCTAATCACCCTTAATCTTCTCAAAATAATTATCTCATCCCCATAAATCTCCTAGTACTCCAATTTCAATTTTAATATCCATCAATTCCAATCAAGTTTCACACAAACACAAACTTATATTCATTAAAAACAAACAACACTTAATACAAACTTAAAAATTTCTATCCAAATACTTTGGATGAAATTCTCTAGATACAAAAGGACTCAATAATAATAAAGATATGTTTACATCACTAAGATGTAACAATCACACATTAAAGTGCAACAGAACACAAACATAAAACATTAAACACTTATAACATCAAACACATAAGACAAAAGATACACAAAACAAACTACAAGATCAAACTAACATTTAATTCCACTCTCTAGTAAGTGAAATATATCGAGAACCACTATTATTACCATTTGAACCTTATGGAATGTAAATCTCATAGAATGGTTGATGATTGAACACTCTTAAATCTTCTTCTTCTAACCACTTGTTCTTCAGGAACATCACCTTATCTGCTTCTTCCACGTGACTTATATGACTGAATTGCATCTCGAGTTGCCATTCCATATTCTTCAAATGTGCATTATTTTCATTAATCTTTGCTTCGATTGAAGTCACTCGGGCTTTGATCTTTGTAATCTTTTATGCAATTCCTTGAATACTAACGGCGAGAAATCCATTGAATAACTCTTTAGCATTGTCACTAATAAACTTATTTTTGTCAGAATACTCTTTCTTCTTGATCCCATTCTTACAGGATGATGCGCTCAAAATACTCTGACTCAGGAATGGAAATGGGACTTGGGGTAAGTGTTTCTCTTAATCCAGAGCCTTTTTATAGACTTTAGAAGTGCATAAACCGCCTTTAAACGTTAAAAAACTCCAAAATAACTTCAAAAACCACTTCCCCATGATTTAGGCTTCTAGAACCTCATTTATCACATGTTTTATAACTCTGGCGCCTAAGCGCCAACTAAGCGGCGCTTAGCCGCCCGTGCTCAATTTAGCACAGGTCAGCCAAATGTCCAAAATTTCATTTCGACTATTCTAAGTCATAAAATAAGGTCAAATAAACAGTAATATAACATAAAAACTACAAAATACTACCACCAAAACATAAAAACAAACCAAACAAAGCATACAAAGCAAACATAAAGCAAAGCACACCGATAACTATGTGTTGTCTCCCACAAAGCCTTTGGTATAACGTCTTCAGCCTGACATACCTAGAACTCATTCTGAGTGACCCAACATCAGATTCTCATCATATTTAAGTTGATTGACTGAAAAATAAGGTTTAAGTCTATAACCGTTAACTTTAAATATTTTTCTAGTCTTAGGATCTTGAATATCCACAGCCCCATAAGAATAAACTTTTATCACAATAAATGGACCCATCCACTTGGACTTAAGTTTTCCAGAAAAAAATTACAATAAAACCACGATTAGATAATTTAGCCAAACCACTTGTCTGAGGATGATAAGCAGTAACAATGCGATGATTTATATGATATTTCTTTGCTAACTTCTCCATAATCTCATTTTTAAAATGACTTCTCCCATCAATTATGATTACTCTTGGTATTCAAAATCTGTAAAATATATTATTTCTTAAAATCTTTGCAACACTTTGAGCATCACATCGAGGTAAAGCAATAACTTCAATCCATTTGGAAACATAATCTACTGCTATCAAAATATAAACATTTCCAAATGATGGTGTAAATAGACCCATAAAATCTAATCCCCAAACATCAAATAATTCAACTTCTAACATATAATTGAGGGGCATCTCATTACTTCTAGAAATATTGCCTACACACTGACATCTATCACAATTTTTTATATAAGCATTCACATCCTTAAAAATTATAGGTCAATAAAATCCAGATTGTAAGATTTTTATATGCAGTTCTTTCAACTCCAAAATGTCCCCCATAATCAGAATCATGATATTTTTGAATAATTTCATAAGTTTCTTCCAAAGGTATACATCTTCGAATTATATAATCCTTTCCTTGTTTATATAAAAATGGGTCATCCCAAAAATAAGTCTTAGCATCAGACAGAAATTTCTTCTTTTCCTGGTATGTCAAACCATAGGGTATAATATTACTGACAATAAAATTTACTATGTCAGCATACCACGGAACACGCCATTCATTAACAGTGAATAATTTTTCATCAGGAAAATGTTCATTAATTTCTTCAGCATCACAGAGAGATTTTTTCATTTTCAAGCCTGGACAAATGATCTGCAATTTGATTATCAGAACCTTTCCTATCTACTATCTCAAAATCAAATTCTTGCAAAAGAAGAATCCATCTAATTAATCTCGGCTTCGCATCCTTCTTCTTCATTAAATATTTAATAGCATAATGATCAGTATGCACCACACATTTAGTTCCAATTAAATATGATCGAAATTTATCAAAGACAAATACTATAACTAATAACCTTTCTCAGTAGTGGTATAATTAATTTGAGCATCATTAAGAGTTTTACTAGCATAATAAATAACTTTAAAAATTTTGTCATATTTCTGACAAAAAATAACACCAATAGCATAATCACTATCATCACATATTAATTCAAAAGGTTTTTCCCAATTTGGTGAAATTATAATAGGTGTAGTGATTAATGTTCTTTTAATGTTTCAAAAGCTTTTAGGCAATCATCCTCAAAATTAAAAATTGCATCCTTTTTCAGTAAATGATATAAAGGTTTTGTAATTTTTGAAAAATCTTTGATGTAACGCCTGTAGAATCCAACATGTCCCAGAAAACTTCTAATTCCCCTTACATTGGTTGGGCAAGGTAAATTAGAGATAACTTGAATTTTTGCAGGATCTACCTCCAAACCTTTTTTTGAAATTCGATGTCCCAATACAATTCCTCCTGCTACCATAAATTGGCATTTTTTTTAGTTAAGGATAAAATTAGTTTCTTCACAGCTTTTTAGAACTTTAGACAAATGTTCTAAACATGATTCAAATGAAATTCTAAACACTGAAAAGTCATCCATAAAAACTTTAATCCCTTTTTCAATTATATCACAGAAAATAGACATCATACATCTCTGGAATGTAGCAGGGGCATTACATAAACCAAAGGGCATTCTTCTAAAAGCAAATGTACCATAAGGACTAGTAAACGTAGTTTTCTCTTGATCCTCAGGAGCAATTTGAATTTGGTGGTAACCAGTATATCCATCCAGAAAATAAAAGTATTTATGCCCAGCCACTCTATCCAGCATCTGATCTAGAAATGGGAGTGGAAAATGATTATTCCTTGTGGTAAGATTTAATTTTCTATAATCAATGCTTATTCGCCACCTTGTAACTTATCTTGTTGGAATCATTTCATTCTTTTCATTAACAGTCACAATTACTCCTCCTTTCTTAGGAACACAATGAATAAGACTAACTCATGCACTATCTGAAATAGGATAGATAATTCCAGCATCAAACCACTTCAAAATTTCTTACTTAACAACATCTTTCATGATAGGATTTAATCTCTTTTGGGGTTCAGCCCTAGGTTTACAATTATCTTCCATAAGAATTCTGTGCATACAAATTGAAGGACTGATTCCTTTAATATCAAAAATTGTTCATCCAAAGGCTTTCTTGTACTTCTTCAAAATTTCAAGCAAACTCACTTATTCTTTTTCAGTCAATTGAGATGAAATTATAACAAGCAAGGTTGAGGATTCACCCAAAAAAACATATTTCAAATGATCAGGAAGCATTTTTAACTCATGTTCAGGAGGTTTTTCAATTGATGGACCATAAGATTCATCTTTTTCAGTCATATCCAACAATTTAAAATTTCATGAACATAATTTTATTCTTCCTCTTAAAAATCTTTAGAATGATGAACTCCTCTTCTTGCTTATGTTCTAATTCTTCTCTTTCAGGTTTTTCTTCATAAGTTTATTTAAAATGACGTTCACTCAAATATATGATAACATCCATCTTATTACATTCATCATCTTTACCTATTGCAGGATATTTCATCGATTTCAAAATATTGAATGTAACAGTTTGATCATTAACCCTCATCGTTAATTCCCCTTTTTGCACATCTATCATTGCTCTGCCTGTGGCTAAGAAAGATCTTCCCGAAATGATAGGTATCTCTTTATCTTCTTCCATATCAAGAACAATGAAATCAACAGGAAAGATAAATTGATCCACTTTAACAAAAAAATCTTCTATAACTACTTTTGGATATGTGATTGAATGATTTGCTAATTGTAGAGTTACAGTAGTTGGGGTTATTTCTTCTAATCCCAATCTTTTGAATATTGATAGAGGCATAAGGTTAATGCTCACACCTAAATCACATAAAGCTTTTCCATAGAATCTATCTCCGATTGCACATGGAATTGTGAAACTACTAGGATCTTTAAGCTTTTCAGGAAGCTTCTTCTGAAATATTGCACTGCACTCCTCACTAAGTGCAACTGTCTCATTATCTTCAAAATTCCTCTTTTTGTTGAGAATATCGTTCAGAAATTTCACATAGCTCAGCATTTGTTATAAGGCTTCAGCAAATGTAATATTAATGGTAAGCTTCTTAAATATCTCCAAGAATTTTGAAAATTGCATATCCAAATTTTGTTGACAAAGTCTCTGAGGGAATGGAGGTGGTGGCTTTTCCAAATCAACCATAGGTGGAGAAATGGGTCTTTCCAAACTTTTCAGAGTGTCGTCTTTTGGTTCTTCAATCTCTTCTTTCTCTAGGTCAGTTTCTTTATGAACTCTACCTTCCAACTCCCTTCCACTTCTCAGTTGAATTACTTTTACATGCTCTTTATTCTTGTCTCTTGGATTTACTTCAGTATTACTTGGAGGCATTCCTTGGGATCTATTACTTAATGAATTTGCAATTTTCCCCAATTAATTTTCAATATTTTTGATGGTTGCTCCTTGAATTTGCAATTGATTTCCCATATGTGACACCACTTCTTCAATAGACAACTTCTTCTCCTTTAATTGTAAAGCATTGTTAAAACCTGGAGGATAGCTTAGTCTATAATTATTATTTCCTTGGTTGTTCTAGTTCCCCAATGAGTTTACTTGGTGGTTCCCCCATTGTTGATTAATACCACCCTGATTATTGGTATTCCAGTAAAATTTTGGATGATTCTTCCAACCTGGGTTATAACAATTAAAAGATGGGTTATTAGGCTTGCTTATAGCATTCAAAGTTTCTAGTGAAGAATAAGAATCAACCATTTGACCTAATGAATTTTCTTAAATCATGGAATTTGGCTGAGAAAAATTCATCCCAAATTGGTCTTTCTTCCTTGAAATAGCAGCAACTTAATTTGCTAACATTGCAAAAGCATCATTTTCATGAACACTGGCTAACTTTTTAGGATTTAACCTTTCAGAAGGCCATTGAAAATTATTAGTATCCATTTCTTCAATTAAAGCATAAACATCAGAAAATTGTTTAGACATTAATGATCCACCAGTAGTAGCATCGATAATTGATCTAAGAGATCCAACTAATCCATTGTAAAAGGTTTGAATTATTAATCAATCTGGTATCGAATGATGTTGACATTTATTGAGGAGATCTTTAAATCCTTCCCATGCTTCATATATTAATTCACCTTCAAACTGACAAAAAGATGTAATATCATTTCTAAGCTTCGCAGTCTTCGATGGTGGAAAATATTTAGCAAGGAATTTTTGTGCTAAATCACCCCAAGTTCTGATAGATCCAGCTGCTAACACATTTAACCATATCTTAGCTTTATCCCTTAGTGAGAAAAGAAAAAAGTCTGAGTCTAATAGCATCATCCGAAACATCATCTTATTTAAATGTAGCACACAACTCTAGAAAATTAGCAAAATGCAAATTAGGATCTTCAGTTGTTGCTCCCCCAAACTGATTATTAGACACCATTTGGATAATAGCAGGTTCAAGCTCAAAAGAATTATCAGCTACAGCAGGGTGTTGAATATTTCCATGAAGTTCATCCACTGTAGGTTAGCATAATCTCTTAAAGGTCTGAATTCTTGATGGATGCTAATATTTTTTATTTTGATGATTTGTCATTTCTTGAATATTTTTATCTTTTTCTGTATTTTTAATTTTTTTTATTTTTCTGATAGTTTTTTTTATTCAGAATCGTAAGGCACAAATCCCTTAGAACATGAACTACGCATACAACAATAAAATAAAATAAAACACAACACACTAAGAAAAGAAAAGTAAAAATTTAAATTTTTCTTAATTTTCTTTAAAAATGTAGTTTTAATTAGTGTCCCCAGGAATGCCGCCAAAAACTTGATCCCCAATAAATATATGTGTATATAATTTGGATATGAAATTTATGATTTTATAAATTGGGATACTACGGAAGTATACACATTGTTTATCAAGTAATATATGACTTTCTGATTAAGCCCCGAGATATCGAACCCACAGGGAAATGTAAAAAATTTTTAAAGAAAATAAGAAAATTATATTTTTACTTTTTAAATGACTTTTGAAAGTATGTTTTAATTTGTAAATTTTGAAAGTAGTTTTTGGTATTTTTGATAAAATGCTAAGCATGAAATGAACACTATCAGAACTTTAAAACACGATATAAAACACTAAAAAATTAAAGATCTTTTTCTTTCTTTTATAAAGAAGTAATAATTATGAAAGTATTGTTGTGGTGAAGTATTTAAAATGTGTTGTGACAAATAGGAGAAAATTTATTCTTTACCCTTACTTGGTTCTATAAAGAACATTGGTTAATTTGAAATTTTAAAATTTCGAAAATGGTTAGGCAGGGAAGATACCAGCTCTCACTCGAGAGTTCTCTCGATTCCCTCCACCTGGGGGCTAACTTCTCATAATAAAATTTAAAATATCAAACGAAATTAGGTGGGCTTTATCCAGTCACTCTAAAGACCTCTAATTTTACTCCCTATTAAAAACATATCTCCTAATATATTTGCATTCAATTATGTGGACTACAATTCTTACCCATATAATTGCATATGATTTTTACCAATTGTTGTTTGAGACAATACCGTATTGGATCTTACATAATCTCACAACAAATTTTAACATCTTAACTGGCCAAATTAAGAAGTAAATTAAGATCATGGAATTAAATCTTCACAACTTTGTCCAACTTTAAAAACTTATACATTCCACAACAATTCTACATAATTTAATTACTTTTTCATTTAAGAAAGAAAAAGATAAAGAAAACTACTCAGAACTCATGGATAAAACACAAGCACACATTGATTTGAAAATAGAAGTCATAATGAGAACACAACAAGCTTTAAGTAAAAACTAAAGATAAAAATAAAAGTAAACACTTATCTGAAAATCTTCTCCACAATGACTCTGGAAGTTCCTTTTAAACTTGACTTACCACAAGACAACACTATAAAGGTTGGCGCCCAACTCTGTTGACTCCAACTCTGACTTTAAACTCAATAAAAACTAGATAAATGGATGAAAGAAAATTGGTGGAAAGAAATTTTTACACCAACCCTTTCTCCTTAAAAACTAAACTAACTAACTATAGATACTAAACAATAATACTAAAACTAGAAGATTACTCTTTGAAACTAGAAGAGGACTAACTAAAAGAGGACTCACACACACACTAAGGACACACATATGCAAATTAAAAATAATAAACCAAAAGGTGCCTTGGTGTCTCTTCAAATTATGTCCAGATTCAATGTATCCACCAAAAGTTGCATCCTTTCATTCAAATTTGCCGCCCATGGGAAGTTAAGGAAGTCACCACCAAAAGTTGCTTCAAACACCCCTTGAAATTAGTGCCAAAATGAAGAAAATTTAATTTTTAACTGTGGCGACTAAGCGCCGACCAGGCGGCGCTTAGACGCCAAAGTCTAATTTTTCATTTTTTTCATTTTTTTGCTTCAAATTTGATCCAAATTTGCTCCTTTCATCATAATCACTCATTTTCATCATATCTGCAAGAAAAACACAAAATACCTTCCATTAAAGTGCAATATCACCAAAAATAGGTATACAAATGTTCATAAAAATACAATATATTTTAGGTGTATTAGTATCCAAATTTCAGTCCTCAACTCAGAGTTTTGAAGTCAGTACCTAAATTCTGATTCTTATCCCGAGGCTGGTACCTAAATTCCATTCCTCAACTCAAAATTTCAAGATCGGTACCTAAATTTCGATTCTCATCCTGAGTTTGGTACCAAAAATCCAGTCCTCACCTCTGAATTTTGAGATCAGCACCTAAATTTTGATTCTTATCCCAAGGTTGTTACCTAAATTCCAGTCCTCAACTTAGAATTTCAAGATTGATACCAAAATTCTGATTCTCATCCTGAGGCTGGTACCTAAATTCCAGTCCTCAACTCAGAATTTCAAAGTAGGTATCTAAATTTCAATTCTCATCCTGAGACTGGTACCCAAATTCTAGTCCTCAACTCAGAATTTTGAGGTCATTGCCTAAATTTTGATTCTCATCTCGAGGCTAGTACCCAAATTCCAGTCCTTAACTCAAATTTTAAGATCGGTATCTAAATTCTGATTCTCATCCCGAGGCGAGTACCCAAATTCTAATACTCAACTCATAATTTTGAGATCGATACCTAAATTACGATTATCATCCTAACTGGTATCTAAATTCCAGTCCTTAACTTAGAATTTTAAGATAGGTACCTAAATTTTAATTCTCATCTCTAGTCTGGTACCTAAATTCCAGTCCTTGCCTTTGAATTTCGAGATCGGTACCTAAATTCTGATTCTTATCCCGAGGCTTGCACCTAAATTTCAGTTCTATTTTCTGAATTTTGAGATAGGTATGAGATCACCTTAAGTGAAGTATGTCAACCTAATCTCATCTCAAGATTGGTGTGAGGCCACCTTAAATGGAGTAAGTCTTCTGATTCTCACCTATGAATTCCAAGATTGGTATGAGACCACCTTAAGTGGAGTAAGGCATCCTATTCTCACCCTCGAGATCAGTGTGAGACCACCCTAAATGGAGTAAGGTTTCCAATTCTCACATTTGAATTCTGAGATAGGTATGAGACCACCTTAAATAGAGTTAGGCATCCTAGTTTCTTCTCTACACTGCAAATTTCCACATCCTACCCACAAAATTCTCTGCATTCCTAAAATTTTGAGGTTGGCACAAAAATTCTGATTCTCATTATGAGGCTGGTACCAAAATTCAAGTTCTCATCTTGGGTTCAGTACTTAAATTCTGATTCCCTTCGTCACCTTTTGAGTCTGATATGAGTCCCCGTACTTTCCTTCTCAATTTGATCCCCATAATCATCAAATTCAAAATTCTCTACAAAATCGAATTCTTAAATCAAAACTCAAAATTTACTTTTAAATCTGAATCTAAAATCAAAATTCAAAATTCCCAAAATCAATTTCCAAAATCAATCTCAAAATAAATTTCAAAAATAAATTTTCAAAATCAATCAAGAAATCAATCTTTAAATCGATCGCAATTCAAACTTTAATCAAAAGTGAAGCCCCAATCGAATTAGTATCCAAATAAAAATCAAAATCAGAATTTGAAATCAAGAAAAAACAAAACAAAATCGAATCCGCCTTAACCGTCAGTTTCCTTGATGGTTATCTCTTTAAAATTCATAAAACACTCCTTTGAAAGGATTAGCAAACATGAAATAAAAATGAAATGAACCTAAAATCCAACCTCAAAATCCTAAAATTTGAAAATTCATCTTATTCCCTAGCAAGAATTCTAGAATCTTTAGTTTTGGATATTTACCTGCTACTCCATAGCGGAAACAATTCTCACTCAATTCCACTCTTGGTTCTAAGTGTGTTAATTAGATGTTTATGTTGGTTTTGTTCACCTCTTTGGTCAAAGTCAATACGTGCGGTGTGTTTGGTTAGCACACCACACCTATCGGGGGTCCATTTGTTGACCTCATTTTTTGTGAGGTCTAAACTTCCTCTTAATTTTTAGGATCTAGCCATAGGCTTTCCATTTGACTATCATATAAGACTAGAGATGGAGCCCACCACCGAGAAATTTAAACCACTTCCTAAATCTTTTTAAGACCGTACATGGATATTATAGACCTCTAAACCACTTGGAAGGTTAAGACCAACATGTGGAGGTTCAAGGATGAGTTCCCACAGGAATGACATAAACTTAGGGCAACTTTGGATGACTAGGGTTTGGTCTTGTGCACACACCCCTAAACCAATTCCACTATAACCTTTAAGAAACTCACATGGATAGTCCCAATACTCTAATCTTTGATTGAGATGACTAGAATCAATATGTGAAGGTTAATAAAAAGGTTGACACTTGGCTAGGCTTGGTCACAAAGTGACTAAGCATGTCTTAAGACCCCAAGATCCTAATTCCATTCTAAATCGTAAATTCCAAACCAAATTTTCAAAAAATTACCAAAACCTCTAAATTCATTCCAACCTCACCCAAATCATTTTAAACTAATAATTGGCCCAAAACCACCCAAGCCTACTGATACACCTAAAATATATAGTATTTTTATGCACATTTTTATACCTATTTTTGATGATATTGCACTTTAATGGAAGGTATTTTGTGTTTTTCTTGCAGTTATGATAAAAATTAGTGATTATGATGAAATGAGCAAATTTAGATCAAATTTGGAGCAAAAAAATGAAAAAAAAATGAAAATTGGACATTGGCGGCTAAGCGCCGCCTGGTCGGCGCTTAGGCGTCACATTTATAAAAATCAAATTTAATCAAATTTGGCACCATTTCCATGGGTTGTTTGAGGCAACTTTTGATGGTAACCTCTTTAACTTGCTTTTGGCAGCAGAAGTGATCCAAGGGATACAAGGTTTGGTGGACACATTGAATCAGGACACAATTTGGAGAGACACCTAGGCACCTTTTGGATTATTTTAAAATTATGTCATGTAATTTACATGAGAGTCTTGAAGGTGTCTTTAAGATAGTTTTTTTAGAGTTATTAATGAGTTGAGAGAGTGTTTGAGGGAGAGAAATTAGTAGGAGTAGAAGTAGAGAGTAAAAAAGGAGAAAGGGGTTGGAGTGAAGCCTTCGTCTCACCAATTCTCTTCCTTCCTTTTATTTAGTTTTTATTAAAGTCTAAAGTCTGTTTTTGAGCCATCAGATTTGGGTAACCTACTCTAAGGAGTGTTTTAGTGGAAAGTCAAGTTTCAAAGGAACTTCCGGAGTCTTGTGGAGAGGATTTTCAGATAAGTGTTTACTTCTGATTTCATATTTAGTTTTTAATTAAAACTTGTTGTGTTTTCATTATGATTTCTATTTTCAAATCAATGTGTGTTTGTGTTTTCTCCATGAGTTCTGAGTAGTTTTCTTTATCGTTTTCTTTCTTAAATGAAGAAGTAATTGAATTATGTAGGATTGTTGTGGAATGTATAAGTGTTTAAAGTTGGAATAACTCGTAAAGAATTAATTCCATGAACTTAATTCACTTCTTAATTTGGCCAGTTAAGATCTTAAAATTTGTTGTGAGATTATTTAAGATCTAATGTGGTATTGTCTCGAACAAAAATTGGTAAAAATCACATGCAATTATATGGGTGAGAATTGTTGTCCATATAATTGAATGCAAATATATTAGGAGATACATTTTTAATGGGGAGAAAAATTAGAGGACTTTAGAGTGACAGAATAAAGCCCCCTAATTTGGTTTGATATTTTAAATTTTGTTATAAGAAGTTAGCCCCCAGGTGGAGGGAATCGAGGGAACTCTAGAGTGAGAGCTGGTACCTTCCCTGCCTAACCATTTTCAAAATTTTAAAATTTCAAATTAACCAATGTTCTTTATAGAACCAAGTAAGGGTAAAGAATAAATTTGCTCCTATTTGTCACAACATATTTAAATACTTCCACAACAATACTTTCATAATTATTACTGTTTTATAAGAGAAAGAAAAAGATATTTTATTTCCTAGTGTTTTATATCATGTTTTAAAGTTCTAACAATTTTCATTTCCTGCTTAACTTTGAATCAAAAATACCAAAAACAACTTTCAAACTTTACAAATCAAAACATACTTTCAAAAGTCATTTAAAAAGTAAAAATATAATTTTCTTATTTTTTTTAAAAGGTTTTTACATTTCCCTATGGGTTCGATATCTCGGGGCTTAATCAAAAAGTCCTATATTACTTGATAAATGATACATATACTTGCATAGTATCCCATATTATAAAATCATAATTTTCATATCTAAATCGTAAGCACATATATTTGTCGGGGATCAAGTTTTTGGCGCCGTTGCTGGGGAAATTAATTAAAACTATATTTTTAAAGAAAATTAAGAAAAATTTAAATTTTTACTTTTCTTTATTTTTGTTAGTGTGTTGTGTTTTGTTTTATTTTATTGTTGTATGCGTAGTTCAGGTTCTGAGGGACTTGTGCCTTACGATTCTGAAATAGAAAGAACTATCAGAAAAATAAAAAAGATTAAAAATATAGAAAAAGATAAAAATATTCAAGAAATGACAAATCATCAAAATCAAAATGTTGGCATCCATCAAGAATTCAGTCCTCTAAGAGATTTTGCTAAACCTACAGTGGATGAACTTCATGGTAGTAATCAACACCCTGCTATAGTTGCTAATTCCTTTGAGCTTAAACCTGTTATTATCTAAACAGTGTCTAATAATTAGTTTGGGGAAGCAACAACTAAAGATCCTAATTTGCATCTTGCTAATTTTTTAGAGTTGTGTGTTACTTTTAAATATGATGGTTTTTGGATGATGCTATTAGACTCATACTTTTTCCTTTCTCACTAAGGGATAAAGCTAAGATATGGTTAAATTCGTTAGCATCTGGATCTATTAGAACTTGGGGTGATTTAGCATAAAAATTCCTTGCTAAATATTTTCCACCACCAAAGACTGCAATGTTGAGAAATGATAATACATCTTTTTGTTAGTTTAAAGGTGAATCAATATATGAAGCTTGGGAAAGATTTAAAAATCTCCTCAGAAAATGTCCACATCATTCGATACCAGATTGGTTAATAATTCAAACCTTTTACATTGGATTAGTTGGATCTCTTAGATCAATTATTGATGCTGCTGCTTGTGGATCATTAATGTCTAAAAAATTTTCTGATGCTTATGCTTTAATTGAAGAAATGGATACTAATAATTTTCAATGGCCTTCTAAAAGGTTAAATCCTAAAAAGGTAGCCAGTGTTCATGAAAATGATGCTTTTGCAATGTTAGCAAATCAAGTTGTTGCAATTTCAAGGAAGATAGACCAATTTGGGATGAATTTTTCTCAGCCAAATTCCATGAATGAAGAAAATTCATTAGGCCAAATGGTTGATTCTTATTTTTCATCAGAAACTTTGAATGCTATAAGCAAGTCTAATAACTCATATTCCAAAAATTATAACCTAGGTTGGAAGAACCACTCTTCAACTGGAATACTAATAATCAGGGTGGTATTAATCAACAATGGGGGAACCACCATGTAAACCCGTTGGGGAACTGGAACAACCAAGGAAATAATAATTATAGACTAACCTATCCTCCAGGTTTTAACAATTCTTTACAATTAAAGGAGAAGAAGTTGTCTATTGAAGAAGTGGTGTCACATATGAGAAATCAATTGCAACTTCAAGGAGCAACAATCAGAAATATTGAAAATCAATTGGAGCAAATTAAAAATTCATTAAGTAATAGATCCCAAGGAATGCTTCCAAGTAATACTGAAGTGAATCCAAGAGAAAAGCATAAAGAGCATGTAAAAGCAATTCAACTGAGAAGTAGAAGAGAGTTGGAAGGTAGAGTTCAGAAATAAACTGAAGTAGAGAAAGAAGAGATTGAATAACCAAAAAGAGAACGCTCTGAAAGGTTTGGAAAGAACAATTTCTCCACCTAAGGTTAATTTGGAAAAACCACCACCTTCATTTCCTCAGAGACTTAGTCAACAAAAGTTGGATAAGCAATTTTTAAAATTCGTGGAGATATTTATGAAGCTTACCATTAATATTCCATTTGTTGAAGCCTTAGAACAAATGCCGAGCTATGTGAAATTTATGAAGGATATTCTCAACAGAAAGAGGAAGTTTGAACATAATGAGACAGTTGCACTTTGTGAGGAGTGCAGTGCAATAATTTAGAAGAACCTTCATGAAAAGCTTAAAGATCTTGGTAGTTTCACAATTCCATGTGCAATCAGAGACAGATTCTATGGAAAAGCATTATGTGATTTAGGTGAAAGCATTAACCTTATGCCTTTATCAATATTCAAAAGACTAAGATTAGGAGAAATAACCCCAACTACTGTAAATCTTCAATTAGCAGATCATTGGATCACATATTTAAAAGGAGTTATAGAAGATGTTTTGGTTAAAGTGGATCAATTTATATTTCATGTTGATTTCATTGTGCTTGATATAGAGGAAGATAAAAAGATACCCATCATTTTGGGAAGACCTTTATTAGCCTCAGGTAGAGCAATGATAGATGTGCAAAAAGGGGAATTAACGGTAAGGGTTAATGATCAAAATGTTACATTCAATATTTTGAAATCAATGAAATATCCTGCAAGAGGTAAAGATGATGAATGTTATAGGATGGATGTTATCAGATATTTGAGTGAATGTCATTTCAAGTCAACTTTTGAAGAAAAACCTGAAAGAGAAGGATTGGAACATAAGCAAGAAGAGGAGTTACTTTATTCTGAAGATTTTCAAGAGGAAGAATTAAATTATGCTCATAAAAATTTTGAATTGTTGGATATAACTGAAAATGATGAATCTTATGGTCCATCAATTGAAAAACCTCATGAACTTGAGTTAAAAATGCTTCCTGATCATTTGAAGTATGTTTTTCTGGGTGAGTCCTCAACCTTGTCTGTTATAATTTCATCTCAATTGACTGAAAAAGAAGATGAGAGTTTGCTTGAAATTTTAAAGAAGTACAAGAAAGCCTTTAGATGGATAATTGCTGATATTAAAGGAATCAATCCTTCAATTTGTATGCACAGAATTCTTATGGAACTTAATTTCAAACCTCAGGCTTATCTCCAAAGGAGATTAAATCTTATCATGAAAGAAGTTGTTAAGTAAGAAATTTTGAAGTGGTTGGATGCTGGAATTATCTACCCTATTTCAGATAGTGCATGAGTTAGTCCTATTCACTGTGTTCCTAAGAAAGGAGGAGTAACTGTGACTGCTAATGAAAAGAATGAAATGATTCCAACAAGACAAGTTACAGGGTGGCGAATATGCCTTCCAACAAGACAAGAATGAAATGATTCCAACAAGACAAGAAAATTAAATCTTGCCACGAGGAAAGATCATTTTCCACTCCCATTTCTAGATCAGATGCTGGATAGACTGGCTGGTCATAAATACTTTTGTTTTCTAGATGGATATACTGGTTTCCACCAAATTCAAATTGCTCCTGAGGATCAAGAGAAAACTACGTTTACTAGTCCTTTTGGTACGTTTGCTTTTAGAAGAATGCCCTTTGGTTTATGTAATGCCCCTGCAACATTTCAGAGATGTATGATGTCTATTTTTTGTGATTTAATTGAGAAAGGGATTGAAGTTTTTATGGATGAATTTTTAGTATTTGAAATTTCATTTGAATCATGTTTATAACATTTTTCTAAAGTTTTAAAACGTTGTGAAGAAACTAATTTAGTACTTAACTGGGAAAAATGCCAATTTATGGTTGCAAGAGGAATTGTATTGGGACATCGGATTTCAGAAAGAGGTTTGGAGGTAGATCCTGCAAAAATTCAAGTTATCTCTAATTTACCTTGCTCGACCAATGTAAGGGGAATTAGACTTTTTCTGGGACATGTTGGATTCTAAAGGCGTTAAATCAAAAACTTTTTAAAGATTATAAAACCTTTATGCCGGTTATTGGAAAAGGATGTAATTTTTTTATGATGATTACCTAAAAGCTAGGAAAATTAATAACTGCACTTGTTATAATTTAACCAAATTAGTAAAAACCTTTTGAATTAATGTGTAATGCTAGTGATTATGCTATTGGTGTTGTTTTGGGTCAGAAATATGATAAAATTTTCAAAGTTTTTTATTATGCTAGTAAAACTTTTAATGATGCTTAAATTAATTATACCACTACTGAGAAAGAGTTATTAACTATATTATTTGGCTTTGATAAATTTCGATCATATTTAATTGGAACTAAATATGTGGTGCATACTGATCATTTTCCTATCAAATATTTAATGAAGAAGAAGGATGCAAAGCCGAGATTGATTAGATGGATTCTTCTTTTCCAAGAATTTGATTTTGAGATAGTAGATAGGAAGTGTTCTGATAATTAAATTGCTGATCATTTGTCCAGGCTTGAACATGAAAAATCTCTCTGTAATGCTGAAGAAATTAATGAACATTTTCCTGATGAAAAATTATCCACTGTTAATGAGTGGCGTGTTCCGTGGTAGGCCGACATAATAAACTTTATTGTCAGTAATATTATACCCTATGGTTTGACATACCAGGAAAAGAAGAAATTTATGTCTGATGCTAAGACTTATTTTTGGGATGACCCATTTTTATATAAAAAAGGAAATGATCTTATAATTTAAAGATGTGTACCTTTGGAAGAGACTTGTTAAATTATTCAAAAATGTCATGAATTTGATTATGGGGGACATTTTGGAGTTGAAAGAACTACATATAAAATCTTACAATCTAGATTTTATTGGTCTACAATTTTTAAGGATTTGAATGCTTAGATTAAAAATTGTGATAGATGTCAGCGTGTAGGAAATATTTCTAGAAGAAATCAGATGCCCCTCAATTATATGTTGGAAGTTGAAATATTTGATTTTTGGGGATTAGATTTCGTGCGTCCATTTACACCATCTCTAAGAAATGTTTATATTTTGATAGCTGTAGACTATGTTTCCAAATGGATTGAAACTATTGCTTTACCTTAATGTGATGCTCAAATTGTTGCAAAATTTTTAAGAAATAATATATTTTGCAGATTTGGAATACAAAAAGTAATCATAACTGATGAGAGAAGTCATTTTAAAACTGCGATTGTTGAGAAGTTAGTAAAGAAATATCATATAAATCATCGCATTGCTACTGCTTATCATCCTCAGACAAGTGGTTTGGTTGAATTATCCAATATTGAAATTAAAAGAATATTAGAAAAGACTGTTAATCCAAACAGAAAGGATTGGTCAATCAAACTGGATTATGCTTTGTGGGCCTATAGGACTGCCAACAGAACCCCTATAGGAATGTCCCCATATAGGCTGATTTTTGGAAAAGCTTGTCGTTTGCCTATTGAACTTGAGCATAAAGCATTTTTGGCTATTAAAGAGTTTAATTATAATTTGAAAGATGTTGCTGAGAAGAGATTATTGCAATTAAATGAGCTTGAAGAGATACAGAATGAATCTTATGAAAATGCTAAGATTTATAAGGAAAAGATGACGTTATGGCATGATTGGAAGATTCTCACTAAAAATCTTGTGCCAGGGCAGAATGTTTTGTTGTATAATGCAAGATTGAGAATTTTTTCTGGAAAACTTAAGTCCAGGTGGATGGGTCCATTTATTGTGATAAAAATTTATTCCTATGGAGTAGTGGATATTCAAGATCCTAAGACTGGAAAAATATTTAAAGTTAACGGTCACATGCTTAAACCTTATTTTTAAGTCGATCAACTTAAATCTGATGAGAATATGATGTTGGGTCATTCAAAATGAGTTCTTGGTATGTCAGACTGAAGACGTTAAAACAAGCGCTTTGTGGAAGGCAACACATAGTTATCAGCGTGCTTTGCTTTATGCTTGCTTTGTGTGCTTTGTTTGGTCTCTTTTTATGTTTTGGTGGTAGTATTTTGGAGTTTTTATGTTATAGTAGTGTTTATTTGACCATATTTTATGACTTAAAGGAGTCGGAATGAAATTTCGGACATTTGGCAGACCTGTGCTAAATTGAGCAATGGCGGCTGAGCATTGCCTAGTTGGCTCTTAGGCGCCGGAGTTATAAAGCATGTGATAAATGCGGTTCTAGAAGCCTAGATCGTGGGGAAGTGGTTTTGAAAGTTATTTTGGAGTTTTAAAATGTTTAAGGGAGGTTTATGCACTTCTAAAGTCTATAAAAAGGCCCTGGATTAAGAGAAACACTTGCCCCAAGTCCCTATTTTGATTCCTGAGTTTTAAGAAGAGTGTTTTGAGTGCATCATGTTTTCCTGGGAGTATGAGATCAAGAAGAGAGAAGATTCTGACTAGAGTAGGTTTATTAGTGATAGTGCTCAAGAGTTATTGAATGGATTTCTCGCCGTTAGTATTCAAGGAATTGCGGAAAAGATTGCAAAGACCGAAGCCTGAGTGACTTCAATCGAAGCAAAGATTAATGAAACTAACACACATTTGGAACATATGGGATGGCAACTCAAGATGCAATTCATTCATACAAGTCACATGGAAGAAGCAGATAAGGAGATGTTCCTGAAGAATAAGTGGTTAGAAGAAGAAGATGTAAGAGTGTTCAATCATCGCCTATTCTATCAGATTTATATTCCAGAAGGGTCAAATGGAAATAATAGTGGTTCTGGATATATTCCGCCTAATGGAGAGTGGAAATGTTAGTTTGGTCTTGTGATTTGTTTTGTGTACCTTGTGTTTTATGTGTTTGATGTTTTAAGTGTTTAATGTTTTATGTTTGTATTTTGTTGCACTTTAATGTGTGATTGTTACATCTTAGTGATGTAAACCTATCTTTATGATTATTGAGTTCTTTTGTATTTAGGGAATTTCATCCAAAGTGTTTGGATAGAAACTTTATTAAGTGTGGTTTGTTTTTAATGAATATAAGTTTGTGTTAGTGTGAAACTTGATTGGAATCGATGGATAATAAAATTTGAAGTTGGAGTATTGGGAGATTTATGAGGAAGAGAAAGTTATTTTGAGAAGATTAAGGGTGATTAACTAAGTGGTTTAGTGCATTTTCTTAATTGTGAAAATCGCGAGCCTTTGGAGGCTAAGCGCCAGAGTGCCGGCGCTTAAGCGCCAGATTTCGTGGCTAAGCGCCGAAGGCCTTAGGTGCTGGTTCGCAAAAATTGATTTTAGCAGTTAAAAACCCAAAGATAGCCATTTTAAACTACCATATCGTCTTCAACCCTGATTTTCAAGAAAAAGGAGCCTAGGGCATTAATATATTGGATCATTTGAAAGCCGATCTCAACAAAAATCATTAGATTTGGATTCCTTGAGGTAAGAGCACTACTCCTAAGTAAAAAATTTTAAATTTTCACTATGTATTTTGAGTACATTTTGGAAAATTCTAAAATCACTATTCATGGTGAAAATTTGAGAAAAAGGATGAGAAATTTCTTGGACTTAGTGGAAATTACTTTTGGAAGTTAATTTAGCAAGTTTAGTTTGATTTGAAATTTATGGTGAATTTTTTTCATGAATTTTTAGAGATGGCTCCAAAATCAAAGCGCGTGAGAGAAAAGATAATATTTGATTATGACAAGTTTGTTAGTGCAAGGGCTGAGGAACGATACATCGACACACTACAGTCACATAAATTGATTCCTGAGCATATGATTTCTATAAGGATTTGGGAGAATTACTGTTGCTTCTCCACTGTTTCTGTTGTTTCTGTGGTCAGAGAGTTTTATGCGAACTTACCTGCAGCAGAAGAGAACTTGGTGATGGTGAGGAGGCAAGAAGTTGATTTTTCACCTGCAGTAATCAATACTTTTTATCAACTACCTCCTGATATGTTTTGTTTTTTATTTTAAATATCATCCTACTGAGGGAGAGTTAGATGAGATAATGGAATTTCTGACTGATGGAAGAGGACTATGGAAGATAACTAATGATAGAAGAGTCAATTTTTAGGCCTCTAAGTTAAATGCCACTTCTAAAGCATGACATTATTTTATCTCATCTAATCTGTTTCCTTCAAGTCATACTAGTGAAGTTACAAAGGAGAGAGCTGTGTTGAACTATTGCATTCAGCAAGAGAAGCCTATGGATATTGGAGCAATCATTTATGATTATATTTTGAATTGTGCTAGATCTACCACTACTTCAGGTGTGAGATTTCCTTCCTTAATTCATTCATTATGTGAGCGGTCTGGTGTGAAATTTGAAACTTGGGAAGAGGTTCTTCAGCCTTTGAAACCAATTACCAGTGTAAATGTTGGAGCTTACACTGTAAATTTAGAGTTTGGCTGGAGAGGAGGATTTGGTAGGGCTTCTACTGCTTCTACTTTTTCTTCTGCTGCTCCTACTTCATGTGCTACTACTTCGCGAGCTTCATCATCTAGTGATTCATAGAATGGTTTGTTGAGAAAGATTTTGAAGAAGGTGAGTCTTACTCATAAGCATGTTAGAGACATGGATGATAAGATAGATAATATGGAAAGATATATTGTAAAACATGGTGAATATGAGGAGAATTATCAGCATTATTTGGATAGATTGATTAGATGTGATCTGAGTGCTGAGATGCTCCCTCATCCATTCTATATACCTTATGTGCCATCCACAGATTGGAATGAGCAAGATGATGATGAGGAGGAGGATGATTAGTAGTTTTTTTGTGTTACTGAGTTTCTGTTGATGTACTGATGTATGTTGTGTCTTGTGTTTTATTTTGATGTTGTGTTTGTGGTGTGAAGTTTGGTGGTATGCTGATTGTAGTTGGACTGTTTTTTATGCATATTCAGATGTATCTTTCTTGGATTGATATTCTATATGTTGCTTTGTGTGATATATGTGTAGTAGTAAATGTTTTAATGTGTATGTCGTGTCAGAGTTTTTATAGTGTGTACTTTAATTCCAAAACTGTTAGGAAAATATGGAACACTATTAAAAACTAATATTTAAAAACTGCATTTTTAAAACATTTCAAAATCTACTACTACCATTTGTTATCTAGTATTGGTGTGATTTCAGTTATTTTCAGTTGGTATGTATTTGCCTTGAAAAACATCTATTACTATAGTAAGTATTTTGAAATTTTTACTTTTCTTTTTATAAAAAAAATGAATTTGATTTTTTTTACTCTGGTTTTTAAATTGTTGTATATTTAGGAAATTAAGATTCCTACAAGCATGTTATGTTAGTTTTTAATTCTCACCCATGTATCATTTCTTATGCTTAAATGTTTTATCCTAACTAAAAATTAAAGTTTGGGGGGGGGGATTTTAAAAACAGAAAATTTTTCAAAAACCTAAAATTTTATTTGTTCTCAAGAATACTTAAAAATAATCTGAATTTTGATTGAAAACAGTTATGTATATGAAGTTATATTAGGGGAACAAAATTTTGAATATAGAAATGAATAAGAGAATTTAGTTAAAATTTATAGTAATAATGAAAAATTTAAAGTTAAAATTTTCTTAGTAAAGAAGTGTTAAATATAGTTAAACTATCTTTAGTAAGAAATGTTGTATTTTTGGATAAATAGAATATTTGACTTTTATTCTTCAAAGCTTAAACTTCTTTTATTGAGGAGTAATTTTCAAATACTATTATTATAATTTTTAAGTGAAAGATGTATATCAAACCTTTATTTTAAATGAAAGGTTAGAGTTCAAAATCATTAAAGGCCTATCCAGATACAACAATCCTTGCCTTACCAAAAATAAACTATGTGAAAAGGGAGGAGAAGCTTGAGGATTTAAGGGCCTAATCAAAAATTGGTTCCATACCTAAAGTATAAGATATAAGTTCTGAGAAAATATAAAACTTAAGGTTATAATATAGTAAGTAAAATTATTTTCAAATAAAGATTTTTAAGTGAGAAAAATAAGTCTATGAATCCTATATTTTGAAGAATCTACAAGTATTTCTGAATTAGATAGAAACCTATATTTTACATTATCCTTTACCTAAGAAATTTATAAACTTTAAGTTGGTCTAAATTACTGAAATTTTTTTCTAAATTGGACTATTCCATTTCTAGAATAAAATATTGTTACCTTCCTAAGAAACTCATTACATAATTTGCATGCTAAAATTTTCTATGTGATTAGGAGTCACTTGAGGACAAGTAACATTTTAAGTTTGGGGATTTTGATACACCTAAAATATATAGTATTTTTATGAACATTTTTATTCCTAATTTTGATGATATTGCACTTTAATGGAAGGTATTTTGTGTTTTTCTTGCAGTTATGATGTAAATGAGTGATTATGACGAAAGGACCAAAATTGGAACAAATTTGGAGCAAAAAAATGAAAAAAATGAAAAATTGGACATTGGCAGCTAAGCGCCGCCTAGTGGGCGCTTAGGCGCCACAGTTATAAAAATCAAATTTAATCAAATTTGGCGCCATTTCTAAGGGTTTGAGGCAAATTTTGATGGTAACCTCCTTATCTTCCTTTTGGCTGTCGAAGTGATCCATGGGATGCAAATTTGGTGGATACATTGAATCAGGACACAATTTGCATGAGAGTTTTGAAGAAGGAGAGTCTTTAAGAGAGTTTCTTTTAGAGTTATTATAGAGTTGAGAGAGTGTGTGAGGTAGAGAAATCAGTAGGAGTAGGAGTAGAAAGTAAGAAAGGAGAAAGGGGTTGGAGTGAAGCCTTCTTCTCACCAATTCTCTTCCTTCCTTTTATTTAGTTTTTATTGAAGTCTGAAGTCTGTTTCTGAGTCATCAAAGTTGGGCGACCCACTCTGAGGAGTGTTTTAGTGGAAAGTCAAGTTTCAAAGGAACTTTCAGAGTCTTGTTGAGAGGATTATCAGCTAAGTGTTTACTTCTGTTTTCATATTTAGTTTTTAATTAAAATTTGTTGAGTTTTCATTATGATTTCTATTTTCAAATCAATGTGTGCTTGTGATTTCTCCATGAGTTCTGAGTAGTTTTCTTTATCTTTCTCTTTCTTAAATGAAGAAGTAATTAAATTATGTAGGATTGTTGTGGAATGTATAAGTGTTTAAAGTTGTAATAAGTTGTGAAGATTTATTTGTTTTGGGCAGCTGCAGCTTATTCAGCTTATTCAAATAAGCTGCTTATTCTGATAATCTGTTGATAAGCAGCTGAATGGAATAAGCTGTGTGTTTGTTTGGTTTGAGCATTTGGAAAATAGCAGATTAGCAGCTATTTATGGATAAATGACTCTTATGCCCCTGAAATAAATAAGTTGTTGAGCTGTTTGGTTCTGTGGTTTGAAAACAGCTTATATGCAGCTGTTTGTAGAAAAATTACAATTTTTGCTCCTCTTTATTAATAAAATTTTATTAAGATATCAAAGTCTTATTTGAAATTTAAAAAAAATATTTTAAAAATTAAAATATTACTTTGAAATAAAAAATATTATTTTGAAATAAAAAATATTATTTTAAAAAAATACATCTTAATTTAAAACATATTATAAATTTATTTATTTTATTTCTTTATTGTTGTATGATCAACAAATTATTCACATATAGACCACTCAATCATTTTGTATTCTAAAACCAGGCCAAATATATCAATGAAAATGTTTCAAAATATAACAGTACATTTACATAACTAATAGTTATCCATATCAAATACAAGAGACTCTGAAATCTATACAATTGGTTTCATGAAACTTAAATACAAAAAATATAGATACCACACCTAATAGTAAGTTTCATGAAACCTAAATAAAAAGAAGAAATAACATGTTAAAATTATAAGAAGAAAAATGACAGCATTCATTTTATAATGTAAGAGCATGTCACGACGATCGTTGTTTGGTTTTGTCACCACAGAACTATTAGCAAACTTGTTTTTATTGGAAGAAGTCGAACTAGAAGCAACGTCTTCAACGAGTGATGCCGTCAATCCCCGAGCAATAGTGTTCGGCCTGGATAATGTAATGACAGATGTATTGTCAACCCACCTAAAGAACTTGCAGTCCTCTGATCCTTGTCCCCACCGAGGGCATCTGTAGAACAGCCGACCGTAGCTATGTTCCTTACGTGACGTGAGTATTAAGGACGGCAATCCATAGCGGCACAGTACTTGCTCGGACTTTACCGCAGACCTGTAGCTCATTTTTCTGCAAATATTTAAGAAAAAATTGAACAGACCAGTTAGCAAATTATAATAGCTCCATGATATGAAAAACCACAACGAAGTAAAAACAATTCCAGCTAGCCAACATGCCAGCCATTCAATTCCTATGTATTTAAATATTTAACACCTGCTACATTCCAGCCAGTCAACATGCCAAGATCAAAACGTTGGGAACACATTCCAGCCAGCCAATATTTCAGCCAGCCAACATGCCAACATTCCAGCCATCCAACACATTCCAGACAGTCAACACTTTTAAGCCAAAACAACAACTTAATGCTCCAAACAATCATTTAAATGTCTCAATCAGCAATTATAAAACGTCATTGAAACAGAAAAAGTATCGAGCAAGAGCAAACCCTCACAAAACGAGTATTTTTAAAGGCTCCAAACCGTCATTGAAAAGATGTCCTTCATGCTTAAGAAAGAGGTACTTCTTTTTGTAAAATAAGGATTTGGGTGGTGTAGATGTAAGGTTTAAGTTTTGGACATATATATATATATATATATATATATATATATATATATATATATATTATTAGTAACATGTAGGGAGCCCTACTGTGTTGCTCCTTTTTTTAAATATATATATATATATATATATATATATATTTGCCAAAACAAGAAATATTATCCCATTAAGAAGAAGGTTTACATCTGATGTAAGGCAAGGATAATTTATCCCTCTTAATTAAAACAGCAAGCTCACTAGTAGTAGATCTACTTAGCATAGACCTAGAAGACATAGCTCCTTTCTTAGCAAGCCAATCAGCACATCTATTACCTTCTCTAGGGATATGACTCCACAATACTTTAACCTTAGTACATAAAATAGAGATTTGTTTAAAAACATGCATAATAAACCATAAAGGAGGATGAAGCCCTTTAAACTGATTAACCAGCCATTTGGAGTCCACTTCCACATGTATAAACTTCCATCCTAACATAGAAACAATTTTTAAAGACCATAAAACAGCTTGTATCTCAGCATGCATCGCATTTTGTGCCACAATGGGAGAATAGAAATTCAACACACAATCACCTTTGAAGTTCCTGAAGATGCCTCCTATGCCAGCAACATTAGCTTTAAAACTTGCATCTAATCCAAGGTGAAATAGGTTTATGCCAATAAACTTTAGAAATCAGAAAAGCTCTTGAATCAGTCCTCCTTGGAATTTTGAATTTCAGCAACTTCTCTAATTTTCCAATAAAAGATATACATTTAATGCTAATTCGACTATGAGAAATCATACCATCTTCATATCTGATGTGACTTTGAGCCATCCAAATAAACCATAATATTATCCCAGGAATAAAATCAGCATTAACCTCCTTCCAATCTTTCCAGCAATCCAATAGATTGGACCAATCAGCATGAATAAAAAGATTTAAATGAGTAATGACTGTATGCCAAGTCTTTAAAATTACTGGACATTGAAAGAAGAGACGAGCAAAGGATTCCTCATGAACACCACATAAATTGCATTTGGAAGGCCCTCTTATGCCTTTTAACTTAAGAATATCATCCAAAGGCAATATGTGATGAAAACATCTCCAGTAAAAAAATGACATAGAAGGAGTTAAGTATTTATTCCAAATAGAATTCCCCAATCCACCTTAGGCCATAAGAAATATTTATTATAAACATATTTGGAAAATGATGAAAAAACAAAATTCTTAGTAACAATTCTGTCAGCCTGATTGGTATCAAAAGAAAGTTGTTTAATCACCTTAGTTAAATCTTTGCCCACTTGATTGATTAAGATGTCTTCATCCCATTGATTACCATTCTTCCAGCATTGTTTAACAGTTAAAGGAGTTCTATCCAAATAACTTTCAGTAATTCGGCCATCAGTAGCCAATTATCTAGCCAGAAGTCCAGTTTACCTTCTCCTAGTTCCCATACAAAACAGTCTTCAGCCATTTCTCTTACTTTAAGTAAATCAACCCAAGTTTTAGAATCACCAAACTTTCTCTGAATCAATAAAGGATGTGAATGTTTACAATATTTCAGCTTCATATACTTAGCCCAAATTGTAGTTTGGGATCTAAAATTCACCCAAAGTTTACAATAGAATGTTTGATGTAGATGCTGAAAAGATTTAAAGCCCATAACTCCAACAGAAATAGGTATACATAAATTTTCCCATTTCATCCAATGTATATTTTTATTTTTTCCTTCCCAAATAAATCTGTTAAACAATCTTTCCAAAACCAGTTGAGTTCTTTTCTTCATTCTTAACATTTGCAACAAATACATAGGATAGGATGAAAGTATACTTTTAACAAGAGTGATTCTTCCACATCGTAGAAAGAAAAGAATTTGTCCATACTGAAATTTGCTTGGACACCTTTGAAATAATCTCATCAAATTGAATTTGAGGTTTCCTGCCTTTAAACAAATGGACTCCCAAATATTTAATAGGTAGTTTAGCAGATTTAAATCCTGTTATATCTTTCACCCAATTTCTGGAAGAGGACTTCACTTGTTTGCTGAAAATTATTTGACATTTGCTAGGGTTGAAATTCAGACTCGAAAGATTACGAAATAACTCAAGCGACAAAGAAATTCTTTTGACGACTAGCTTGGAAGCATTTGAAAAAACTATGACATCATCAGCATACATAAGATGACCCATATTGTAATTAGCTTTGTTAGCAAACCAGAGATATTCATGAGTATTATATGCCTTAACAAGTAGTTTGGAAAGATAATCCATAGCCAATATGAAAATAGTAGGGGACAAAGGATCTCCTTGCTTGATTCCCCTAGAAGCTTGAAAAAATCCTTCTGAATTCCCATTAATCAGTAAAGTATAATAATTGACTTGCAGCCATCTATAAATCAAATGATAGAAATTAGGAGAAAAACCTTTTGCCTTAAGCACATGCATAATGAACTCCCAGCTGATGGAATCATAAGTTGTTGATAAATCCAATTTATAGATCAGATTTCCTGATCTACATTGTCTATCCAAATCCAACATAAGTTCTTGTGTGATTAAAATATTATCAGTAATATTTCTACCTTTAACAAATGCTGATTGATAAGGAGACACAATTTGAGGAAGAATCTTTTGTAATCTGAACACAATAATCTTGCTAATGAGTTTAGAAATAACAGTTGTAAAAGCAATTGGCCGAAATTTATCCCAGCTACTTTTGACATCATCTTTAGGAATAAGAACAATAGTTGAGACAACAAAGTATTTAGGCATGTCCTCTCCCTAAAAAACTTTGAACAGCTTGAATTACTTTTGTTTTCACAATCTGCCATGCTTTGATGTAAAAAGTTGCTGTAAATCCATCAGCCCCAGCAGCCTTATCCCCATCAATGGAACATAAAGTTTGCCAAATTTCATTTTCAGAAGGAATAAAAGACAGATCCAGCTCCTTAGTAATGTTGACATCTTCTAAAAATAATGAATTATCAAATAAATTTTGTTGGAAAACATGAGATCTATTCATGAAATTCGAAAATGATTTACAACACTTGAAGCAATAGAAGGTAGATCAGTTATCCACTCTCCATTTTCAGCTTTAATTTTCAAAATTGCATTGGAAGATCTTCTATATTTAATAGAAGCATGATAAAAGCTAGTGTTTCTATCTCCTTCAAGAAATCTTTTTACAGCAGCTTTTTGTCTGAAAAATGATTCTTCCCATTGAATGGCTTGTATCAATTTTAGATTAGCTTGTATCAGATTCTCAGATCTTAAATCATGTTCTTCATCACTTTCAGCCTTTAAAACCTCCATTTCAGCATCTCTAACTTTTTTTGAAAGATTCCCAAAATAGTTCCAATTCCAATGCTTGAGTTGTCTTGCTACTAATTTTTGAATAAGCCATAATCTAGCCCATGGTGATAATCTAGAATCAGGTCTCCAAACAGAATTCAAAAAAGGCATAAACTCTTCATGTTCCAGCCATACATTAAAGAATCTGAAATTTGCTTTTGAATCTCTAACAGATAATGCAATAGACATGAGTAATGGTCTGTGATCAGATGAAGTGTAAGAAAGATGTGTAACTTTAGCATAATAGAAATCATCCATCCAAGCAGAATTTGCTAGGAATCTATCAAGTCTTTCATGCAGCCTACCAATTTTCCAAGTGTCCAAAGGACCCTGGAAAGGAACTTCCACCAGATTAGCAGCATTGATATTATCAAGAAAAGAAGTCATTTTTTTAACATCATAAGATTTTCCACCCCACTTTTCATTAGGATAGGCAATACTATTAAAATCACCACCAACTAACCATGGACCTTGTATGTTGGATTTGAGATTAATTAGTTCCTGCCATAAATCTTCCTTAGCCTTATTAGAACACCCAGCATAGACAAAGTTTGCAGTGGTCTCTAAATAATCCCAAGACAATGATACGTGAAGAAATTGTTGATCATTAAGCAAAACTTTACAAGAAACATCCTTTTTACAAAAAAACCAGATTTTACTTTTGATATTAGAGATAATATCATATTGTGAAAAAATTCTCACCAACTTAGGAGAAATCCTCTTAGTAAGAGGCTCCAAAATTGCAAAGCAACATAATTTATAGACTCTAACTAAATTTTTTAATCTTATCAGGGAATTAGAGTCTGAAATTCCTCTGATATTCCAGCACATTAAATGAATTATATGTTTGGAGGTTTGTAGCTCCTAGTAGCTCTCCCACCATTGACATCATGTTCCATACCATGAGAATTATCCAATAGATTTTTTAATTCCTGCTTTCCTTTATATTTTCTTCTGCTTCTTTGAATCTCCCAATTGTCCTCCATCTCATTTCTGATATGTGGCAGCATTTCCAGATCAATATCATTATCTGTAAGTTCAACTACATTAGGATATGACATCTCCTCAGGTTCCTTTATAATTAGATTTTCCACAGCATTAGACTGACCAGCAACAACCTGCTCAGAAACCACAATGTGGGATATGCCTTCATTCATGATCTCTTGCCTTCCAACCACTTGTGTATCAGCTGAAAAACTGTCTGTTTGAATAACAGGTCCAGCAACAGGAGCTGCAACCTCATCTGGATTTAAACTTTTTGCTTGCTTCCCAGAATCACCATCTTCCTTCATAACTTCATTCACCACAGCATTAACACCTGAGCCAACATTCTTCTTCACCATTCTTAAATCTGGATGAAGTCTATAACACCTATCTTGAGTATGGCCAAACATTTTACAATGGTTACAATAAAAAGGTTTTTGTTCCATAGTAATTGATTGCCAATACCCATTATGTTCAGTCCCAAGCCAAATTTCTTTAATCTCAGGCAAAGTTATGTCCCTCTCGACCAAAATTCTAGAAGAAGAGGGTCTAGATAAATTAAAAGTGGAAAGATCAAGCTTCAATGGTCTGTCAATTATTGAGCCAATAGAGAACAAGACTTGATGATTGAAAAAAGGTAATTTGAGTCCTTGTAACTTATACCAAATTGGTATAATAGGTGGTTCATGTGCTGGATCAAAATCTAATGACCATTTCAGAATTTTCATCATAACTCCTTCAATTAAAATAGACTTCTTGGAAAAGATTTGTGCATAATCTTCTTCTTTAGTGAGATGTATCATGATATGTCTTCCATCAAATAATCCTATCTTCCAATTTCCTGCTAGTTTGAAATTATCAAATACCCTTCTAATAATTTCCATTCTTGGATGGCCCAACTGGAATTTGCCAATTAAGGTAAATTTGTAGTTCTCAGTTAACATATCAATCTCCTCATCAGAAAAGACAATAGCATTTTTACCAGATTTCTTAGTGCCTTTCTTGATAAAACTGCAATCAGCTTTTCCAGCCAAAGATTCATGATATAGCTGAGGGAAAACCAGTTTATCACCCAATCCATCCGACGATCGACCCACACTTCAGAAAAGCTCTCCTTGCCCAACAAAGGGGAAGCACCATCAGAATTGACAGCCATAAATCACACAGTCAAGAAAAAAAGGCAAAACCAATATGAAACTTCCAAGAATCAACCAAAAAAGAACCAATCCGAGCAAGAAAATAGAAATCAATGAATCAAATAGTAATTGATTCAAATAAAACCAGAAGACCAATGAAGAAAACCAGAGTTAATCAGATGCAAAACCCAGAAATTCAATACCCACCTTCCAGAAAAAAAAATCACATACTTCAAGATCTGATCCTTCAAAATGGTATTATATATATATATATATATATATATATATATATATATATATATGTATAAGAATTATGTGGTATACATGTGAGTATTAAAAGTTAACTTTAGGCGTTAGGCATGTAAATACATATAAACTCGGGTGGTATATATGTAAATTCTAAAGCGACAAGGGTGTTGAGGCATGGGTCAACGAATAGCTTGGAACCTTTTGGAACTAGGATAACTTCAAAACATATGAATATTTCAAAAAATTTCATTCAACATTTTGGAACTAGGACAACTTCCATAACTAATTTAAAAAAATTCATTTAACTTTTTGCTGTTCGAAGCAAGATTTCACAACTACCATGCCAAAGAGTTTCCAAATTTTAATACCAAGTATCCGACGGTAGTATTACGTATAAAGAATGATGTGAAAGGCAAACCTGCCATGAGAAATTTTCTGTACAGCAGCCAAGCAGTGAAGCCTGTATCAATTTGGCATCTATTGCAATAATTATTAAACCGAACTGTCATATCTATTTGCACAAAATAATCAAATGTACATTTCAAGTGTGATTTTGAAGAATCGATTAGGGGAAAGAAGAATATAGATAGCCCTTTGAAGAAGCAGGTAATCTCGAACACTGGGGCCATCCAAGTCGCTGCTATATCGGTTAGGGAAAAGGTAGCAACTCACTCGATGCCATTCAAGTATGATTTTAAATGTTTTGAGAGAGCAACTCACTCAATGCCTTTCACCACATACTCCAACAAATCTTTTGTACTGCAAACTATATTGTATACACAAATCTTTCCTTTTTTCCTTCTAATAATGAGCTAATGCATTGCCGATCTCGGGCTAATACTTCCAAAAAATATAGTCGTTAATTAAAATAAACCGTTCAATAACAAACATGAACATTCCTTGATGGGTTCTAGATTAAAAACTCCATATCTTGAAAGCTCATCAATCTTTTCTTTAAGAAAAACAATCACATTTAAGGAACCATTTTTAGATCAGACAGTGAGTAGATTGAATAAGTAAAATTCTCCTTGACCATGTTAATTACTTATAAACTATGTAAAGGGTGTTTAATATGAACACAAAAATTTGAGTGGAACTATAGGTCATGACATTAATACAAGAGATTATACGATTATAAGAAAATACAATTATAAGAAAATCATAAGAAAATACAATTATACAATAGATCCTTTAAATTAGTATTGAAGCCAACATGAACACTAGATTACAACCATTATGGCTCAAATCAGAAATCAGAAATCAGAAATCAGCTCCATCCAAAATGAGCTTCACTAGATTACATCAATCTTAGGACACAGCCAAGGAACAAACTTGCACACAAAAATCAAATAAAACACATAACCAGGTACAAAGAGAGGCCATTGAAACACATCCAAAATGGACAAATGACACATAGTAAACCACTTGAATTTCAAAAAGAGTCCATTGAAACAAGGTTAGTACAAGGGCATATAAGATATTGAAATCAGTTCAGGAGTCACATATCGTATCTATGATACGCTCCCTCAAATCAGCCATCTCTGATGCACCTTCCCCGTCCAGTGTAACAAACTCTTTAGACTGTATGAATTCTTCTGGAATAGATTCCCCAAGATGAGAATCATATTCATAAGGGGGGATATGACTCTCATCAGCGTCAGCTATGTTGAAGTCTGTATCGTGCCGGGAGGGATGTCGTCTAATGAAATTGTTGAGCGCCATCGTAGCAATCACGATGTGTACCTGCTTATGATATCGATACGGCGGCATATCGCGCAAGATGACCCATGTTTTCTTCCAAACGTTGAATGATGGATCACCATGACATTTTGAGTTGGTGAACCGCTTCGACCAATGAAAGCTACCTTATCCTGACTGGCTACTCGGGCATGTACATGAGTACCATCAATCGCACCTATGCAGTTCTGTTCTGCATAGTTAGAAGATTTTTTTTGGTATGCACGTAAAGAAAATAAAGATTACCTTGAAATAAGGCATGTAACAGGGATCATTTGAGATTTGAACTGGGGTATGAGCAAATGATGGATCTTTTGGCCTGACGATTTTAGTAGCTAAACTAGCAAGTGCCTGTATGCCTTTGGAGAAATAGCGGCTGATTGTCTCGGATGAATGCTGAAATCTCTCCATGGCAGCTCTAATTGATTCATTCTGTGACAGAATATATAGGGTTATGGCCAGTACCTCTCTTCTTGTCGTTCTCGAAGAACCTTGAAGCCCGTGGTTTAGGGATAACTCGTGAAGCGGATCTAAAAATATCGGGACAAACATTCTAAATATGTTGCTAAAATGAATTGGATGTCCTGAAAGCATCTCACCCACTCATTTGTCCCCAACATAGGTGGAGGTCATACGGGGTAAACAAAGGCTGCTTGATCGATAATACTCCAGCAATATTATTGCAATAGCTGCAGCCAATGCCATTCTCTTACGACGTTCGTGTTGCGTATCCATCCTAGAACAAGGAAGATATTAGATAGAGCAGCAATTACTTATCCGTGGAGCAAACCGGTAACAATTAAAATATAACTCCAAATGCATATAACGCTACTAATTAGCTTTTGAGTGCAGTCATGAAGAAGTACAATTAACAAGAAAACATAAGTCCAAATAACAACTGCGTACACAACATTAAAGAGTACATTACAGAAGACAGGAAAAGCATAAAAAAACTCAGTCATCCATAATAACATGCAAATACTAGACGCGCATACCCGGGTCCATCGCCATGAATATTTGTCTGCGTGTTGGATCCTCCAGTTTTTTCATAGACATTGCATAGAATTGCTTGTCCACAACCACTTCAGGGATAGTAGAAAAAATTCAAATACTTTCTAAGATAACACAGTCAGGAGCCGGAACAGGCGGTGGTGCTCCAAAAGCATCAATGAGACGGTCGAGCTTATCCAACAGAATACTGTCCCTTTCTTTCTTCTTTCTCCCTTGCCTGAGCCTCTTCGACTGTGAGCTTGAATCACCCCTCTCCCTCTGGTTGACACTGTGTATTTCATCATCAACATACACTGAATCTGATGGGGAATCATCTGGAATTACAGTAAACCCTGTCTCACTAGGGCTGACTGCATGCTGCCCCGTTGCCACCACACCTCTAAACATTATGTCTAGTTTTTCTTCAAACTCTGGTTCAATTCCGATCTGTTTGAATTTTTTCAATGCTGGTATTGCCTGTAAAAGAACATTGAGATTGGGGTTTAGGGACATAATAGCTTAAGTGAAAAAAAAATATAATAAATGAGAAATGGAAGAAAAATTTTGCAAACAAGAAAATCTTACCTCAATTTTCTCGGCCCACCAAGCATCCGAAGCATTGATTGTCCGTTTAATGGGATCCCGACCTGACCCGAGTATATCCAAGCTTCGACCCCTTCCACATTTTCCGGTCTTTCTTCAATCGATCCCATTCTTTTTTAAACTGTACTCTTTCATAATCTCTTCCTGTCTGTTCTTTGAACTTTTGAGCTATATTCAGCCAACCTTCCTTACTGAACTGAGTGGTTGGCCTATTACCGGCGTCAATCTCACCGATGCAGATGTTGCAGAAAATGTTCATACCCTCCTTATCCCATATTACTGAGGTACCAGCTTCATTTTTCCTAATCATTGCTAATAAAACAATGCAAGAGATGCAGCATAAAAACATGAATTCTATTTTGCATACATAGCATCCAATGCATTCAAAATTAAAAAGGTTAAAGATTTTTATTGCGCTAACAAAAGAGTACCTATCTTCCAATAGTAACATAAAGGCCAAAAATCATAAGGTCTTAGCATTCATAAATAAATTATTTTCCCTATACCGCCCTTCATTAACATAATTCTAGCAAAAAACTATGCTATATAACTACCTTCAACACAACCATTATAAGTTCACTTAAGAATAAATCAATCCTTGGCACAGAACTCATTGAGAGAATCACTTGGCCAAAAAAAAAATCAACTAAAATACAATTTTTTTAAAAAAGTCTACTTTAATAAATAACATCTTTTTAAACTGTTCAATTTTTTATAAAAAAATCTACTTTAAATAACATCTTTGAATTAGCTTTTGATAAGTTCTTAAAATTTACATAAATTCAGGTTGCATTATTAATTTCAGACAGCTAAGAAAATGGTTGAATATTTGTTAGGGAAAAATTCCATTCTTGTTGAGTTGCCTGAACGCATTGAGGGTAGTAATGCCATTGAAAATCATAATAAAAATGCAAAGCCTTTCAGCATTCATCCTATGCCATCAATTGCTTCAAATCATGGCAAGATAGTAAGTATTAAACCATTTTTATTTGTAAGATTTACTAACATACCGCTCAATTCTTAGGTATTTACATACCTTATACCTAAACTTCAATTTTTACAAACAAAACACTTTACCTATGAATTGGGTGGTATGTATGTAACTGCCCCTTTTTACTATCTCTATCTTAAATCTTTTTTTTTTTTTGCATTTTGTTAAATTATTTGTGTTTTGTAATTAGTTGTAAAAAATGGTTACCTTGATCTAATCCTTTTTTCCAGCTTACCTTTATTTTGGTTATTGTTTATGTTTTTTTTTAGATATTACCCTTTTGCTGTCCAACATAGAATAGGTGATGCAACTTGAACGAATGGGATGAGAGATATATTAATGCTTGCACGAAGATCCTCTAATCCCACCCAGAAGGTACTAATGGAAAATGTTTAGAAGAAAACAAAGCAATATGGCGAAAACAGTAAAGCCAAAACCTAAACCAAAACTCGTCGCCCCGATCTGCTTCAGAAATGAACACAAATTTCTCCAGAAGCTTAATATGAGTGATAGAGAAGGTTACCTTCGATCTGGGATGCGGATCTGGGATGGGGCCGACGCGTAGAGCAACAGACAGGGTAGATGCGAAGAGAGTGATGGGTAGAGCAGCAGACAGGGCCGAACGAGGAGCAGATCTGGGATGGCGCTCAACGGGGCATGTGAGACGGGGAGGGCGACGTGCTACGAGCAGCAGAAGGCACCCAAGGAAAAAAAATGGATACCGTGCGATAAGCTGGTGGCTGCCCGCATCCGACTCCTTGAATAAACCTATTACGCGCGGTGGTGGGATAAAGCGGGCTCCGAAAGTTTTATTCAAACAGGGCAGTGGCGTTATCAAAATGCCACCGCCCTCAATAAGTTGCCCCAAACGCCACCTTAATTCCAGGAACTTAATTTACTTCTTAATTTGGCCAATTAAGATGTTAAAATTTGTTGTGAGATTATGTAAGATCCAATGTGGAATTGTCTCAAACAACGGTTAGTAAAAATCACATGCAATTCAATGGGTGAGAATTGTAGTCCATATAATTGAATGCAAATATATTATAAGATATATTTTTAATGAGGAGTAAAATTAGAGGACTTTAGAATGACAAGCTAAAACCCCGTAATTTGGTTTGATATTTTAAATTTTGTTATGAGAAGTTAGCCCCCAGGTGGAGGGAATCGAGGGAACTCTAGAGTGAGAGCTGGTATCTTCCCTGCCTAACCATTTTCAAAATTTTGAAATTTCAAATTAACTGATGTTCTTTAAAGAACCAAGTAAGGGTAAAGAATAAATTTGCTCCTATTTGTCACAACAGATTTAAATACTTCCACAATAATACTTTCATAATTATTACTGCTTTATAAGAGAAAAAATATATATTTTATTTCCTAGTGTTTTATATCGTGTTTTAAAGTTCTGATAATTTTCATTTCCTGCTTAGCTTTTTATCAAAAATACCAAAAATAACTTTCAAACTTTACAAATCAAAACATACTTTCAAATGTCATTTAAAAAGTAAAAATATAATTTTCTTATTTCTTTAAAAAGTTTTTACATTTCCCTGTGGGTTCGATATCAGGGGCTTAGTCAGGAAGTCTTATATTACTTGATAAAAGATACGTATACTTTCATAGTATCCCATATTCTAAGATCATAATTTTCATATCTAAATAGTAAGCACATATATTTGTCGGGGATCACCTAACAAAATTGGCCAAATTACCAAAATACCCCCAAAATGCCCAAAATTGTATAAATCCAAATGTCACCCAATTCAATCCCAAAAATCATTTGAAACTTACCCACATCACCCAATTGTCCAAAAATTACCAAATTTGACCAAATTGACCAACTTTGACCAAAATTTAAATTTTACCCCTAAAATTGCCAAATCCACAAATCAACTCCAATTTTGACCAAATGGATCTCAATTTTCTCCAATTTTAATTCTAAACAAAAATTCAACATCTCCAGCTTCAATTTATACCAATTTGAATCCCAATTAAATCAACCCAAACCCTAATTTCAGTTTTAAACCAAAATTCCTAATTTTTCCCAAAAATTCAAAATCCACCAAATTTTACTTCATAATTAATCCAATGTCCCTCAATTTCATACTCCGATAAAGATTCAATATGCCCACACCTAATTGAAACCCAAATCAACCCAATTGAAGCCAATTGAAAGCCTAAATCCAACCCAATATCAAATAATTCAATTTTGACCAAAAATCCCAAATTTCTCAAATTGAACTTCTTGATCAATCAAAATACCCCAATTTCAAATTCACATCAAATTTCAACATGCCTTAATCCAATTTAGACCAATTTCATTCCTATTTGATCATTCCATAATCAATTTTAAAATTTAAATCATCACATGCATGTTTAAAAGAACAATACTCTTATGCATTTTAAAAATAAAAAATCCATGGCCCTAATTTTAAAAGCCCAATTTGGGCTCACATGATAAAATGTCAATTCCCCTTTATCCCATGGCATTTAAATTACCCAATCATGGCATCAAATGAATCATATCATGCATGTACATGGAACTTTAACAAAATTGGGCATGTTGGCATTTTCCATTCAAAAATTCATAAAATTCAAAATTCCTTTTGCATGAAACTTTTTGATGGCACTATGCATGGCATGACATGTCCCATAAAGCTTCCCATGGCCATCCAAAAGCCAATTTTGATAAAAATGGTAATGGGAGATGTCTCTTCCCCCTTCTCTATCCACTTGGATTTGCCATCTTCATGAAAACATTTAAACCTTCAATCTTACCCAAACCAGCCATCTTACCTCACTTAAAATTACTTGAGGGTCTTAGGAACTGCCCTAAACACCTTTGGACCTAGCCTAGCCAATTGACTAAGGGGTAAAATCTAACTTAGCCAAAATTACCCAAACTTTAAATTCCCATTGAATCTTCACCTTAGAACCACCAGTAACCCAAATTGACTAGACCAATCAACCTCCCTGGCTCATCTGAACTCATAGGTGACCTTACCATGGAAGGCCAACCACCCAGCCACCAGATAACACCCAGCTCGAAAGGACCTAAATAGTCAAAACACAAAATTGAACCCCTCTTAAGCTGGCTCAACATGATTGGCCACTAGAGCTCTCCTTCCCTCCACCTAAGTGGCCTTTCTGTAACCCCAGCTTGCCTTGAGGACAGTCATGGCCATGGCTATAAGAAGAGAACCCCCCACGGCCAAGGGAGGATGATGTTTCAAAACTTAACCAAAATCTGCTAAAGTTTTCCTAAATCTTTTCCACAGCCCTGAGAAGCTCATCCCCACCATTTTCTAGCCTCTATTGCCCCTATTTGAGCTTAATTTTAGAGCTCAAAATCAGGACAAAAATAGGAAACCACTCCAAACTCCATCAATCCCTTAATTGAATTGCTCATAAGCTTCCCCAGATTAAATGAGGGAGTTTCCCATCAAAGTCCCCCTTTATCGAGCTCTCTGCATCAGTGTTAGATCTAGCTTAGATCACCCTCTGACCACTTTCATATATAGACCTATGAAGAGCTCAAATTGGCACTTGGAGGAGCTTCACATGGTCACAACAAATGTCTAGAACACTTCTGATCAATGCCTCTCCTCTCAGATAAAGGTATGCATTCAAACACCTAAATACGAGCTTGGATTGTGCCTTTGTGAAGAAAATCTGCATTCCATGCATCATCAAACGCTTATATATGTTCATCTCAGTTAGATTCACGAGTAAAAAGAAACCATGAGTGACTTGGTTGAGTATCGAGTGAGATCGAAGCACTTTAGTGTGGACGGTTCTCAATCAAGAATAGATGGAGACGATGACTAAGGGTCATCCAATTAATATGTGTATTAGACGGACGGCTAGGATGGAGCCGGACAAAAGAACGGGGCATGAACCGTGAACCACGTGATGGGTGACTCGGATGGTATTGCTGAATGGAGAGACACTGCATGTGCTTTAGCAACTGCTGAGGTTGAGTCAGCACTGAGTCGGATAAGTAGAAAAATAGGGATTTTAGGATTTATTTAATTCAATAATCATTAAAAATGCATAACGTAGTGTAGAAAATTCACAAAATAAAATTAAAATACCTTCTTGCTCAGTGAATAGAGGAAAAAAATGTGGAATAAAAATTAAAATTATTTTACTTGTATTTATTTTTAAATTAATTAAATGCTTTAAAATTATTTAAATCATAACTCATTAAATAATAATAAGAAAATTTGGAGGGTTTAAACATCTGCTACTTAGGTGTGTTCTTTGAAGTTTCCAAGACTAGAGAAAACCTCTAAGAATGAAATTCCAAATTTTCAAGTTAAACCACCTTTGTTTAATTAAAAATTTGTGAAATTTACAATATAAATCAGAAAATTACAAGAATGAGTTTGGTAGTTTCACTGTGGTCAGAAGATCCTATGAATAATATAAAATCGATTTTATTATTTAAAAATGTCACTTCATGTAATTAACTCACTGATGTGATGTGCGACTGGTTACTAACAGGTATTTTAACCCTAAGTCATTGTGCCAAAAACTTGATCCAATTACTTGATATTGATATTTAATCTGTAGGTATAAACAAATTAATTACGTTAATGCACTCTTAATGATTATTGAAATTTATCAATTATATATATATGGTCACAGGTAAATAAATGCAAGTATACTTATCGCTCAAGTATACAGGGCTCTAGTAGATTCCTAGTTTTCGATCCAACAGGGAACGTATAAATTGATACCAGTAGTATCCAAAACACAATATTTAAATTATAAAACTGAAAGTATAAAGCACATGTTTGAAAGTTTTTAAATGTTTCTAGCTGAACTAATTTACCAAACTACTAAATTTACTTTAAAGTAAAGTTAACTAACTATATATTTATGCAATGAAAATTCTAATTGGAGAAAGTAACTTTCCTACTACAACAAGTTTATGGTGAATGAAAGATTAAGTTGTTGGAATTTGTATTGTGCCAAGTAGGAGAAGTATTACTCTTTACCCTCGGACAAGTGTATAAAGAACTTTGGCTAATCCTAGGTTTAGTCCCTAAATCCATGGTTAGGCTGGGAGGATACTGGCTCCCACTCCACAGCTCCCACTTCCCCTTCACCTTAGGCTAACTCTCGCTTTAGTTTCCAAACACTAGAACCAAATTAGGGATTTTAGTCTGTCACCCTAAAATCTCTAATTCTGTGCCCAACAAAGTATATTTCCCTATTTATTTGCATTCAACCCCATGAACGACAGACTCCTGCATGGACTTGAATGTGATTATCACTTTGTTGTAGAACACAAAGACCTTTCGGAGTGTATAAGAAATTTTAAAATTTCAATTGGCCAGATCAAAAAGTAATGAAGTGTGAAGTGTAGAAATCATCATAAATATTTAACATTTAAATAGCATATCCCATCTATCTCTTCATTTTACCATATCTCATTGTAGGGAGAGAGGCAAGAAAACTACTCAGACTTCATGAGGAAGATACGCCAAAACATAGATTTTATATATCATACAAACAACAGGAAATAAACACAACTTATTTAAAACTCTTCCTCGAAGCAAATCCCTTGAAGTTCCTTTGAATTACTTCCTCTCCAATAACTCTAGAAAACAAAATCTCACAAGACTCAACTCCACAAGACAAACTCTCACAAGACTCAACAGAACTTGACAAAAGACTCCAAGACTCACTAAAAATGAAAAGAACTAGACTAGAACTGAACAACAATTTGACCCTAGGACACTTTTCTAGTCGTTTTTCCTCTTTAAAATATGTAGGAATGAATTTCCCAAGAGGTGCCCCAAACAACACTTCAAAAAAAGTCCAAATACATTTAATCCTTCTAGAAATTGTGCAATAACTACTCTGGGTGCCGTCGGCACCCATCTTGGAGTCGTCGAAGCCAAAGCACTCCATTTAATTTTGCCTTCACTGTAAAATGACACCGCAGTCGCCCATCTTGGCGCCGACTACACTAGTTCAAAAATCTGTTTGGCTCTTTTTGACTTCAAATTTCATCATTTATGCTCCAAGTGCCAAATATCATCATACCCACAACAAAATATCAAATTACATTCCTTTAAAGTGCAATATCCCTAAAAATGGGTGTAAAATATATATAGAAAATCAAACACATTTTTGGTGCATCACTCGTTAAAGCTTACAAAAATAAAATAATGAAAATATAATTAGAAAACCACCAAAATGAATCCACACTAAAGAAACGGGTCAAGGGAAATCCCCATAAAAATTTAAACTTAATATGAATTGATTTAATCACTAAACTTGATTTTCTAAGTGAAATGAGATTTTTGCATTAAAATAATTATAATAATTAAAATACAAGTCAAAAAAACACAAAAATGGTTTTGGGTGTTCCTTTTGGCTAGAGGAACTTAAGAAAATTAAAATTGAAATTAAAATAAAGATTTCATTTTAAGCCTATTTTTCAATATTTAAATAATTAAAAAAATTAAAAAATCACAAAAATATTAAAATGCAGTAAAATGTGACAAATTGTCTCCTGATCACTTAGGGACAATTAGAATTTTTTTTCTAATTTTATGAATAAATTTATAAATTCTAAATGAATTTTAAAAGGCTAAAATGAATTTTTCCCTTATTTTGCATTAAAATAATTTCAATAAATAAAATATAAATGTAAAAAATATAAAATTTATTTCACTGAGTTCCTTGAGCTCAGAGGGACTTAGGAAAAATATAAAACATAATTTTCAACTTAAATATTATTTTATATTTAATTAATACTCAAAATCAACAAATAATTATAATAATTAAAATAAAACTAAAAAACCATGAAAATTATTCTAAATGGTCCTTTAACCTAGATAAACCTCAAAAAATTTTCTTAAGAACAGATGGTTAGTCTTGGATGATTAAATGAATTAACATGGAAAATACCCAATTTTGATTTAAAATAACTATAAAAATTAAAATAAAAATCAGAAAATCACATTTTCTTCTTTGATATTTTAATTGACCCATGAGTGGGGTAACATAAAAATTGCAATGTCATTTAAGTTAAATTAAAGAATTATAAAGTGATAAGCCTAAAAGAACAAAATGGTAATTATGAAATTTAAAATTTAATTTATATTTATGCCTAACCAAAGAGTAGATGGGCAATGAACAATACTAATTAAACTTCTTAGATGATTGAAACAAAAGAGATTAAGGGATAGGAACCAACTCACCAGTTTTCCATATTAAGGGTAAAGTTGTAATTTCTTAAATTTATTAAAATTTGGAAGATAATCAAATTTAATGATCCTAAAGTAAGAGGTTTTATCTAGAATATAATAATTCACTATTCTAACCCCCTAATTAATGGTTTAATGATAATGCAATCTTAAATAAAGATCAGATGTCACTTAATCTAACATCACTTTAGATTATAAATCTACCCACAAAGAGGTTAAGGGCTAAGTAATGAACCAGATTTAATTCTAGCTTCACTTAATGAGGTTTAGAGAAGAGAACACAATCATTTATAAATGTTTTGAGAGCACTACTAGACTGACCTTAATCAAATTGGCTTAGTCCCATAATAATCTAATTTGCCCCTAAAGGCTTTCATTTACATAATTTTTAAATGAAATGTCAAATGGATGTTACCCCTCTCAAGGGATAATCAAAATATCTAAGTTCACTAAGAAAAAATTAAGACATCATTAACAAACCCTTGTTGAACATGGGTGGTTAATTAAACTAAACAATGAAACCAAATGAGCAAAATAATCCCAAAAGTTTTGAAAAGATGTTCAGGGTGATGTCCCAAACACTTCCTTAATCTAATGGGATTTTTTAGAAGAACAAATGGATTTCACTATTCTTTGTTCAAGAAAATCATCCTTAACACACCTTATTGACCAACCAAGTTATAAATAGGTTCCCTCGCTGAATCTAATTTTCCCCTAACAGCTCACTGTCATAAATGAAATGGCTAATGAATGTTACTCCAGTCAAGAGATAATAAAAATATCTAAGTTCACTGAGCAAGAATTAAGAAACCATTAACAAATCCTAGTTGAACATGGGTGGTTAATTCAACTAAATAGTGACACCAAATGAGCTCAAAATGATCCCAAAAGTTTTAAAAAGTTATTCAGGGTGATGCCCCGAACACTTCCTCAATATATTGAGATATTTTAGAAGAACAATTGCATTTCACTATTCTTTGTTCAAGAAAATCATCCTTAACACACCTTAGGTACCCACCAAGTTATGAAATAGGTTCCCTAGCTGAATTTAGATCATCGAACATTAGTTTCTACTTTCATACATGCTTAGGATGATAACATTTCAGTGGATGCACTCGATGGCTGCTAGGTATGCATTTATGTTTATTTATTCCAATTTATAGTGCTTTATTTAATAACTCTACTATTTCCTGCATGTTACTTGTGATCAATGCCAAAAATCAAACAAAACAAAGTAACCCCGCATGTTAAACAAGTCAAGAATTAAACACAAACACAAAAAAAAACAACAATTACAACTTAATATTGTGAAAAGGTATTATACAAATATGTATAAAAATATTATATATGTTAAGTATATCAAATTTCCACAAACACAAATTGTCATTTTTGCTCAAGTGACACTACAATCTTTCAAAACCAACATAAGAAAATTATGTGAATGACTTTCTTTAGGAGATTCTAACATTTTGTTCTAGAAATATAGTATTCCATTTTAGAAAAAACTTTAGTGAATTTTAAAGCTTAGAAAGTTTCTAAAGTGAAAAAGTATGAAAATATGAGCTCCTATCTAATTGAGAAATATTTGTAGAATTTCCAAATATAGAGTTTACGCATTCTATCTTCTTTACTTATAATTATTTATTAAAAATAATTATACTTACTATATTATTTCGTTAAGCTTAGGAGTTGCTCAAATCTTATGCATTTAAAAAGATCCGATGTGGAACCAATTTTTGATTAGGCACTAATCCTCGAAGCTTCTCCTCCCATATATATATATATATATATATATATATATATATATATATATATATATATATATATATATATATATATACATACATACATATATATATATATTCTCCTTTTCTTTGGAAATGATTACTATATCTGGATAGCCTTTAATGATTTTGAATTCCACTCATCCTTTCCTAAAGCAAAGGTCTGATATATATCCTTTACTTTAAAATATAGTAATAGTTTTGTAAACTACTTTTAATTAAAGAAATTTAAGTATTGAAAGTAAAAGTCTAATTCTTATATATTATTCAAAAATACAATATTCCTTACTAAAGATAGTTACACTATATTTAACATCTCTTCACTAAGAAAATATTTAGCTTGAAATTTTTCTTCATCACTATAAAGTTTTAACCAAATTCTCTTACACATTTCTATATTCAAAATTTTATTACCCTAATATAAATTCAAACATATAATCATTTTTCAAATCAAAAATCAAATTTATTTGTAGTATATTTGAGAATAAATAAATTTCATGTTTTGAAAATTGATTTTTCATCCCCCCCCAACTTAAATTTTAACAAGATTAAACATTTTAGCATATCATTTATAAAGAAAAGAATGAAAAATTAAAACATTATGCTTGTAGGAATTTTGATATCCTAAGTATACATGTACAAAAAATTAAAAATAGGAGTAAATATAATCAAAGTTCATTTTGATTTTTAGCATATATAAGATTCAAAAGACTTCTATGCAGTGGATGCTAACATAAAAGCAAATCACACAAACTAACATAGTATTACAACCATAACTGAAAGAAAATCTATGGTAGTAAATTAAAATTTAAACATAAAATTTTAAGTAAAGGTTAGTTGTATTCTAAACTTCTTAAATCATAAGGAATAAGTTCAACAAAACCAACAATGTACAATTAAAATAAAAGAGTTCACATACTTACTACCACATAAAGATCACATAAATATACATAACAACAAAAAACAACAACAATATTTACCACAACCACAAATAATAAAACACATAATAATCCATACATCTACACAAATAGAAGTTCAAACAATCACCACACTCTAATCACCTCTAATGAGTTCCTCCAAAGATGTGTTGTATTTCTCTTCATAATCACTATGTTTCTATAAACAAGAATCAATTCGATCAACATAGTTTTCAGGATTTGATACCCTATCTGTAGCATAATCAATGTATTCCATCATCCTTCGTAACATTTGAGTTTGAGAATCAGGACTGGATCAACCAAGAGATGTGGATGCACGAGATGTAGAAGCACGTAACGTAGAAGCACCAGAACTTCTAGAAAATCCCCCTCTCCAGCCAAAAATAGAATGCTCAGAATAAGTCTTCACATTCACACTAGTAATGGGCTTCAAAGGTTGAAGAATCTCCTCCCAACTATCAAATCTAACACCAGCTTTCTCATATAAAGAAAAGATTAAGGAAGCGAATCTCAAACCTGCAGTAGTGGCAGCTCTATCAAAACTGGTGATAACCTGATAAATGAGAGACCCAATATTGATCGGCTTATACTGTTGATTGCAGTAGTTCAGTGTAGCCCTTTCTCTGGTCATTGCACTAACATGATTTGTGGGGAGTAGATGAGAAGAAATAAAATACTGCCATGCTTTTGTTGTGGCATCCATCTTCGACGTAGGAAAGTTTACTCTTCTACCACTGGTAATCTCCCATATACCTCTTCCAGCAGTTAATGAAGAAATAATCTCATCTAACAAATTCATCACAATACAATTTAAACTTACATAAACACTGAAAACAAACACACACAAAAAACAAACAAACAAACTAACTAAATAAAGAACTTAATTCCATTCACCATTAGATGGAACATATCCTTGGCCTTCATTTGTTCCTTCTGAACCATTTGGTACATAGATTTGATAAAACAGATGATGATGAAGAACTCTGATAGAATCCCCTTCAATCCACTTGTTCTCAGTTACATTATCTTGTCTGCTTCTTCAATATAACTTAAATAACTAAATTGCATTTTGAGTTGCCAACCAATACAAGCTAGAAGTGTGTTAGTTTTATTTATCTTTGCGTCAATTGAAGTCACATCATTATCAATTTTGCGATCTTCTCCGCTATACCTTTGATACTAACAGCTAGGAATCCCTCATATAACTCTTGCTCAATTTGACTTGTAAACTTCTTCTTGATGGCTTCCTCCTTTTTCTTCAATTCATTCTCCCATGAAGACATCTTAAACCTTATCACCTCTTACAACTCAAATCTCTCTTCTGTTAGACTTGAAAATGAAAATTTTGAAAGGGGCAAATACTCTCTTCATTTCCATACTATTTATAGACTTTAGTAGAGCCTATACCTATTTCCCACGTCAAATAACCACCAAATAAAGTTCAAGGAGACTTTCTCATGTTTAATTCTTCTAGAATATCATTTAGGCATGTTTTTATAACTCTGGCGCTTAAGCGCCAATTTTGGGCGCTTAGTGTCAGTGCTCATTTTAGCACATGTTAGCTTAACTCCAAAATACTCATTTTAACACATCTTAGACATCATGCAAAGTCTTAAAATTATCACCAAAATTTTAAAATACTACCACGAATTTCTAAAACAATCTCAACATCAAAACAATTAAAATAAAAGCACGCAAATAACTATGAGTTGCCTCCTATAGAGCGCTTGGTTTTACGTCGTCAGCCCGACGTACCAAGTGTTTATTCTCGGTGACCCAACATTAAAACATCATTCACTTTAGTCTAATCCCCTAAGAAATACAGATTCATCTTATGTCCATTCACTTTGAAAATTTTTAAGGTTTTAGGATCTTTAATATCCATAGCTTTATAGGGATAAATTTTTATCACAATAAATAGGCCCATCCACCTGAACTTAAGTTTGCCTGAAAATAACCTCAATCTAACATTATAAAGCAAAACTTGTTGCCCTGGCTCAAAATTTTTAATAGGAATCTTCTGATCATGCCACTTATTCTTCTTATCTTTATAAATCTTAACATTCTCATAAGATTCATTCCTTATCCCTTCCAGCTCATTTAATTGCAATAATCTCTTCTTACCAGCATTCTTCAAATTAAAATTAAATTCCTTTATAGCCCAACAAGCATTATGCTCAGGTTCCACTAATAAATGACAAGCTTCCCCTAAAACTAACCTGAATTGCGACTTTCTATAGGAGTTCTATATGTAGTAGTATAAGCCCACAATGTAAAATCAAGTTTGACTGATCAATCCATTTTTGTTGGATTTATCAATTTTTCCAAAATTCTTTTGATTTCTCAATGAGATACATCAGCCAAATTGCTTGTTTGAGAATGATAAGCAGTAGAAATTTGATGATTGATACGATATTTATTCAATAATTTTTCAATTATCATGTTTTTGAAATGACTTCCCCCATTAGTTATTATAACTCTTTACATTCTAAATTTATAAAATATATTCATTTTTAAGAACTTTGCAACACTTTAAGCATCACATCGAGGTTAAGCAACAACTTTTATCCATTTAGACACATAATTTACTGGTAAAAGTTAGTATAAATTTTGAAAAGATGGTTTAAATGGTCCCATTAAATCTAATCCCAAAACGTTAAATATTTTAACTTCCAAAATATAATTGAGGGGCATCTCATTTCTTCTAGAAATATTGCCTACACGTTGATACTAATCACAATTTTTAATATAAGAATTATCATCTTTAAAGATAATATACCAATAAAATCCATAGTGCAAGATTTTGTATGCTATTTTATCAACACTAAAATGTCCCCCAAAATCAGAATCATGAAATTTTTGGATAATTTCAAATGTCTCATTTAAAGGCACACATCTTCGAAGAATTAGATCCTTCCCATGTTTATAAATAAATGGGTCGTCCCAAAAATAAGTCTTAGCTTCAGATAAAAATTTCCTCTTTTTTTGGTGTGTTAGACCATAAGGTAAAATGTTACTAACAATAAAGTTCACAATGTCTGCATACCATGGAACACACCATTCATTAATATTGAACAATTTTCATGTAAAGAATCTTCATTAATTTCCTTTTTAGAACAAAGTGATTTCTTATAGTCAAGCCTGGATAGATGATCAATAATTTGATTATTATCTCACTTTCTATCTACTATTTCATAGTCAAATTCTTACAAAAGAAGAATCCATCTTATCAGTCTTGGTTTTGCATCCTTCTTTTTCATTAAATACTTAATAACATATTTAGTTACAATTAAATATAATCTGAATTTATCAAAGGTAAATATTATTGCTAATAACTCTTTGTCAGTTATGATATAATTAATTTGAGCTTCATTAAGAGTTTTACTAGCATAGCAAATTACTTTGAAAATTTATCATATTTTTGTTCCAAAATAGCTCTAATAGCATAATCACTTGCATCACACATTAATTTAAATGGTTTTTTCCAATTTAGTGAAACAATAACAAGTGTAGTGATTATTTTTTCTTGTAATAGCTCAAATGCTTCTTAGCTATCCTTATCAAAATTAAAAATCACATCTTTTACGAGTAAATGGCATAGTGGCTTAGAAATTTTTGAGAGGACATTAATATATCACCCGCAGAATCCAGTATGTTCAAAAAAACCCTCAAAGTTCCCTCACATTGGTTGGATGAGGTAAATTAGTGATCACTTGAATTTTATCAGGATCTACTTTCATACTTGTCTCAGAAATGTGATGTCCTAAAACAATCCATCATGCTATCATAAACTAGCATTTTTCCCAATTAAGGAGTAAATTTGTTTCTTCACAGCATTTAAGAACTCATGATAAATGATCTAGACATAATTCAAATGAAGTTCCAAACACCAAAAAATCGTCCATAAAAACTTCAATTCCTTTTCAATTTAATCACATAATATAGCAATCACACATATTTGAAATTTAGGTGAGGCATTACATATACCAAAGGACATTCTTCTAAAAGTAAAAGTACCATAAGGACTCGTAAACATTATTTTCGCTTGATCTTTGGGAGCAATTTGTATTTGGTGATAACCAGCATATCCATCTAGAGAAAAATATATTTATGCCCAGCTAGTCTATCCAGCATTTGATCCAGAAAGGGTAATGGAAAATGATCTTTCCTCGTGGCAAGGTTAAATTTTCTATAATCAATGCATATTTGCCATCCTGTAACTTGTTTTGTTGGTATTAGTTCATTCTATTCATTAACAGTTATAGTTACTCCTGCTTTCTTAGGAACACGGTGTATTGGACTAACCCATGCACTATCTAAAATAGGATAAACAATCCCAGCATCTAACCACTTTAAAATCTCTTTCTTAAAAAATTCTTTCATAATAGGATTTATTCTCCTTTGAGGATCAGCCCTGGGTTTACTGTTTTCTTCCATCAGAATTCTATGAATACAAATTAAAGGACTGATTCCTCTAATATCAGAAATTCTCCATCCAAAGACTTTCTTATATTTCTTTAAAATTTTCAGTAATTAGTCTTCTTCTTTTGAAGTTAAGTTCGAGAAAATTATAACCAACAAAGTTGAGAAATCCCCTAAAAGACATATTTTAAATGTTTCAGAAGAAGCTTCAATTCAGGTTCAGAAGTTTTCTCAATTGATGGACAAAAAGATCTGTCCTTTTCCGTCATGTCCAAAACTTCAAAACTTTCTTTAAACAAAATTTGAATCTTCTTCAATAAAATCATTAAAATGTTCTAATTCCTCTTCTTTCTCATGTTCCAATTCTTTCATTTTTGATTTCTCTTCATAAATTGTTTTGAAATTGTATTCATTAAGATAACTCATTACATCCATCCTGAAACATTCCTCATCTTTACATTTTGCAGGGTATTTCATTGATTTTGAAATATTGAAAGTAACTGTTTGATCATTAACATGCACAATTAATTCCTTTTTTTGCACATCTATCATTATTTTTTCTGTAGCTAGAAAATGTCTCCCTTAAATGATAGTTATTTCGTTATCTTCCTCCATATCTAGCACAATGAAATCAACATGAAAGATAATTCGATCCACTTTCACCAAAACATCTTCTACAACTCCTATAGGATATGTTATTGAATGATTTGCTAATTGTGAGGTTACATTTGTAAGAAATATTTCTCCTAATCCAAGTCTTTTAAATATAGATAATGGCACAAGGTTAATGCTTGCACCCAAATCACATAAAGCTTTCCCAAAAAATCTGTCTCTAATCACAAATGGAATTGTGAAGCTTCCAAAATCTTTAAGCTTTTTAGGAAGTTTTTTTTTTGAATTATAGCTCTGCACTCCTCACTAAGTGCAACAGTTTCATTATTTTCAAACTTCTTCTTTCTATTAAGAATATCCTTCACAAACTTTACATAACTCTACATTTGTTCCAAAGGTTCAGTAAGAGGAATATTAATTGTAAGCTTTTTAAAAATTTCTAGAAATTTTGAAAATTGTTTATCAAACTTTTGTTGAAGAAGTCTTTAAGGAAATGAAGGTGGTGGCGGTTTTTCTGAATTAATCTTAAGTGGAGAATTATGTCTCCAAAATCTTCTAGAGCGTCCTCTTTGGGTTCTTTGATTTATTCATGTTCTACTTCAATCTCTTTTTGAACTCTACACTCCAACTCTCTTCCACTTCTAAGTTGAACAACCTTTACTTGATCATTATTCTGGTCTTTTGGATTTACTTCAGTATTACTATGAAGTGTTCCTTGGGTTCTATTATTTAATGAATCAGTAATTTTTCCTAATTGATTCTTGATATTTCTTATAGCAGCTCCTTGACTTTGAAATTGATTTCTCATTTGTAACACCAATTCTTCTATAGATAACTTCTTATCTGTAAATTGTGGATTATTATTAAAACTTGGAAGAAAAGTAGATCTATAATTACTATTACCTTGGTTATTCCAACTCCCCAATGAGTTTACTTGGTTGCTCCCTCATTCCTGATTATTACCACCCAAATTGTTATTCTAGTTAAAGTTAGGATTGTTTTTCCAACCTGGGTTATAGTAGTTCAAATATGAGTTATTTGAGTTGTTATTGATAGCATTTAAACTCTCAATTGATTTTTGAGAATCTTCCATTTGGCCTAATGAATTCTCTTTAATCATTGAAATTGGTTGAGAAAAATTCATTCCAAATTGGTCTATCTTCCTAGAAATTGTAGCAACTTGATTTGCTAACATTGCAAAAGTTTCAAATTCAGGAATATTGGCTACCTTTTTAGGATGTAACCTTTTAAAAGGCTATTGAAAATTATTCGTAGCCATTTATTCAATTAAAGCATAAGCTTTAGGAAATGGTTTCAACATCAATGAAGCACCAGTTGCAGCATTCAGTGATAAATCTAAGAGATCCAGCTAATCCATTTTAAAAAGTTTGAATAATTAACCAATCTGGAACAGTATGGTGTGGACACTTTCTTAGAAGTTCTTTAAATTGTTCCCAATCTTCATAAATAGATTCCCTTTCAAACTGACAAAAAGATGTAATATCATTTCTAAGCTTCGCAGTTTTTGATGGTGGAACATATTTAACAAACACTTTCTGTGCTAAACCACCCCAAGTTCTGATAGATTCAGGTGCTAATGAATTCAGTCATATCTTAGCCTTATCCCTAAGTGAGAATGGAAAAAAGCCTAAGTGTAATAGCATCATCAGAAACACCATCATATTTAAATGTAGCACATAATTCTAGAAAATTGGCAAGATGTAAATTTGGATCTTCAATTGGTGCTCTCCCAAACTGATTATTAGATACCATTTGCATAATAGCATGTTTAAGTTCAAAGGAATTAGTAGCTTATACAAGAATTTGAATACTACCATTAAGTTCATCCACTGTATGGTTTGCATAATCTCTTAAAGGTCTTAATTCATGATGAATTTCAGCATTTTGATTAATTTGATTTGTCATTTCTTGAAATTTTTGAATTTTTTTCAATATTTTTAATTTTTTTAATTTTTCTAATAGTTCATTCAAATTTAGAATCATAGGGAACAAGTCTTTCAGAACCTGAACATCGTATAAACTATTACAACACAACAATAAAAATAAAAATAAAACACATATAACTAGATAAGGTTTAAATAAGACTTTCCAAAAAAAGAAATTTATTTTTCTAAAAATTCATTTTAATTTTCATTTTAAATTCAAATTCAAAGAAAATTGATTTGCTTGGCAACAGCGCCAAAAACTTGATCCCAACACACAAATACATGTATATTTTTTATATTTGTGGTAATAAGATTATAATTATAATTATGATATAAAATTTTCTTCTTTACAACGACGCCAAAAACTTGATTCTAATGTAAATAAGAATTCAACTGTTATATTTAAATTTAGGGATTCTATGCAAGTATACACATCGTTATCAAGGAATATATGACTTTCTGATTAAGCCCCAAAATATCGATCCGACGGGAAAAAGTTTTAGATATTAAAAAGATAAAAAGGTTTTAGTTCACAAAATCTATCTAAGAAAAGATACTTAAACAGTTTTAAATAATAGAAAATTGGAAAGTGGGATTCTTTTAGGTATTGTCTTAAATTTTGAAATAAAGTAAACCATTAACTAACTATAATGAGAGTTTTGTAAGATTAAAGAAGTATAGCTGAAAATATCTTTTTCCTTATCTTGAATAAGTAAAAAGTACACGAGTTCTGTTGTGGAAGTATTCAAAATGTGTTGTGCAAAATATGAGCAATAATATTCTTTACCCTTACTAGAGATGCTATAAAGAACATTGGCTCATTTAAAGTTTGAATAGTTTTGAAGACGGGTTAGATAGGGAAGATATTAGCTCTCATTCTAGAGTTCCCTCCACTTAGGTGCTAACATCTCGCATTAAAACCTAAAACATTAAACCAAATTAGGGGCTTTAGTCTTTCACCCGAAAGCCTTCTAATTCTACACCCATCAAAGTATATTTCCCTATTTATTTGCACAAAAGTATATGAATTACTTTCTCATCCATACAATCTCATGTGATTTCTACCTATTGTTGATCGAGATAATAGCTACTATGATGTTGCATGTTCTCACAATAAATGTTAACATCTTAATTGGCCAAATCAAGAAATAAATGAAGTGCAAGGATTAAATCAACACAAATTCTTCCAACATTAAAGATCAATACTTCCACAACTTCCATCCAACACTTAATTACTTTTCATTTTAAGAAAAAAGATAAAGAGACTACTCAGAATCCATGGAGAAAACACAACAACAAGCAGTTTTAAAAATAGAAATCATCTAGAAAACATAAGAAGTCTCAATTAAAACTGAATAAAGTATAAAGATTAAAACTTATCTCAAGATCCTTTCCACAAAATTCATGAAGTTCCTTTAAATCTCTTCATTTCTCTTATAAGATTCCCTTGGACTAGTCACCCAAACTAAGAGGGTTTAAATCTCTCTAAAACAATGGATTTTTACTTATAAATCTCTACTCACCTTCCCTTTCACTAGGAATGAGTTAAGTGTGAAGAAACCCTAAGTAAGAATCCTACAACTTCTTACTATAAAACTATGTAAAAACTAACTCTAAAACTCTCTCTACTGCCTCTATTTACTTCTTCTTCAATTCCATTCTTTTATACTTTCTCAAAAGGCACATTTTTGTCCTTTTAAGTGAAATGTGAATTTCTTTTGGCGCATTTGATCAGTTACCCACGTTTATCCCAAAGGGTGCCTCAAACACCTCTTCAAAATTTCCCAAAAATTCCTTGAAATTGTAAAGTAACTACCCTGTACTTAAGTGTGAGGCCTTTGGCGCTTAGGCGCGGCCTTCTCTGTCTGCTGGTGCTTAGGCGCCAGATCTGGGCGCTTAGGCGCCCCAGTTTATTTGAACACCTTCGTTTTTGCTCTAAATTTGATCATTTTTTACTCCTTTTTTCATATTTAGTCCATTTAATTGTACCTGAAAGAAAAACACACAAATACCTTCCATTAAAGTGCAATATCATGAAAAATAGGTATAAAAATATTATATCTATCTTCTTAGGGTTCTAATTCTCAGTTCTAATCCTAATACAAATTGTAATAAGTAAATATGGTGAAGTGGAGAGGTGTGTTCTAAAATAACTCTCTAACATAAACCACACTCTTAAACATAAACCACACCCTTCAACAACAACCATAATTCTGATCTTCAAGTCCTATTTTTATAGTTTTCCAATAGGTGTCTTCGTATCTCTTCAAATTGTGTCCAAATTCAATGTATCTTCCAAGAGATGCATCCATTCTAGAGAGATTTAATTTAATTTTGGTGCCATTAGGATACATTCTTACCAAGAGATGCCTCAAAAGCCTCTTCAAAATGGTGCCTAAAATTAAATAACTCCTCTTTTATAACTGCTGCACGTAAGCGCAAGGTTCTGATGCTTAGCCGCGAGCCTACTGGCGCGTAAGCTCCAGATCTAGACGTATAGCCTCGGGGCCTTGGCGCGTAAGCACGGGTTCTGGCGCTTAGCCGCAACACATCGCTTTTTCAATTTTGTCATTTTTGCTCCAAATTTGATCCTTTTTCACTTCTTTCATTACAACCATCCATTTAATCACACATGTAAGAAAAACACATAAAATACCATCCATTAAAGTGCAATAGCATCAAAAATAGGTATAAAAATTTGTATAAAACACTATATATTTTGGGTGTATCAAAATCTTCCAAACATGAAATGTTTCTTATCCTTAAGTGACATTTTAATCATATAAAAATCATACAAGTAAATTATGTGATGATTTTCTTTAGGAGATTTTAAATTTTGTTCAAGAAATGTAGTAGTCCGAATTAGAATAAATTCTAGTAAATGAGACCAATTTAAAGTTTAGAAATCTCTTAGATAAAGATCAATGAAAAAATATTAGTTTCTATCTTATTTAGAAATAATTGTAGATTTTTTAAAATATAGGACTTAGGTATTTTATTTTCTTTACGTAAACATTTTTACTAAAATTAATTATACTAACTATATTATACTTGTATGCTTCAAGATTTTCTCAAATCTTAAACTCTAAAAAGATAATGTGTATAACATATTTTTTATTAGGCCCTTAAATCCTCAAGCTTCTCCTTCCTTTTCGCATATATTTTTCTTTTCTTTTCTTTTCTTTTCTTTCTTTCTCCCTTTTTTATTTTTATTTTTTATATAAGGCAAAGATTACTGTATATGGATAGGCCTTTAATCATTTTGAATTCCACCCTTCCTTTCCTAAAGCATAAGGTAGATATATATCTTTAACTTATTAATATAATAGGAGTTTTAAAAATTATTTTCAATAAAAGAAATTTAAGTATTAAAAAAAAAGTCTAAACCTTCTATTTTTCCAAAAATACAACTTTTTCTACTAAAGATGGTTACAAATATTAATCATTTCTTTACTAAGAAATTTTTAACTTTAAATTTTTCATCATTACTTTAGATTTTAACTAAATTCTCTTACTCATTACTATACTAAAAATTTTATTTACCTGATATGACTTCATACACATAATTATTTTTCAATCAAAAATAAATTTTTAGTACATTTGAGAACAAATAAAAGTTTAAGTTTGGTAAAATTGTTTTTCATTCCCCCCAAACTTTAAAATATTTCATTATAATAAAAGATTTAAGCATAGTAACAAAATTCATAAGTAGGAACAGGCAACTATAAGAATTAAACTTGCAAGAATTTTTATATCCTAAATATGCAGGTATTAAAAAAATGAATGAAAATAGTTAGATTAAATTTTTGAATTTTTTCATTTAATAAAAGAAATTCAAAAGACTTCTTAAGTAGTGGAGGGCATAAAAGAAAATTCACACACACTTAAATAGAAATCCATAACTAAGAATTATATATGGTAGTAAATTGAAAAAGCTTAGTACGAAATTTAATTAATGGATTTTAATAGTGTTTTAAATCCCTCTTAAATAATTTTTTGAATGAGTTCTAAACTAACAAACAAAATACTCTAACAAATCACTAACACATTTACTACCACAAAAACAATTCACATCACATATCACAAACATACAACATTCATAACTAAAATAAACACAAACTAAAATGTCTCAGCAACTATTATAATAGAATGAAAAACATAGAGTAGTCCTCTTAACAACCAAAATGAAAATAAACAACACAACAAAAATAAAAATTCCACATAGACATCACATAACATAACATAACACAAATGAAATATCAATCCTAATCATCATCTTCCTCCTCTGCATCATCCGCTTTTTTCCAAGAACGGTTAGAGACATAGGCTATATTGTGGATGAGTGGGTAGCACAACACTAAAGTCACCTCTGATCAATCTATCCATGTAACTATGATAATTTCCTTCATACTCACTATGTCTTTGAAGATATTCCCCAATATGTTCTACTTTCCCTCCTATATCTTGCAATCGATCTGCAGTTTAATTAACAATATCTTTTATCTTATTCAAAAGCTCAGTCAGTGAATCAGAAAACCGATCTAAAGATGCCTTATATTTGGAAGCAATAGATGTAGATGCAGCAGAAGCAGATGCACTGGAACCCCTAGAAATTTCTCCTCTTTAGCCAAAAAGTGACTCCTCAGCATAAGTCTTCAAATTCAAACTAGTAATAGGCTTAAGAGGCTAAAGGTCCTCTTCCCAATTCTCATATATAACACCAGCCTGCTCACACAATGACTGTATAAAGGGAAGCAAATCTCATACCTGCAGTGGTGGCAACTCTAACAGAATTCCATATACAATGATAAATAATCTTTCCAATGTCAATTACCTTCCTCTGCTGAATATAGTAGTTTAAAGTGGCTCTTTCTCTAGTCACCTGGCTCAGATGATTTGTATGAAGCAGCTTGGATGATATGAAATAATATCAGGCTTTGGAGGTGGCATTCAAATTTGATGCAAGGGAGTTTATTCATCTCTCATTAGTGATTTCCATAATCCCCTCCCATCAATCAACATAGAAATAATCTCATCCAATTCTTCCACAGTAGGATTGTAACTTGAATAAAAACATAACATACTAGGCAGCAGTAGGTAAAATCCTTTAATTACCTCAAGAGTAAAATGTACTAGCTATCCTCGTACCAAAACAAAGTTCTACTCTGACTCTGGGAGGTTTGCATAGAACTCCCAAACAACAAAAGTAACAGCTATGGTAGTAGAACTACTGAAGTAACAACTACGATAGTAAAACAACATAATCTATCCCAGAGGCGACTTATAATCATATCTTCAATTACTCCACCTGGTTCATCAAATCCTCGCTCCTGGATCAGTTTACGTGACTGTAACACTTGAACGTAAGGATCTAAAGCTTTAGAACTGACAAACTTGTTAGAATCAAAAGAGGCTCTCGTTTTGCTCCTCTTTGGTGCCATTTCTAAAATTTTCATAAAAATTACCATAAATTCCACATTTAACTTGAAATCACTAAACTCAACTCCTAAAGGCTTAAAGTACTAAATCCAAGTATTTTCTCAAACTTTTTCTCAAATTTTCACCATGACTAAGAATTTTCATATTTCTCCAGAATACACTTAAAATCTATAGTGAAAATAAAAAAAATTTTACTTAGGAGTAATGTTTTAACCTTAAGAAGATCAAATCTAACAATTTTCACCTGAAACGGCTTAAGAATCGTAAATGTAGTGATGTCCTAGCTCTCCAAATCGTGAAATCTAAAGGAAGAAGATGACGGTGAGGTGAAAAAATGCAATTTTCGAGTTTTTAAACCTGAAAACTGATTTTCGTGAACCGGTGCATAAGCGCAAAAGTTTGGCGCTTAGCCATGGAACTCTGGCACGTAAGCGCGGGGTCTCAGCTCAGAGCTGCCAACTCATAGTATTTGATTTTTTCATTAAATACACAATCTCGCTCCTTTATTCAACCCTAAATTATTTTAATAAATATATATTCACCTTATAATCTTCTTATCTCCATAATTACACTTCTTTATATTAAAAACAATTCAACATAAGTTTTTCACAACACAAACTTTTACTTAATTAAACATATACAAATCACAAGTACAAATTATTATAAGTATTTAATCCAATATATTTCTATAAGATCTCATCTTTTCTACTCACAATAAAAAACTTAAACTAAACCCTAAACAGAAACTTAAAACATAAACAATTATAACACATAACATACATAAACATTAAACACCAACACTTAACACCATTAATTTAAACACAAAGCACAAATAACTAACACTTAACACACTGTAGAACTTAATTCCAGTCTCCATTAGGTGTAACATATCCATTACCTCCATTAGTTTCATCTGAACCATTTGATATATAGATTTGATAAAACGGATGATGATAAAGACATCTGACAGAATCTTCTTCAATCCATTTATTTTTTAGATATATCGCCTTGTCCACTTCTTCAATATAACTTGTATGGAGAAATTACATCTTCATTTGCCAATCAATATGCGCTAAATGTGCATTAGTTTCATTTACCTTTGCTTCAATTGATGCAACATGCGGATTGATCTTTGGAATCTTCTCTGCTATCCCTTGAATACTAACGGCCAGAAATCCATTATATAACTCTTGTGCACTCTCACTAATGTACTTCATCTTGTTTGCATCCTCCATCTTCTTCTTTTCACTCTCCCAAGAAGGCATTTTCAACACTTAAACTTTTCAGTAAGGCTTTTATGATAGAAATTTGGAATGGGAAGAATTTTCTTTAATCTAGTACGTATTTATAGACTTTAGATAGTCTAAAACCATCCTCCCACATTCACAAACCACCAAATATCGTGCCATGCAACTTCCCGATGATAATGGCTTCTAGAAACTCATTTTTCACATTTTTCGTAACTCTGGCGCATAAGCGCCAACTGCTGGCGCTCAGCCGCCAATGCTCATTTCAGTATAGGTTTGCTAAACGCCTAAATTCTTGTTTTAACTCATCCAAATTATCATTTAAGGTCTCATTAATCTCCACTAACATAATATAAGAAAAATACTGCCATATAATTCTTACACCAAACTAAACACACAAAACAAACTTAAAGTAAAACACACCAACAACTATGGGTTGCCTTCCACAAAGTGCTTGGTTTAACGTCGTCAACCCGACATATCCAGTACTTATTTTGAGTGACCCAACATCAGATTTTCATCAAGTTTGAGTTGATCTATTGAGAAATAAGGCTTCAGTATATGACCATTTACTTTAAGTATTTTCTCAATTTTAGGATCGTTAATATCCACAACTCCATAAGGATAAACTTTCTTTACAATAAATGGGCTCATCCACCTGTACTTAAGTTTTTTAGAAAATAATCTTAATCTGGCATTATTTAGCAAAACTTGTTGTCCTGGCACAATATTTTTATTCAGAATCCTACGATCATGCCACATCTTCATCTTTTTTTTATATATCTTAGCACTTTCATAAGATTTATTCCTTATCTCTTCAAGATCATTTAATTGCAATAATCTTTTCTCACAAGCATCCTTTAAATTGTAATTGAACTCTTTAATAGCCCAATAAGCTTTATGCTAAAATTCAACTGGTATATGACAAGCTTTCCCAAACATTAGCCTATATAGGGACATTCCTATAAGAGTCCTGTATGCAGTCCTATATGCCCACGAAGCAAAATCCTGTTTGATTGACCAATCCTTTTTGTTTGGGTTAAAAGATTTTTTTAAAATTATTTTAATTTAACGATTGGATAATTTAATCAAATCACTTATCTAAGGATGATAAGAAGTAGCAATTTTATGGATGATATGATATTTCCTTACTGAGTTCTCCATAATTACATTTTTAAAATGAATTTCCCTATCAGTTATGATTACTCTTGGCATTTCAAATCTCCTAAATATGATCTTTCTTAAAAACTTTGCAACACTTCGAGCATCAGATTAAGGTGAAGCAACAACTTCTATCTATTTAGATACATAGTCCACTTCTAACAATATATATATATATATATATATATATATTTTTTGGCAAAATATATATATTTTTATTGAATAATGGAGGTCTTAAAACATCTGACATGAGGAATGGCCAATAAGTCCTCATGTAAAAGAGTTCTAAAAAAAGAAAAAGAAGAAGACAAAAATTCTGAAGAAGAGCTTGAGTTGCAAATTGTTTCCTTCCTAGAAGAAGCTCTCTTGCCAACCAATTTGCGGGTTGGTTCCCCTCTCTATTAATATGACTCCATATAACAACTAGCCTGGAGGATAACTTGAAGATCATATTAACCCAAGTAAGAATGTGCCATGGAACGAGCAACTTCATTCAACAACATCTTTACTAAAAGCAATGAATCCATCTCCATATGAATATAATTATGCTTATTAATAAAGGCAGCTTTGAGACCCCAATAAGCAGCAATAACTTCAGTTTCAAGACTGTTATCTACCATCACAGGAGCAGAGAGAAACCAATTACAATTACCAATATGATCCCTGCAAATGGCCCCAATTCCAGCACCAATTGAAGAAAAACTCCCATCGAATTGATTTTAACCCAAGGAGCCTTAGGTAATCTCCAAATAACAAGCTTGACCTTGTTAATAACAGGAATTTGCTGAGAATTAATTATTTATCTAGCCTTATGAACATAAATTAAACAATTCCTGATAATATGTTGGATAGAGCAATCCTTGTTGTTGAAAATAGCATCATTCCTTCCCATCCATATAAACCAGAAGATAATAAGAGGAATGTAATAATCAGTAGAATTCTTCCAATCATGCCAACATAACTCAATACTAAGCCATGAAAAAAATTTGGGAGAAAGCCCAAGATTATCCAAAACAGATTTCCATACCTCTTGAACAACAAGGCACCTTATAAATATGTGAGGAATGGATTCTTCATCAGCATGACAAAATTGACAAATCGAAGGTCCACGAATTCCCTTAAGTTTTAGAATGTCATCTCGTTGGAAGAAACATCCTGAAAAGTCTCCAACGAGAAAAAGATATGGAAGGTGTTAAGAATTTATTCCATAGCTTCTTCCCCCAATCATTAGTAGAACAGATACCTCTAAATAGAAAATTAGACAAGCTTTGATTAGGTGGAATCTTTGTAACCAATTTATCTCTTTTGGCTGATTGAATAGGAATATTCAAAATCTTTTTTGGGTTGCGGAATCAACACAACTACTAAGCTTAACGAGTATCCCATTCCGAATTGGTCCAAGCAATCAGCTACTTTCCGAATGGGATGATGAATGGAATGATGAATATTAAGATCAATCGGAGACTCATTAAAAATCCACTTATCCCTCCAAAATGAATTTGCCCATCCCCAAGCTCCCATACAAAAAGTTGTTCAATTGCTTCTCTAACTTTCGGTAATTGCTTCCGATGATTTGAATCCCCATTCTTCAATTGTACTTGAGTAGGATGAATATTAGAACAGTACTTCCCATGCAAAAACTTAGACCATAAGGAGTTCTTGGCTCTAAAGTTAATCCATTGCTTGCAATAAAAGGAAAAGCTGATTTCGTTGAAAACTCTTAAAACCCAACCCACCACTAGCGATAGGTTTACAAACTTTATCCCAATTGGTCCAATGCATTTGTCTATGATGACCTTCCCAAAGAAACTTATTAAATATAATGGACAGTAATTTTTGTGTGCTTTTCTTCATCTTGATCATTTGAAGAATATAGAGAGGATAAGTAGTTAAAATACTCTTGAGAAGAGTGATTCTACTACCATTTGATAGAAATGAATTTGTCCAACATTGAATTTGAGCAGAAATTTTAGATACCACATCATCATAGTGGGAATGTCTAAGTTTACCTTTGATTAAAGGAAAACCCAAATACTTAAGAGGATATTTAGCCTCCCTAAATCCAGTGAAATCTGCTATCCACTTTTTAGTATTAACATTGAATTTAGAACTAAACAAAAAATGACACTTGGACTTGTTAAAAGTCATACCAGAGACCTCTTCAAAATCACCCAAAACCTTCATTCTTATGGAGTTTTTACTACCATTCCAGAAAACTATGACATCATCAGCAAATGCAAGGTGGGAAATCGATTGAGTGGATCCGTGTTGAAGCTGGGTATAAGGATGAGTGATCCGAACATTATTAAGAAGCTTGGAAAGGTAATCAAAAGCCAATATGAAAATATAAGGAGAAAGGGGGTCTCCTTGTTTAATGCCTCTACCGCTTGAAAAAACCCATTACTCTCACCATTAATGAGAACACTATAATAATTATTGCTTAACCACCTTGAAATGAGTCCACAGACAGCTAAGCTGAATCCTTTAGCATAAAGCACTTTAAGAATAAAGGACCAACTTATAGTATCAAAAGCCTTAGAAAGATCCAATTTAAAAATCAGATTAGAACCCCTACAAGGCTTATCAATATCGGTAAGCATTTCTTGAGCTAACAATATATTTTCACTAATACTTCTTCCTTTAACAAATGCTGATTGATTTTCGGAGATTAAAGTATCCATAAGAGGCTGAATTCTAGCCACAAGAAGCTTGCTTGATGATTTTTGAAAAGGTTGAAGTGATGCTTAATAGGTCTAAAGTCTTGCCAACAATCCTTCTTTTTATCCTTTGGTATGAGAATAATTGAAGAGGATACAAAATACTTAGGGAGATCCATGCCCTGAAAGAAAAGCTTAATAGCCTCAACAATATCCATCCCGATAATCCGCAGAATTTCTTGTAGAAATCGGGAGTAAACCCATCCGGACCAAGTTGTCTTATTCTTGTCCAAAGAATTAATGGAAGATAAAATTTCATCCTCATTAGGTATTCTGGATAGATTTAATTCCCTAGCCAACTGCAAATCAGCTTGCATGAGATTAATAGAAAAGATATCAGAGTTGGTATCTTGATAAGAGAAAAGGTTTTGAAAATATTGAACAGCATCATCCCCAATTTCCGAGAAGTAGAAAGCCAGCAATTATTAGAAGATTTAATTCTTTGAATTGTATTAATGGATCTTCTATGCTTAATAATAGCATGAAAAAATTTTGAATTCCTATCTCCATGAAGTAAATGGTTAACTGCTGCTTTCTGTTTAAGAAAGAGCTCTTCCTGTAGCAATGAAGACTGCAGCAAAACATTAGCATCCAGCAGATCTTTATCAGTTTTCCTCCCAGCTTCCACTTCAATTTCAACTCGGGCCACCAAATTTTCTCGCTTTTTGAATATTTTATGTAAGGTTCCCAAATTCAGTCCAATTCCAATTAATTAAAGCCTTAGCAACTGACTTATGGAGTTGCCATAACTTCAATAAAGGATTAGCAATAGAATAATTAGATGGAAGAATCCAATTATGCTTAACAACTTGATAACAAGTAGGGTGAGTAGACCATACATTTAAGTATCCGAAAGCATGATGTTTAGTATTAATAAAATGAGAGAATTGAACAAGCAAGGGAGCATGATCCGAACCAAGTCTAGCTAAGTGCTTAACTTTGGAAAGACTAAACATATCAATCCAAAGTTGATTAGTAAAGATTCTATCCAACCTTTCATAAAGAGAACCTCTTCTCCAAGTGAATGGAGAACCTTCAAACCCAATATCAAATAGATTAGCAGCACTAACTTGGTTAGTAAAATTTAGCATATCTTGAAGATTAGGATTCCTTCCTCCTTTCTTTTCACTAGGGTGCAAAATGCAGTTAAAATCACCCCCCACTATCCAGCCTTCAACCATATTCTGACCAATATCCTTTAAATGAGACCAAAGTTCAGATCTACCAAGCAATAGTAGAAGAAGCATAAACAAAAGTAGCAAATCCTTTGAACTAATCAAGCTCAAAATGTAGGTGTAAGAATTGAGGATTATCAATAAGAATATCAACTCTCGACTCCTTCCTACTAAAAAGCCAGATCTTATTAGTAGAATTGTAGGCAAAAGAAAAACCAGAAAACCTCCTTAAAAATCTATCAAAGTTCTTTTTCACCAAAGGTTCAAGAAGAACAATGACCCAAAATTTATGAACCCTGTTGAGACTTAAAATTCTGCTAAGGGAGCCAGGGTTGGCCACTCCCCTAACATTCCAACATAAAAAATTAATCATGAGTAGATCAACTTCCTCTAGTAAGCCTAAAAAAAGTAGCAGTATTAGAGGGGATAATATTAGATACTGATAATTGCTTTAATTCCTTCTTCTTCTTTGAATTTTGCACCATCCAATCTTCTTTCAAATCTGTATTGACAACATTCGATCGATCGGAAGAATTAGAATCCAAGTTCTGTGAAGAATTCCGAAATATAGGATAGTTAATAATAGCGAGTGAAACCTCCTTAGCTCGATAAGAAGATAATTCTGCTCCGATAACAACTTCATTCCCAATCCCATCAACGAGTAATTGAACTTTCGAATTTAAATTACCGGATACTTCATTAACGACAACAACATTACCGGAATAAAGATTATTAGCAGCAATAGCATTTCCGAGAATAGCTAGATCCAAATCCTTATCTAATACATCAATAGCATTTGTAATGATAGAACCAGAATTGAGTGTACAATCAATAAGAGGATTCTCGAGCAGGAATATTAGGATCGGAACCATCAACGTAAGCTGGATCGGCTAGGTTGTTGTTGTTCGAGGTAGAACAATTGTTTTTAGCAGATGCATTAGTCAAAGTTTCAACGAGGTTCAATAGCGACGAGAGAAATCTTGAATCACATTTGGAGTTGTCCGAACCACAATAGGAGTCCCCTTAACAATATCGGGATTAAGGGCGACGGAATCAAGATTCGCCCTCTTTGTGTATCGACAACGGTTCCGACCTTATATTTAGATGGCATAAGATTAGGATGAATTCTATAACAACCTTCCTTAGTATGACCAAACATTTTACAATGATTGCAATAAAAAGGTCTATGTTCCATTACAATAGATTGCCAATATCCATTATGTGGAGACCCAAGCCAAATTTCATCAACATCTTGAAGTGTAATATCTCTTTCAACAAGGATTCTTGCCAAGGAAGGTACGGGACAGATTAAAGGTAGGCGGATCTAATTTAAGTGGTTTTCCCAAAGCGAGTACCAATTGCATAAAGGACTTGATGATTAAAGAACTGCAGTTTGAGATTAGGAATCTTAAACCATACTGGAATAATAAGTGCTTCCTGATTAGAATCAAATTCAGGAGACCATTTCAAGATTTTCATGTAAATACCCTCCATGATAATAAACTTCTTGGAAAATAAATTTGCATAATCCTCTTCATTAGAAAGTTTAATCATGATATGCCTACCATCAAAAAGACCCACTTTCCAAATACCGGTAAGCTTCAAATCTTGAAAGCATTTTCTAATTCTTTCCAATTTAGGATGTCCATATTGGAATTTCCCAACAAGTGTAAACTTATGTGCATCGACCAGGGAAGCCAATTCGGTTTCGGAGAAGATCAAAGCGGGTTTTCCACCTTTCTTGATAATTGGCTTAATGAAAGAACATCCACTTTTACACGAAACAGACATCATGGTAGAGTTGGGGAAAGACAAGCTTATCGGAATTGACCAAATTCGAGCCCACCACATCCACAAAGGAAGCCTTTCCAGCGAGTACTCGTACAGACCATCCGAAAACAAAACAAGAACAGATTCAAGGAATTCAAAGGAATTGAATTCACCCAAATCGAATTTAAAAAGAACAAGCTCGGAAACAAAAATTGGAAAAGATCCAATTTAGAAGCCAGGGAACACCAGCAAAACATCCAATTCAGGGAACAAGAAACAATCTAAAGCCTGAAGAACTTGAAGAAATCAAAGCAAACTTCAAGAATCCCTCCTAAAATATATATATATCCCTGCTGTTTACTTCACTGAGCAGGAGCTGGACAATCTTAATGAGGAAGTAAAACTAACTTTAATAGGGAAGTTTGCTTTGGGCCACCCTAAGATGGAGCTTGTGAAAAATTTCTTTGAATCCCTTAATCTCATCAGTAACTGGAAACTAGGCTTACTTGATGGAAGGCACCTGTTAATTAGCTTGACATCTGAGGAAGACTATGCCGGACTGTTTGCTAAACAAGTGGTAACCATAGTCGGCACTGAAATGAAAACTGCTAAAATGGACCCCAGACTTTGATCCTAGCAAGGAGCCCCCCATAGTCCCCATCTGGTTTAAATTTCCTGCACTCCCCTACAGGTTTTTCAAACAAGCAGCCTTGTTCCAAATTGGAAGGGCCATTGGCACTCCTTTAAGGCTGGACCCAACCACCCTACATAAAACTAAGCCTGAGTATGCCAGAATTCAAATTGAAAGAGATATAACCCTTCCTGAAATACAACAAATCTGGGTTGGATCAGCTGAAGATGGATTATGGCAGGAGGTCATCATGCAACAAAGGCCCTATTACTGCACCCATTGCAGGATGTTTGGGCACACCACAAATAGATGTTTCAAGCTTCATCCACCCCCCAGGAGAGCTTCAGCCAGGCTAAATGCTTCCCAGGAGATCAATCCTGATGCTGTGCAAGTCAGTACAACTGGGGCTCACCTCCCAACTGTGTTAGTGGCTCCCACTTTATCTAATCCTATTCCTCCTTTGCCCATTCCCCCTCCACCACCTGACCCCATTTTACCACACCAAATCTCTCCAGCCCCTTTCACCACTCCTCCCCCACTGTTACCCACTCCCCCACTGTTGCCCACACCAAACACCTCAGCTCCCTCACTGGCCCCACTCCCTCCCTCCCCTCCCAAATTAAAACTCACAACTGATTCTATGGAGGAGTAATGGGAGATCTATTTTTCCAAAAAGAAGAAGAAAAATAAATCTGAAATACAAAAACTAACTCATTCCAGTTTTAAATCTAGAGAACTTCCCCCCCCTCACTAGAGGCAGAACCAGATCCAGCTCTCATAAATCTCTCCCCCCTCCTCCTTCATCTTCCAATGATAAACCTCCTTTGCTGGAACATTAGAGCGGTGGCTTGCCCACACTCTCTTAAAAGACTAATTCACCTCAATAAAACTCACACACCCTGGTGTATTGTTCTTCTTGAACCTTTAGTCAACCTAAACTCTTCTAAAATCCTCTAGAAGTTCCCTGGTTTCACTTTCCATGCTAACATTAACAACAAAATCTGGTTTCTTTGTAGAACTAAAGTTCAGTGGTCCCTCCTCATTGATAACCCCCAATTTATTCATTTATCCCTTACTTTTGCTGACCATACCATAAATGCCTCTTTCATTTATGCTAGTTATAGAAAACTTGACAGAATTCACCTCTGGAACCATCTACAGCTAATCAGCAGGGGTGACTTTAACTGCATTGCCACACCTGCTGAAAAACTGGGGGGCAGGACCCCTTCCCTCAGTCAGATGAATTTCTTCAGTGACAGTATCCAGTCTACAGGCTTATTTGATCTGGGATTTAAAGGCCCCCCTTTCACCTGGAGAAGAGGAAAAACTTGGGAGAGATTAGACAGGTTCTTGGTGAATGAAGCCTGGCACTCACAGTTCCTTCATACCTCCATCACTCATCTCCCTCTACTTTGCTCTGACCATAAACCACTCCTACTCTCCATATCTGCCCCACCCAACCCTTCTCTTGTTCCCCATTCAGATACCAAAACTTCTGCTCTTCTCACCCTCATTTCCTTCAAACCATCCAGTCCCTCTGGCAAGGGGTTATTAACCCTGACCCCTGGATCAGGCTGGGGCTCCTTCACCTAAAAACCTGTAAGGCTCTTAACAAATGGGGATGGAACAAATTTGGGAATGTCTTCACTGCTGTCAAAGAAGCTGAGGAGGAACTGAATAATCTGGAGCATCTAGCCTTGAGGGAGACAAATTCTGATCTTATTATAGCTGCTCAATCCAGACTTTCAAATGCCATTTATGTACAAGATCAATTCCTTAAATAGAATGCTTCATTAAAACACTTTTCTGATGGAGACAGAAACACAAAGTACTTCCATGCATATATCAGATATAGGAAAAGCTGCAACATTATCCATAGTATCAAAAATGAAGTTGGGCTCTGGCTGAAGTCCACTCTAGAGATTAGCAGGAGTGCTGTTAGATATTTTAAAGATCTAGTCACCCACTCAGCTGTTGACAGATTGCAGATATCCTCTAACATGTCCAATGACCATTTCCATTACATTCAAGGCCTGAACCTTACCGATCTCCCCACTAAACCTGAAATCTGGAAAGCTCTTTGCAGTATTGACAGCAGCAAATCAGCTGGCCCTGATGGTTTCACTGCTGATTTTTACAAGAAGGCATGGACAGTAATCAAAGCTGAGGTTATTGAAGCTATCATCAGCTTTTTTCAAGGCAAAGACATGTCCTACTATTTTAGCTCCTCCAACATTGTCCTCATCCCCAAAAACTCTGAACTTCATAATTGGGATCAATTCAGACCCATCAGTCTTACATCAGTGATAAGTATACTGATCAACAAGATCATAGTCCTCAGGATCCAGCCTCATTTAAACAAAATTGTGCACCTGAACCAAACTGCTTTCATCAAAGGTAGGTCCATCTCTGATAATGTTCTACTTACTCATGAACTTCTTCTGGATCTCAATAAGAAGTGCAGGGGGGCAACCTTATTTACAAACTAGACTTCAGGAAGGCCTTTGACACAATCAGCTGGGACTTTATTCTTGAAGTGCTAGCTGCTAAGGGCTTCAGTGATAATTTTTGCAGGTTAATCCAAAGATGGCTTAGCAACAACACTCATTCCCTTCTCATAAATGGGTCTAGCTGGGGACCTTTCTCAGCTACCAGAGGGCTTAAACAAGGGGATCCCGTTTTCCCTACCCTATTCATTCTTGCAATGGATTACTTCTCCTCTATGCTTAACCAGCTGCAAAACAGTCACCACCAGCTCAAATACCACCACAGATCTAATATCCTCATCTCTCACCTTATTTATGCAGATGATCTTATGATTTTCTCTAATGCTTCTAAGAAGGCTGTCACTTCTATCTATAGGTGCATTCAAACATTGCAGGATCAATCTGGGCTGACTTTCAACACTGCCAAATGCCAAATTTTATTCTCCAAGCAGGTGTCTCATGCTACCAAACAGTGGATTCTCAATCACACTGGTTTTTCTAGCACAGCCCTTCCTATCAAGTATTTGGGGGTCCAGCTCAACATTGGTAGAACTAAGCTTACTCACTTTGATGAAATTCACACCAAGATCAGCAACTATCTTGCACATTGGACCCACATTTTCTTATCTTCTGGGGGAAGACTCACTTTACTAAAAAGCATTCTTACCACCCTCCCTAACTATCTTATGCAGATGACCATCATGAAGAAAAGCACCTAAAGGCAACTTGAAAGAACCTTTAACCATTTCCTTTGGGCTGGCAGGAGGAAACAGATGCATTGGACATCTTGGCAGAAACTAGCTAAGCCTGAATGGGCTGGGGGGCTCGGATTTAAAAACTTAAACCAATTGATTCAAGTTAATCACTGCAAGCTTTGGCTAAATTTCAGAGCCCAAACCTCCCTCTGGGCCAATTTCCTTATGGGGAAGTATTGCAGGAAAACCCACCCCTCTTTAGTCACCCCTAAGTTGGGGGACTCAAAAATCTGGAAAGCTTTGATCAAAAATAGGCAGATGGCTGAGCAACTTTATCTCTGGCAGCTGGGGCAAGGTAATATTAGTTTCTGGCTGGATCACTGGTGCCCTCATGATTGGTTACAACCAACCACCCCCATCAGAAATAATAATCTATTGGTGTCTGACTGTTGGGAGAATGACAACTGGTCCACCCCTCTCCTCCTATCTATTCGGAGTGCACCCTCTGCACAGAAAGTTTCTACAGTCCCTTTTGATAAACACAAGCAAGATACCCCTCAATGGTCCACCACAAAGAACCAAAGCCCCTCTAAGATCATCTACTCCAAATTGTTTAACTGGAATGTTGTGCCCTGGGGTGACATTTTCTGGGGAAAATACCTTTCTCCTTCTATGGCTTTTTTCTGCTGGAGGACCTTTAATTACTTCCTCCCCACTGATGACATTTTAAAATTAAAAGGACTTAGAGGACCCTCCTACTGTAGATTATGCCATAGAGAGGAGGAATCCATCACCCACCTCCTCTTTGCTTGCAATTTCTCCCAACAGGTCTAGAAGGATCTCCTACTTCAAACTAATCTCAACACTTTGAATTTACAATGGGACAACTTACTCACCTGCTGGTCTGACTGGAAGAAAGCTGAAATCACTGCCCTCCCTCTCCTCACTGCCTGGTTTATCTGGATGGCCAGAAATAAGGCAACATATGAAAACACTCTCCTAAAGGAAAAAACTGTGGCTGATTACTGCCTGTCCTACCTGCTGAAACTGATTAATCTCAAGAAATTCCCTAACATCTGCTCCACTACATCCACCAAACACTGTCAAACCCCCAGGATTACTAAAGTTTTCTGGCATCCCCCACCATATAATCGAGTCAAAGTCAACACTGATGGCTGTTATAAAAATGGTAAAGCTGGTATTGGTGGCATCTTTAGAAACCACCATGGAGTTTGCTTGCTATTTTTCTGGGCCCCCATTGTGGCATCTGATGCTTTAGACTCTGAGCTCCAAGATGTTTTATGGGCTTTGTAGATTGCAATGCATCTCCATTGGACCTCCTTAATTATTGAGAGTGATGCTCAAGAGATGGAGCAGATGGTGACAAATATAACCAAGCATAGCTGGACTCACCTCTACTGGCATCACAAGATTCATTCACTCAAAACTCAGCTCCATGCCAGCTCACAATTCATTTTTCGAGAAGGTAATAAACCTGCAGACTGGCTTGCAAATATTGGTGCTCTATCTACTAAACTCTCTATGGCTACCTCCCCTCCTCCCCACCTCAACTTCTTAATTGCTGGTGACCTTCTCCCTGCTCCCCATCTCAGGCTGAACATCTGAGAGCTTCTATTCTGTTCCAGACTGAACTTCTGTAATGTGATTGCTTTGTTCGGGTGGTGCTCTTGCAGTGAAGGAATCCACTATTCTTCATTTGTTGCTTTTCCTCATATGGTTTTTTTTACCCTTCCCCCTATTATTTTTTGCTTCTGTGGGGGCTTTTGTTGTTGTTTTTTATTTTATTTTGTTTGCTTCCTTGGGTGATGTTTGGGACTCACCCCCCAAAAATCATTGTAATGATTTCTATATTTTAACATGTAAGGAGCCTAGTGCCCCTTCTTTGAATATATATATATATATATATATATATATATATATATATATATATATATATATATTTCGAAGATGGTATAAATGGTCCCATGAAATTTAATCTCCAAATGTCAAATATTTCAACTTCCAACATATAATTGAGGGGCATCTCATTTCTTCTAGAAATATTGCCTACTCACTGACATCGATCACAATTTTAATATAATCATTAACATCCTTAAATATTGTAGGCCAATAAAATCCAAATTGTTAAATTTTATATGTAGTTTTATCAACACCAAAAGGTCCCACAAAATTTTTGAATAATTTTATAAGTTTCTTCTAATGGTACACATCTTCGAATAATAAGAATATTTCTTTATTTATATAAGAACGGGTCATCCCAAAAATAAGTCTTAGCTTTAGATAAAAATTTCTTCCTCAATTGGTATGTCAAACCATTGTTGACCTCATTTTTGATGAGGCCTTCTCTTCTTCTCTTTAGTACTTAGGATCTAGCCTTAGGCTTTTCCTTTGACTATCCTAGAGGATTAGAATTGGGACCCACCACCTAGAATTTAAAAACACCTCTTAACTCCCTGCAAACTCCACAAACTTGATTGTAGACCCCTAATCACCTAGAGGGTTGAAATCAAATGTGGAAGTTTAAAGGATGAGTTCCTATAGGACTCTTTGACCTTAGGACTGCCCTGGGTGGCCTGGTCTGGTGAGGGCTGACCTACACACACACTAAACCTATACACTACACTTTCACACACCTCCTAAAACCACACCCATACCTAACTTGACCTCCTGACTCATGAAGGTGATTCACATGGATGGTCCTTAACCCCTAAGCCCTTGGCAAGAGGTTAGGAACAACATAGTGGATGCCTCAAATGAGTCCCTTCATGGCTCATGTGGGCTTGATATGGCTTCATGGCTCAATAAAAATGATTTCATTCCACCTACATTTACCCAATCTTCAATTTTCCAAATTTTCAATTTTTGACCCACGGGACCCTACACCCGCCTAGCTTGCCCAAAACCCTTGAAATTACCCAAATTTTTCAAAATTCTCCAAAATCACCTAAATTCCACAAAACCAATCCAAAATATTCCCACATCACTCAAATTGATCATTCATAGCCAAAAATACCAAAAAATCCAAAAATACCCCCCAATACCCTCCAAATACCCAAAATGCCCCTCTTAGCCAAAAAATCCAAAAATTCAGAAAATTCCCAGAAAATTCCAGAAAATCCCAAATATTCCCAATTTCATTTTGTCTAACTACACCATGGGCCAATTTTGTCAATTTACCCCACTTTTATCAAAATCCCCAATTTGACCCATTTTTAACCCAAAGTGAACCCAATGTCAAACCAAACCTACCCAATTGACCCAAATTCTGGTCCAATTCAATTCTAAACATCCATTCAGCATCCCCAACACCAATCTAGACCAAATCCAAGTCCAATTTGATTGACATTTGAACCCAATTTCATTTTGGACCTTAAAGCCCAATTTGGACCCATGACCCAAACTTATCCCAAACTAACCCAATTCAACTCCAATTAACCCCAAACCTTTTCTAAACCTTCATTAACATCCCCACAAACAAAACACTAACATGATTTACCCAAAATTTGGACCCAAACCCCACTCAAATTCAACCCAAAACCAAAAAGCCCAATTTTGACATAAACCCAAACCGAACCCAAATAAGCCCAAACCCCAAAATTAAAACCAAACCAAGGTCAAAACCTCTTTGAAACACTCCCATAAACATTTCCCAATATTAATTTTACATCAATTTCAACCCTAGCCCAACATTGGCCCAAATTAGCCCAATTTGACTTACATTGGCCCATGTACCAAATGAACCCAAATCCAACCCAATTCAAGCCCAAACCACCTCAAGTTTATTCCAAATCACTCATGAAACATCCCTAAACCAAACCCAACAATTATTTGGCCCAAGCCTTTACCAAAATTTCATCCTAAAATCCATTTTAAAATCCAAAAGCCCACTTCCCTAAACCATTTTAAAAGCCGATCTTCACTTAAATTTCAAAGGCCCAAAATTCATCCAAAATCCATATGACACTCTTCTTCATCATGCATTCAATTAAAATCATCCCTTAAGTCCTAAATCAATCATCAAATGGTTCCAAATCAAGCCATATGCCAAATCACCCCTAAATGCCAAAAATCCCTAAAAGTCATTTCCATGTAAATAAGCCAAGCCATCCCTAAGCCAAATGGAGTCCTTGAAGCCATGCACAAGCCACATGAAGCCATGGGATCCACTTTACACATCATCATACTATTAATTGCAAAAGGAGGAGCCTCTTTTAAGCCCCCTTAAAAAGGTTTTAACCCTTTTAATGCTTCACCTTAATCCATGATTAATCAAAATATTCATGGATGGTGACTTCTCTACCCTTTCCTAGCTGATTCATCTGATCCTCCCTCAGCACAAATCAGCCATGGGGAGGTGAACCAAGCCCATTTCCATGGGTTGACCAAACTAAGTGCAAAAGAAGCCACCTCCCCATGTCATTTTGATCCGACCACTTTACACATGTAAGGCTTCAATTGAATTCACCAACTTCAACCCCTGACCTCTTTGACCTTGAGGGTGACCCTTGCCTGCCGGCCAGCCACCTGGGCCGCCGGAAAACACCATGGTCGAGACATGGGAAGGAGCCAAGCATTAAAATTGCACCTTGCTGAGTTGCCCCATACCCAATGGCCATTGCAGCTGTTCTTCCCTTGCCAAGAGCAGCTGATCCCAGTCCCTAACTCCCCCTGGGAGGCCCTCCAGCCTCTCCTATTTAAACCCCACCCCTCTCGGCCATGGAGAGGTGCTGAACTAACCTTAAGGAAACTTTGCCAAAATCACTCCAGACTCTCCCCAAACCTAGAGCATTTGATCCCCACTGTCCTCCTACCCTAATCCCCACTAATTGAGCTCAATTTTGGAGTTCAATTCTCAGGCCAGAATAGGAAATTCCCAAATCCTTCACCAAAGTCAAATTAAACTCACCTACACCTGCACAAGGTCAAGAAGAGAAGTTCCCCAGTGAAAGCCCCCTCTCCAGACCACCAATCTATTCTAGACTCCATCTGGACAAAATCATACCTGGACAATTCACCAGGCCAGGAGACTTCATCTGGAGCTTGTTTGGACTCAATCGAAGGTGACACAACCCTCAGATTGAAGCCACACTTCTCTGAGCTAAGATGTATTCGTCTCTTCAAGAAGAATCCATAGAGCACAAGAACACGAAAATCCGTTAAGAATTGAGTGAGATATTAAGGATTTAATGTGGACGGTTCTCGGGCTAGGAAGCTTGGGGACGATGAACGGATGTCGTTAATTTAATACACGCGCGGACAGACGGCTAGGATCGCGTTGGATGAGGAGACGGAACGATACAGCGGGCCCCTAGAGAGCTGAGTCGGATGGCGGCGCCGAATCAGAACACGCCGCGTGGCCTTTCGGAGACGCCGAGGTTGAGTCAGCGCCGTGTGGATAAGTAGAAAAATAGTTTATTTTCCTAATTATTTTAATTCCCTAAACTTCAAAAATGCATAACTTTTGAAGCCTCTGAACTTGGGAACATTCCCTGAATTTTCCAAAGTCAGAGGCCATCCCTATGAGAAGTTATTGTTTTTTCAAATTCATGCTGCTATTTTGAGTATTTTAATTCCAATAATTAGCATGTTGTGAAATAAATTCTAGGAAAATTTGAGGATGTTTCTTATGACCAGAGGACTCTAGGAAAATAGGTTTTGAATTAATCCACTTGGAATAACCCTAACTGGCTTAAACACCCAAAATGGGTCCTTAATTAATTAAAGCTAATCATACATCAAATTGACTTGAAATCAATTCTCCACTGACCTTTAGGATCAGAGGGACCCACCATAAAAATTTGGAGTCAATTGGACTTGGTTAGCCCTACTAAATGGGTTGATTAAGCCATTTAGCCAATTTAAATTTTTAAAAATTCATAACTTTCAAAATACTTTTCAAAAATTCACCAAATTGGTTTTGGAGCCTCTCTAATATCAGGGAAATTTAAGAAAATTAAAATTTCAATTTTCTAAAAAAGTTGATTTTTGCATTATTTTAATATTTTTAATAATTAAAAAATAATAAAAATCACAAAAATAATAAAATTCACCAAAATGTTATATTTTGAATTTTAATCACTTAGGAACAAACCCCATATTTTTCTTAGGTCCTTATGATGAGATATTAAATTTTAAAGCCCTAAGGTAATTTTAAAATTAAAAAAAATGTATTTTCTAGCATTTCCACTAACATAATTCTAATAAATCAAAGAAAAATCAGAAAATTAAAAAAATTGGTTCTCTGGTTTCCTTGATATCAGAGAGATTTTTAAAAAATATAAAATTCATTTTTCAATCTTTATTTTATTTTTAAATTAATTAATACTCCAAAAATCAAAATAATTATAATAAAAATAATATAATTCAAAAAATAACCAAAATTGGTCCAAGTGGTCCTCTGGTCATTAGGAAAGTCTCATAATTTTCTTAAGGACAGAAACTTTCCCTTGGTCATGTTATTAAATTTTCCTTGAAAATTCTTATTTTCCACCAAAAATAATTATATAAATAAATTAAATATAGAAAAATCACATTTTCTCCTCTAATGTCTTGATTGACATATGAGTGAAGTCACATAAAAATTTCAAATTCATTTAAGCTCAATTTAGTGAATTATGAAATTAGTAAGTTTAAAGGGCAAAATAAGTAATTAAAATTTTAACCTATAATTAAAAATTTTAGGTTTAATTAAAAGGGTGGGTTAAATATTTGATACTAAGTTGATTTTGGATGTTTGAAACTTAGGTAATTAAAGGGTAGAAACCTACCTAACAATTTGAAAATAATTAAAATAAACCTTAATTAAATAATTGTTTAAACTTGGAAGAATAATAATAAAATTTGGAATTATTAAAATAGGGATATTATTAGGAAGAAATTTATTCTTTAATCTAAAAATCCCTAAATTAATCACCTCAATAACATTTAATTCCTAATTAAAATAATAATCCAAATTTAAGAGGCTAAAAGACTTGATCATTAAATTAAATTAAAGTTAAATTATTTAAATTAAACCCTTTTAAAAATTTCATTTAAATTAATACTTTAACAATTAAAATTAAATCATCTTTAAAACATAAAAAATAAAATATTAAATTAAAATTAAAAAAAATAAATTTAAATTTAAATTTAAATTAAATTAAATTAAATTAAATTAAAACATATTAAATTAAATCAAATCAAATCAAATCAAATTAAATTAAATTAAATTAAATTAAATTAAATTAAATTAAATTAAATCAAATTAAATTAAATTAAATTAAATTAAATTAAATTAAATCATATTAAATTAAATTAAATTAAATTAAATTAAATTAAATTAAAATAAAAAATAAAATCAAGTTAAAATTAAAATTAGATTAAAATTAAATAAATTAAATTAAAATTAAAACTAAACCAAATTAAATTAAATTAAAGTTAAATTAAATTGAATTAAACATAACATCACCTAAGACATAAATAAATTCAAAAATAAATATAAAGCAACTTGAACACTATTCCAAACTTAAACTCATTAACTGAAATTAAATTAAATCATAAACCATTTGAACATCAATTTACCCTCGAAAGCTTTTGTTGTCATAACTCCTAAACAGAACGTTAAGTGAAGTGTTACTTCACTCATAGGATATTCAAATGTCCTAGTTCACTGAGTAAGATAACAACAAAACTTGAATTCCCGGACGATTAATTCATTTGTATAATTAAATTCTCTTGGACTTAAAAATAATCCTAGAAATATTGAAAAGATGTTTAAGACTCGTCTTAAGCACTTTCTCAATATGATAGAATGTTTATAAGAACAATTGAACTTAATTGTTCTTTGATGAAGAAAATCGTCCTCAAACCAAACCACAAGAACCTAGACGTCATAGGAGATGACTAGCTATAGGAGTAGGACCTTGGTAGAAAACCATAACCCTTCCCTTAGCTTTACCTAGGAACTTGCTTTAAATGCTTAAATATTCTAATTGTGTTTTAAGTGCAGCTTGGGATGACGGGAAGTCCCTCTAGGTGAGCTTTTATTTTATTGCAATTTAACTTATTGCAATTTATTTAATCGCATCGCACTTACTTTTCTTGCATGATAAAGAACTGTTGCATGAAAACCCACACCTTTAGGATAGTCCCTAAAACTGAAACCAAAACTAAATTAAAAGTCATTACAAGATAAAATTCACCGCCACAACATTTCAAAATATAAAACAACTCAAAATTTAATCACAAACAGAACAACAAAACTACAACTACAACTAAATTAAAACGTCTTGTTGGATGATCGGGAATACCTCGGATGATGTAACCTACGTATTGCTAACGGGATTTCCCACGGTCTAAATGAAAGTGTGGAACTCATTCGATTGAGTTTAGCAAATTCATCTGGACTAAGTGAATCCGATAAAAATAATGATGTCGGAAGGATGGAACCGTGGGATCTTAACCGGTGTTGTTATAATCAACTTTAAGATTTGTTTAATTAAAATATAAAAAAAACACCCGGATTTTAAGATTTTCTCTAAACCAGAACACTTCTCTCATCTCCTGATTTATGACTTCTAAAACTAAACCTCTGCAACAAGGAGCTCGGAGCATGGTGGGCAGCACGGCCATCGTCATCAGCAAAACCTGAGTCTACTTCAGCAAAACTTTCTTAGAATTAAATAACCAAGCCATAGGACTTCGAGGAAGTTTGCCTAGTGCAACATAAATCCTCAACTCTTCGTTAGGCATTTGCATGATCATATCATGTAAATTAAGCCCTAACCGGTCTTAGGACTCCGAGGTAGTTGTCCGATACGACATAAACCCTCACATCTTTGAGGCTATTTGTATGATTTTATCATACGAATATAAGTCCTAACTAATTAAAATTGGCAAGATCAAAATACTAAATAAACATTAGGGCTTTCCTAAATCCAAGCCAAACAATAGGATAGTCGGGAAATTACCGGAGTTCGCTTTGAATCTGTGATTTCTCCTACCTTTCTTCCTTTGGATTCCCAAAATAAAATGTTCCAAATTTGATCCATTCCCTATTGAAATTCCAAAATTCAATCCTTTGAAAACTTAAACTTTGAAATTCATGAGAGCAGAACTACTGATTATTATCGAGAGTTTTCTTAGGTGATTCCCGTCACTTAAGATGTAATTAACTATAGGGGCTTGACATTATAGGGAATTTTAAGAACCCAGGTAATATAAACCCTACTTAATTCATTTATATTAAGCAGGGGAACTTGTCGGCTTATAAAATTGGTTCACAGACCAAAAGGATGTCACAAATCTTTCTAGTTTATTTAATCGAGCCCCATTATCAAGCAGTGTGTCTATTCTTCGGGATAGATACACGGTTTGTGGTGCGGTGCTCGTTTATGTAAACTATTCGGGATGTGAGATCAGTTTGATTTCATATCTTAAAATCTTCAAATTTAAAAAATTATTTTCAAAATCAAATACTACTTTTCAAATTATTTATTTAAATTAAATCTAAAATTCGCCGACAATTTCTGTAGGCGACCCTTTCTTCAAAATTAAATATACAACCCAAAAATATGCCGACAACCATAGGGTAATATGTCACTAAAATGAAGTTTATAATGCCAACATACCGTGGATCACGCCACTCATTAATAGTGAACAATTTTTCATCAGGAAAATGTTCATTAATTTCTTCATTAGAAGAGAGAGATTTTTCATTTTCAAGTCTAGACAGATGATCAGCAATTTGATTATCAGCACCCTTCCTATCTACTATTCAAATTTAAATTCTTGTAAAAGAAGAATCCATCTTATCAGTCTTGGTATTGCATCCTTCTTTTTCATTAAATATTTAATAGCAGAATGGTCAGTGTGCACCACACATTTAGTTCCAATTAGATATGATCTAAATTTATCGAAAGCATATACTATAACTAATAACTCTTTTCAGTTGTGGTATAATTAATTTGGGTTTCTTAAGAGTTCTAGTAGCATAGTATATTACTTTGAAAATTTTATCATGTTTTTGTCCTAAAACAGTTCCAATAGCATAATCACTTGCATCACACATTAATTCAAAATGTTTTTCCTAATCTGGTGAAATAATAACTAGTGTAGTGATTAATTTTTTTTTAATAATTTAAAAGCTTTTAAGTAGTCTTCATTAAAATTAAAAATGGCATTTATTTTCCAATAACTGGCACAGAGGCTTAGCAATTTTTGAAAAGTGTTTAATATAACGCATGTAGAATCCAGCATGTTAAAAAAACTCCTAATCTCCCTTACATTACTTGTGCAAGGTAAATTAGCGATCACTTGAATTTTTGCAGGGTCTACTTCCATAACTTTTTCTTAAAATTAATGTCCCAAAACAATTCCTCCTGCTACCATAAATTGGCATTTTTTCCAATTAAGGACCAGATTTGTTTCTTCACAATGTTTAAGAACTCTGGATAAGTGTTCTAAACATGATTCAAAGAAATTTCCAAACATTGAAAAATCATCCCTAAATACTTTAATTCCTTTTTCAATTAAATCAAAGAAAATTGCCATCATACATCTTTGTAATGTAGCGGGGTATTGCATAAAGCAAAGGGCTTTCTTCTAAAAGAAAATATACCATAAGGACTGGTAAATGTTGTTTTCTCTTGATCCTTAAGAGCACTTTGTATTTAGTGATAACTAATATATCCATCCAGAAAACAAAAATTTTTATGCCCAGCTAGTATATCCAACATTTGATCAAGGAAGGGTAGTGGAAAATGATCTTTCCTTGTGGCAAGATTTAATTTTCTATAATCAATGCATATTGGTCATCCTGTAACTCTTCATGTTGCTATAAGTTCATTCTTTTCATTAAAAGTTACAATTACTCCTCTTTTAGGAACACAATGAATAGGACTAACTCATGCACTATCTAAAATAGGGTATATAATTTCAACATCCAACCACTTTAAAATTTCTTTCTTAACAACATCTTTCATGATAGGATTTAATCTCCTTTGAGGATCAACCTTGGGTTTGCAGTTCTCTTCCATAAGAATTTTGTGCTTACAAATTGAAGGACTGATTCCTTTAATATCAATTATGGTCCATCCAAAGGCTTTCTTAAATTACTTTAAAGTTTCAAGTAAGTTGTCTTCTTCTTTTGTAGTTAAGTTCGAGGAAATTATAATAGTTAAAGTTGAGGAATAACATACAAAGGTATATTTTAAATGTTCAGGAAGTAACTTCAATTCAAGTTCAAGAGTTTTTTCAATTAATGGACTAAAATATTCATCTTTATTTTTCATGTCCAAAACTTCAAAACATTCTTGAATATAATTTATGTCTTTGATCACAGAAAAATACATTAAGAAATTCATATCTATTTTTAATGAAATTACACTTTAAAGAAAGTTATTTTCTTTATTTTATTGCAGGAATGAAGATTTATAAGTGATGGAAGCAAAAAGCATGAAATGGAGCAAATTTGGATCAAAAATGAAGAAATTCATGCAAATTGAACTAAGTCGCCGACGGCTAGATCGAGGCAGCCGACGGTGAGATCGTGAGGAGAATTTCTGAAGGAATTATAACTACCTCGCCAACAGCGAGCCCGAGCCCGCCGACAGCGAGATCACGCGGTTTGCAGACCTTCTAGAAGCCCCGTTGACGGTGAGGTCGTTTCCCGCCGACGGCAAGACAGTTCAAAATGCAAATACTTTGAACCTGGACACTTTTTGAAGAGGTGTTTATGCATCCCTTGGACCTTTGCCTACCTCTATAAATAGAGGCCAAATTTTAGTCTTAGTTTGTGTCTCTAGAGTCTTCTATGTGTCTATTTTAGTAAGTCTGAGTGTGTTTAGTGAGTTTCTTTAATTTATTTGAGTGCTATTTAGATGTTGTTGTGCTAGAAGGAAAAGTCAAAGGAACTTCAAGGAGTCTGCTTGGGGAGGAAATTAAGATAAGTATCTTTGTTTATTGTTGTTAACTTTAAATGAAATTCATGTTTTGTTTTATTCCCATGCATTCTGAGTAGTTTTCTTAGTCTTTCTTGTTGTTTATGAAAATTATGCGGATTGATGAAATTAAATAGAAGCACCTAATATATTAAAATAAATTGTGATAATTTTTACTTAAAACTTAATTTACTTTCAATCTGGCTAATTGAGTTGTTAAAATATGTTAAATTATCAACTATAGTAAAAATTACATCCAATATTCAGGGAAGTCAAAAGCCTTGGAAGGCGGGTGCAAATAAATAGGGAAATATTAATTATCGGACGTAGAATTGGAAATTTTAGTGTGACATACTAAAATATTCAATTCGGTCCTATTGTTTGAGAGCTGAAGTGTAGATGTTAGCCCTCGAGTGAGGGGAACGTAGGAGCTCGAAGTGGCGACCGGTATCCTCCCGACTCTAGCCGCGGATTCGGTAATCAAACATAGGATTAGTCAATGTTCTTTGCACCTGGACCAAAGGGTAAAGAATAAGAATGCTCCTATTTGTCACAATACAAATTAAGAAATCTATTTAAATTTATCATTCACTTAATTTTCTAAAAACAAGGAGAATGATATTTTTTTTGAATTATTTAAATCAACTTTATTTCAAACATCAGTTTACTTTAGTTTGCTTTAGTTACTTTAAATTTTTGTTTACTATATTAGTAAGTAATTCCTTTAAATTTAGCTGATAACAAATCTGTTAAAAACTTCCCTGTGGGATCGATAACCAGGACTCCACTAGAGCCCTGTATTACTTGATACGATACGTATACTTGCGTAGAATCCACATTAAATATTCAATCATATAATTAAATATATATATATATATATATATATATTAAAGCGGAATTAAGTTTTTTGGTGTCGTTTCTTTAAACATAAATTGCAAACATATTAAATGTGGGTCGATCTTCCTTAATAACATCTTCGGAATATTGTGTTTCCACTTCTTGCTCGTGTTCCAAATGTTTACTTTCATATTTCTCTTCATATGTTGCTTTAAAATGGATTTCACTTAGATATCACATAACATCCATCCTAAAGAATTCATCATCTTTACCTTTTGTAGGATATTTCATTGATTTTGAAATATTAAATGTCATGGTTTGATCATTAACACGTATATTTAATTCCCCTTTATGCACATCTATCATTGCTCTTTCTGTAGCTAGGAAAGGTCTCCCAAAAATAATTGGTATCTCTTTATCTTCCTCCATATTAAAATTGATCTCAATTTCTATTTTCAAAAATTATTATTAAATGATTTTCTATAGTAGTTTTTCAATTCAATAAACATGAGTTACTTTATTTAATTATTATATAAAGTTAAAGAAAATATCTCAAGTAATTCAATTAATTAATGGAATAAGATATTTGGTTAAAAGGAATAAGAATATGGTAAACTATTTAAAGTAAGGAAAACTATATTCTAAAAATTGAAAATTCTTAAGTATTTAAGTGAAAAAGAGAGGATAGAAACTCAATGAAGTAAAGGCTATGAAATATATATAAGCAAGGACATATTTTAAGTTTCAAATTTAGGAAGAGAAATTGAAGTTCAAAATTAGTAACAGGCTATCCAGATATAGTAATCCTCACTTAAAAAAAGAAAAAGAAAAAGAAAGATTGAAAATCAATCCAAAAAGAAAAAGAAAAAAAAAAGAAAAAAAAAAGAGAAGAAAAATATAAGTGAGGAGAAGCTTGAGGAGATGCCTTATCAAAAATTGGCTTCAATAGATTCAACCTAAAGGGTAAAACTTAATATATTTCTAAACTTATATTTATGGATTGGTCCTTTACTAAATAGTGTTTTCTTGAACTTCCTATCATTTAAATATCTTAAGTAATTTACTATTTTAAATATAGTCATTCCTGAAATAAATAGAAAGTTAGAAATCTTAGACCTGATAACTAAATAATCTTATATCTATAAAGTTAATTTAATTACTCAAAAATACTTATATTTAACTTTATTATAATGTTATTTAAATTTAATTCATATTATCTCGAATTGAAAAATTCTATTATAGAAATCATTAATTTTATTTAGTGTTAAAATTACTTGAGGACAAGTAATAATTAAGTTTGGGGGATTTTGATCACAGAAAAATACATTAAGAAATTCATATCTATTTTTGATGAAATTGCACTTTAAAGAAAGGTATTTCTTTATTTTATTACATGAATGAAAATTTATAAGTGATGGAAGCAAAAAGCATGAAATGGAGCAAATTTGGATCAAAAAGGAAGAAATTCATGCAAATTGAACTAAGTCGCCGACGGCGAGATCGAGGCCGCCGACGGCGAGATCGTGAGGAGAATTTATGAAGGAATTATAACTACCCCGCCGACAACGAGCCCGAGCCCGCCGACAGTGAGCCCGAGCCCGCCGACAGCGAGATCGAGCGGTTTGAAGACCTTCTAGAAGCCCCGCTGACGGCGAGGTCGTTTCCCGCCGACGGCGAGACAGTTCAAAATGCAACTACTTTGAACCTGGATACTTTTTGAAGAGGTGTTTAAGCATCCCTTAGACCTTTGCCTACCTCTATAAATAGAGGCCAAATTTTAATCTTAGTGTGTGTCTCTAGAGTCTTCTATGTGTCTATTTTAGTAAGTCTGAGTGTGTTTAGTGAGTTTTTTTAGTTTATTTGAGTGTTATTTAGAAGTTGTTGTATTAGAAGGAAAAGTCAAAGGAACTTCAAGGAGTCTACTTGGGGAGGAAATTAAGATAAGTATATTTGTTTATTGTTGTTAACTTTAAATGAAATCCATGCTTTGTTTTATTCCCATGCATTCTAAGTAGTTTTCTTAGTCTTTCTCATTGTTTATGAAAATTATGCAGATTGATGAAATTAAATAGAAGCACCTAATATATTAAAATAAATTGTGATAATTTTTACTTAAAACTTAATTTACTTTCAATATGGCCAATTGAGTTGTTAAAATATGTTGAATTATCAACTATAGTAAAAATTACATCCAATATTCAGGGAAATCAAAAGCCTTGGAAGGCGGGTGCAAATAAATAGGAAAATATTAATTATCGGACGTAGAATTGGACATTTTAGTGTGACGGACTAAAATATTCAATTTGGTCCTATTGTTTGAGAGTCGAAGTGTAGATGTTAGCCCTCGGGTGAGGGGAACGTGGGAGCTCTGAAGTGGCAGCCAGTATCCTCCCAGTCTAGCCGCAGATTCAGTAATCAAACATAGGATTAGTCAATGTTCTTTGCACCTGGACCAAAGGGTAAAGAATAGGAATGCTCCTATTTGTCACAATACAAATTAAGAAATCTATTTAAATTCATCATTGACTTAATTTTCTAAAAACAAGGAGAATGATACTTTTTTTGAATTATTTAAATCAACTTTATTTCAAGCATCAGTTTACTTTAGTTTGCTTTAGTTACTTTAAATTTACGTTTACTATATTAGTAAGTAATTCCTTTAAATTTAGCTGATAACAAATCTGTTAAAAACTTCCCTTGGGATTGATAACCGAGGACTCCACTAGAGCCCCGTATTACTTGATACGATACGTATACTTGCGTAGAATCCACATTAAACATTCAATCATATAATTAAATATATATATATATATATATATATATATATATATTAAAGCAGAATCAAGTTTTTTGGTGCCGTTGCTATAAACATAAATTGCAAACATATTAAAAGTGGGTCAAGTTTTTGGCGCCGTTGTAGGAGATTGAACCCGGGTCACCCGCGTGACAGGCGGGAATACTCACCACTATACTACAACGACTAATTCAACATAAAAAAGACAAACAATTTGCTAAATTCCTTGAAATTTTGAAGAAATTAACGATAAATATCCCTTTCGTAGAACCTTTAGAACATATGCCAAACTATGAAAAATTCATGAAAGATATTCTAAATAAAAAAAGAAAATTTACCGACAATGAAATGGTCGCACTTAGTGAAGAGTGTAGTGCTATTATTCAAAGAAAATTTCCTGAAAAATTAAAAGATCCTGGTAGTTTCACTATACCCTGCTCTATTGGAGAAAAATTCTATGGAAAAGCTTTGTGTGACTTAGGAGCAAGCATCAATCTAATGCCTCTATCAATTTGTAAGAGATTAGGATTGGGAGAAATTTCACCTACTTCAGTAACTCTACATTTAGCTGATCGTTCTGTTACATATCCTAAGGGAGTTATTGAAGATGTAATAGTAAAAGTGGACAAATTTATCTTCCCTATAGATTTTATTGTTCTAGATATGGAAGAAGATAAAGAAATTCCTATCATTTTAGGAAGACTATTTTTAGCCACTGGAAAAGCTATGATAGATGTTCAGAAAGGAGAATTAACTATGAGAGTAAATGACCAAAAAGTTACTTTTAATATTGCTAAATCAATGAAATATCCTGCGCTAGAAAAAGATGATGAGTGTTTTCGAATGGAAGTACTCGATCATTTACAAAAAGAATATTTTAAAGAATATTATGAAGAAAAATTAGAAAAATAAAATATTGAATTAATTGAAAAATCTAAGAAAAATGAAGAATTAGATTATATTCAAGAGAAATTTGAATTTTTGGATAACACAAAAAATAATAAAAAAAATATAGTTTCATTAATTATTAAATCTCCTGAACTTGAGTTAAAAATGTTACCTAATCATTTAAAGTATGCTTACTTAGGTAATTCTTCAACTCTACCAGTTATTATTTCATCTGAATTAAATGAATCTCAAGAACAAAAACTTTTAGATACATTAAAAAATATAAGAAAATTTTTGGTTGGACTTTAGCAGATATTAAAGGAATTAGTCCTTCAATTTGTATGCACAGAATTATTTTAGATAATGAACATAAACCTAAAGCAGATCCACAAAGGAGATTAAATCCAATAATGAAAGAAGTAGTCAAGAAAGAAATTTTAAAATGGTTAGATAATGGTATTATATATCCTATTTCGACGAGTGCTTAGGTAAGCCCAATTCACTGTGTACCTAAAAAAGGAGGGGTGATCGTTAAAGCTAATGAAAATAATGATCTTATTCCTATAAGACAAGTTACTGGATGGCGAATATGTATTGATTATAGAAAATTAAACACAGCCACCAGAAAAGATCACTTCCCTTTACCATTTCTAGACCAGATGTTAGATAGATTAGCCGGACATAAATATTTTTGATTCTTAAATGGATATACCGGTTATCATCAAATACAAATTGCTCCTGAGGATCAAGATAAAACTACATTTACTTGTCCTTATGGAACTTTTGCTTATCGAAGAATGCCTTTTGGATTATGTAATGCACCTGCAACATTCCAAAGATGTATGATGTCTATATTTAGTAAATTAATTGATAATGGAATAGAAGTATTTATGGATGAGTTCTCTGTATTTGGAACAACATTTGACACATGCTTAAATCATCTTGAAAAAGTATTTGAAGTATGTGAGAAAACTAATTTAGTTCTTAATTGGGAGAAATGTCAATTTATGGTTACAGGCGGCATTGTATTAGGGCATAAAATTTCGGAAAAAGGCATGGAAGTAGATCCTGCAAAAATTCAAGTTATAGCTAAATTACTACCTCCAAGTACAGTGAAAGGGGTAAGAAGTTTTCTTGGACATGCTAGATTCTACGTACGTTATATTAAAGATTTTTCAAAAATTACTAAACCTCTATGCCAACTTCTTGAAAAGGACAAGATATTTGAATTTACAACTGAATGCCCGAATGCTTTCGAATTATTAAAAGATAAATTAATTACAGCACCTATAATAGTTTCACCTAATTGGGAGAAACCATTTGAGCTTATGTGTGATGCTAGTGATTATGCTATAGGAGCAGTTCTTGGGCAAAGATATGATAAGATTTTCAAAGTTATATATTATGCTAGTAAAACTCTAAATAATGCTGAAATAAATTATACAGTTACTGAAAGAGAATTATTAGCAGTTGTATGTGCTTTTAATAAATTTCGGCATTATCTAATAGGAACTAAATGTATTGTACATACTGATCATTCTACTATTAAGTATTTAATGCAAAAGAAAGATTCTAAACCAAGATTAATTAGATGGATATTATTAATGCAAGAATTTGATTTTGAGATCATTAACAAAAAAGGAACTGATAATCAAATTCGGATCATTTATCAAGATTAGAAAATCATGAATTATCCGATATCGATAATGAAATTTTAGACAGCTTTTCCCGATGAACAACTTTATAATATTAATGAGTTGAAAATACCTTGGTATGCTGATATAGTAAATTATATTGTAAGTGACATTTTACCACCTATATTAACTTTGCAACAACAGAAAAATTCATTCACGATACTAAAACATACTTTTGGGATGAACGATACTTATATAAGCAATATAAGGATCTAATCATTAGAAGATGTGTGCCTTATGAAGAAACTGAACCAATTATTCAAAAATGTCATGATTCTGATTTTGGAGGACATTTTGGGACAGATAAAATTGCATATAAAATTCTACAATCTGGATTCTACTGGCCTACTCTATTTAGAGATGTATATAGATATATAAAAACCTGCGATAAATGCCAAAGAGTAGGAAACATATCAAGGAAAAATGAAATGCCTCTGAATTTTATATTAGAAGTTGAAATTTTTGATGTTTGGGGATTAGATTTCATGGGACCTTTTATTCCTTCATTTGGAAACTCATATATATTAGTAGATGTTGATTATGTTTCCAAATGGATTGAAGCACAAGCTTTACCTAGGTGTGATGCTAAAAGTGTTTTGAAATTTTTAATGAAAAATATTTTTACTAGATTTGGAATGCCGAGAGTGATTATCACTGACGGAGGAACTCATTTTAGAAACAAATATATTCACAAACTAGTAGAAAAATATAATATTATGCATAAGATATCAACTGCTTATCATCCACAAACTAGTGGATTAACTGAAGTTTCTAATCGAGAGATTAAGCGTATATTAGAAAAATCTGTAAACCCTAATAGATTAGACTGGTCTATAAGACTAGATACTGCATTATGGGCATACATGATTGCTTATAAAACTTCGATTGGAATGACTCCTTACGAGCTTATATATGGAAAAACTTGCTACTTACCAGTTGAAGTAGAACATAAAGCATATTGGGCGATTAAAGAATTTAATTATAATATGAAAGAAGCTGGTGAAAAGAGATTGTTGCAATTAAATGAATTGGAAAAATTAAGAAACAAATCATATGATAATAGTAGGATTTATAGAGAAAGGATGAAATTATGGCATGATCGGAAGATTAATCAGAGTAATTTCGAACCAGGACAAGAAGTTTTGCTTTATAATACTAGATTGAAATTATTTCCTGGGAAATTGAAATCTCGATGGTTAGGACCTTTCACCATAACTCAAATATTTTCATATGGAACAATAGAAATTGAATATCCAAAAACAGGACATAGATTTAAATAAACGTACATAGATTAAAACCAAATTTCGAAGGTAGAAGACCAAATTTTAAAGAGGTTTTAATGCTTAGTCAACCTGATTACTAACTAAATTAGGTCGGGCTGACGACGTTAAACCAAGCGCTTTATGGGAGGCAACCCATAGTAGTCTTTTATTTTAATTATCTACAAAATTTATGAGTCTATATTATTAAAACAAATCTTACTACTCAAAATTTTTATTAGAATCATCACAAAATTGAACCTATATGATGAGATCAGAAAATATTCGGACCAGAGAGAAATTGGGCGATTTTTACGAATCTCGCCGACAGCGAGCCTGAGCCCGCTGACAGCGAGATCGTGCGCCATGACTTGAATCAGTTTTAAAACTAAGTCACCGACGGCAAGGAACTTCCCGCCGACGGCGAGGCAGTTGAAAATTTTGGTTTCTTAATGATTTTTCGTGCGGTTTTTGACTAATCTAAGCCATTCCTTCGTAAGAAATTTTCCCAAATCCGATTTTACACCATTTTTTTCCTTAGGAACGACTAGAGACCAATCCTTTCCATCCAAAATGGCCACTAAATTCTTAGAAACCACAAAAACGGAAGTTTTCAACCGAAAAAAATTCGTCAGTTCGGAGGCGCAGCGTATCTTCAACAAAGGCTTGATGAAGAAAAGACTTATTAAAGAAAGAGGATTTGTCAACAGAGGAGTAGAGAATTCTACTACAAAAATCGAAGAAATGATTGCACAGCGGCATTGGGAGGTATTTTGTTATACGAACTTCCGCTGTAGTTATTCCAGTAGTTAAAGAGTTTTACTCTAATTTACATGCAATCAACAATGGAAATGTGTACGTCAGAGGAAGATGGGTAACATTTACTCCTTCAAGGGTAAATGAATTGTTTTCTATAGAGAATACCTCTGTTTGTCATTATTCCAAATTTGTGCCTTCAGGATACAATATGAACGAAGTCTATAGATACCTGACCGACGAACCAGAGGATTGGGAGTTACGAGAAGACGGGTATGTTAGTTTTTCTGCATCACTTCTTAACCCTGTCTCGAAGCACTGGCATTTCTTTATATCATCAAAATTATTACCTATCATGAGAGTAAATAAAGTTTCAAGGGAATGCGCTATTTTAAACTACTGTATTCAAATTGGATTACTTATCGATGTTGGATCAATAATAGTAAAGTCTGCGTTGGGATTAATTGTGCATGGGTCAGTGCATGGACTTGGACACCCATCTAATATATTTGCTTTATGCAGTCAGTACCAAGTTTCTTATGAGGCTTGGGAAAAAGTACTTTTACCATGGAAACCACTGGATCCTACTGATATGTTTCCCACTTTGGATAACAATGATGAGATCACCATTATTTTTGACAGAGCATCACAGAACAATCCTTTAGCAAGGCCCTTTACTGATAAGACTAATTTGATTCTGAAGAAGATTAAAGGGTTGGAGGAAAAATTGCAAAATGTGATGAATTCCATTGACAATATCTATGATATGTTTGATCATATTGATTGGAGAATGAAGGAGCACTTTGATCATACTGGACATCTGGAGGCCAGTTTTATTCATCTACTAAGACGTAAAGGATGAATTAATGAAGAATCTACTGCAGAATTCCCTTTCGAGCCTTTCTACAATTTATTTGTGCACTCGCGTCGCATCGAAATATCGGAGAAGATGCTTAGTTCGATACATCGAAGAGTAAGAAAGATTTCTATGTTTATGTCATATATTTGTGTATATATGTGTTAATTTGGAGTTAGATTTTATTATGAGTCGAAATTTGATTTGATCATCTCAGATTTGATGAGATTTTATGTAAATTGTTATGTCTCAGCATTTAGAGTGTTGTGGTGTGGATTGCGATGCTGAGTATAATGGATTTGAACATTTAAGTTAAGTATATGTTAAAGTTATTAGTGTGAAAATTGTAAGTCTCATGGATTTCATATATAGAGTTATATTGTTTGTATTGTGTGAATTTTTGTGAGTATAAGTATCTAATCTTCGTATTATTATTAAATTAAGTGATTGGAAGATTGATTAAAGGTAATTCGAGGTTGAAAATGATTGACGAATTTCAAAAATTTAAAATTTTTTGGGACCTTGCCGACGGCGAGAATTATCTCGCCGACAGCGAGAAAACCTGCTGACAGCGAGACCGAGCTCGCCGACGGCGGATTTTTCCCGAAACTTTTGCCTATGAAATTAATTAGCTCACCGACAGCGAGATCGCGAAAAGACCTATATTTGATCGGTCAACCGACACTATTCATCATCCCTTTCCTCAAATTTTCGAAAAAACCGACCTAGGGCTTGAGAGATCTCGGATTTCAAGTGATTTCAAGACTTTTTGACACCGAATTTCATCTTCCCTTGGTAAGAGCTTCACTCCTATGCAAAAAATTTTGATTTTCACCATGGATTTCTTCTACATTTGGAGAATTTTGAAAAATTTTGAAATGTGGAGAAAATACATGGAAGAATTTCATAAAAATTGATTTAAATGGATTTTAGATGTTGTAGGAAGCCTTCTTAGTAATATTTTGAAGTTTAGTTAAAATTTTTGCAAATTTCACAGATCGAGAAATGGCTCCACGACAAAAGCGACGAATAGATTATGACGAAACCTGATTCATTAATGCAATAGCACAAACTCGACATTTTCAAAACATACAAGCGAGAAAATGCATTCAAGATCGAGTTTTCAAGAATCCAGGAGGAGAAGTGGAGCGAGTTATAAAAAGGAGCGAGGATGGGAAATCTTCTGCTACGTGACCAACAGAGCCACTGTGGAAGTGGTGAAGGAATTTTATACGAACTTAACACAGGCTGAAGATGCACCGATTAAGGTTAGAGGATTTTTTGTAGATTTCAACGCTGCTAGAATAAATGCTTATTATGAAGTATGAGAAACCTACACCAGTGAGTATGAAACTTTTGGAACTATGGAAGGACCACTGGAAGAGGTGATCGACTTTCTCACTGATGGGAAAGGAGTCTGGAAGATAAAGCAGCGGGAACGGGTAAACTTCCCTCTTTCTATGCTAAATGCAACATCTAAAGCCTAGCATTATTTTATTTGTTCTACTTTGTTACCTACCTACCACCATAGTGAGGAAACAAGAGATAGAGCAGTTCTGAATTTCTGTATTCAGAACCAGAAGAGTATTAATGTGGGAAATGTTATTTATAAAAACATATTAGACACTGCTAGAAATGAAAGTGGAGGAGGACTAGGACATCCTGTTCTTATCTATGCACTTTGCTAATTATCTAGGGTAGAGGCAAGAGATGATGAGGAATGGATTGAACCTATGAAACCCCTTACTTAGGCTAATATAAAGAAATATGAATCCCATGAAGGATAGAGATCTGGAACAAGGGATTATGTACCTTCTTTAAGTAGAGATATACCCTCTACTAGTTATGATCCACCCCCTCAGTACACCACTCCTATCCTTCAAGATCTGATGAATGAATTAACCCTGAGTAGAAAGAGTTTTGAGCTATTTGGAGAAAATATGGAAAGAAGATTTGAGCATATAGACCAAAGGATCGGAGGCTTGGAAAGAAGACACGATTATGATAGTGAATATCTCCAACGACATTCAGAGTACGAAATTGCATATTATGAAGCTGAACGTTGATATAGGAGTGGTGATTTAGATGTTGTCTTTCCTGAGTGCCCCGTTATTCACAATACCAGCCTGCTCAGCCTTCTCAGCCTGGAGATCAGGGAGATGACATAGCTTGGGATTTTGATGCAGAAGATTAGAATCTTTGTTTAGTTTATTTAGTTTATTTAGATTTGTTGTTTTGCAAACTTTATTATTCTGTGTGTAATATTTTAGTACTTTCTGTGGATTTTGGACTTGGTATGTTTGTTTGTTGCTTGAGCTGTGATATTAGATTTCTTATGTGTGATAAATTAGTTCGCAATTTTTTTTAGGATGTTAATTTAAAGTTTTTATAAGTTGTGAATGTTAAACATTGTTTAGGATGTTGTAATATGTTTTAAAATAGATTAGTTAAATATATGTGTAGTAATAGATTAAGTTTTCAATTGTTATGTTTGATACTTATTTTAGAATTTCCATCCCTGCACTTTCTTTTAAATATTATATATGTATGGAAGAATACTAACAGTACAGGTTCTGTAAGTAATGAAAAAGCCTGCAAAAATTTCAAAGAAAAGAAATACCTAAAGCCCAAAGATATGATGTATTTTATTATATACTTTCCCTTTTTCACTATGTAGTATAAATAGAAAAATTTATGTTTGGGGGAAGGTAAAAATACAAATTTAATTATTAAAATTGATCTCAATTTCTATTTTCAAAAATTATTATTAAATGATTTTCTATAGTAGTTTTTCAATTCAATAAACATGAGTTACTTTATTTAATTATTATATAAAGTTAAAGAAAATATCTCTAGTAATTCAATTAATTAATGGAATAAGATATTTGGTTAAAAGGAATAAGAATATAGTAAACTATTTAAAGTAAGGAAAACTATATTCTAAAAATTGAAAATTCTTAAGTATTTAAGTGAAAAAGAAAGGATAGAAACTCAATGAAGTAAAGGCTATGAAATATATATAAGCAAGGACATATTTTAAGTTTCAAATTTAGGAAGAGAAATTGAAGTTCAAAATTATTAACATGCTATCCAGATATAGTAATCCTCACTTAAAAAAAGAAAAAGAAAAAGAAAGATTGAAAATCAATCCAAAAAGAAAAAGAAAAAAAAATAAAAAAAGAGAAGAAAAATATAAGTGAGGAGAAGCTTGAGGAGATGCCTTATCAAAAATTGGCTTCAATAGATTCAACCTAAAGGGTAAAACTTAATATATTTCTAAACTTATATTTATGGATTGGTCCTTTACTAAATAGTGTTTTCTTGAACTTCCTATCATCTAAATATCTTAAGTCATTTACTATTTTAAATATAGTCATTCCTGAAATAAATAGAAAGTTAGAAATCTTAGACCTGATAACTAAATAATCTTATATCTATAAAGTTAATTTAATTACTCAGAAATACTTATATTTAACTTTATTATAATGTTATTTAAATTTAATTAATATTATCTGAATTGAAAAATTCTATTATAGAAATCATTAATTTTATTTAGTATTAAAATTACTTGAGGACAAGTAATAATTAAGTTTGGGGGATTTTGATCACAGAAAAATATATTAAGAAATTCATATCTATTTTTGATGAAATTGCACTTTAAAGAAAGGTATTTTCTTTATTTTATTATATGAATGAAAATTTATAAGTGATGGAAGCAAAAAGCATGAAATGGAGCAAATTTGGATCAAAAAGGAAGAAATTCATGCAAATTGAACTAAGTCGCCGACGGCGAGATCGAGGCCGCCGACGGCGAGATCGTGAGGAGAATTTCTGAAGGAATTATAACTACCTCGCCGACAGCAAGCCCGAGCCCGCCAACAGCGAGCCCAAGCCCGCCGACAGTGAGCCTGAGCCCGCCGACAGCGAGATCGCGCGGTTTGAAGACCTTCTAGAAGCCCCGCTGACGGCGAGGTCGTTTCCAGCCGACGGCGAGACAGTTCAAAATGCAAATACTTTGAACCTGGACACTTTTTGAAGAGGTGTTTAAGCATCCCTTGGACCTTTGCCTACCTCTATAAATAGAGGCCAAATTTTAGTCTTAGTGTGTGTCTCTAGAGTCTTCTATGTGTCTATTTTAGTAAGTCTGAGTGTGTTTAGTGAGTTTCTTTAGTTTATTTGAGTGCTATTTAGAAGTTGTTGTATTAGAAGGAAAAGTCAAAGGAACTTCAAGGAGTCTGCTTGGGGAGGAAATTAAGATAAGTATATTTGTTTATTGTTGTTAACTTTAAATGAAATCCATGCTTTGTTTTATTCCCATGCATTCTGAGTAGTTTTCTTAGTCTTTCTCCTTGTTTATGAAAATTATGCAGATTGATGAAATTAAATAGAAGCACCTAATATATTAAAATAAATTGTGATAATTTTTACTTAAAACTTAATTTACTTTCAATCTTGCCAATTGAGTTGTTAAAATATGTTGAATTATCAACTATAGTAAAAATTACATCCAATATTCAGGGAAATCAAAAGCCTTGGAAGGCGGGTGCAAATAAATAGGGAAATATTAATTATCGGACGTAGAATTGGACATTTTAGTGTGACAGACTAAAATATTCAATTCGGTCCTATTGTTTGAGAGCTGAAGTGTAGATGTTAGCCCTCGAGTGAGGGGAACATGGGAGCTCGATGTGGCGACGAGTATCCTCCCAAACTTCAGCCGCTGATTCGGTAATCAAACATAGGATTAGTCAATGTTCTTTGCACCTGGACCAAAGGGTAAAGAATAGGAATGCTCCTATTTGTCACAATACAAATTAAGAAATCTATTTAAATTCATCATTCACTTAATTTTCTAAAAACAAGGAGAATGATACTTTTTTTGAATTATTTAAATCAACTTTATTTCAAGCATTAGTTTACTTTAGTTTGCTTTAGTTACTTTAAATTTCCACTTACTATATTAGTAAGTAATTCCTTTAAATTTAGCTGATAACAAATCTGTTAAAAACTTCCCTGTGGGATCGATAACCAGGAATCCACTAGAGCCCTGTATTACTTGATACGATACGTATACTTGCGTAGAATCCACATTAAACATTCAATCATATAATTATATATATATATATATATTTATATATATTAAATCAGAATTAAGTTTTTTGGTGCCGTTGCTATAAACATAAATTGTAAACATATTAAAAGTGGGTCAGTCTTCCTTAATAACATCTTCATAATATTGTGTTTCCACTTCTTGCTCGTGTTCCAAATGTTTACTTTCATATTTCTCTTCATATGTTACTTTAAAATGGATTTCACTTAGATATCACATAACATCCATCCTGAAGCATTCATCATCTTTACCTTTTGTAGGATATTTCATTGATTTTGAAATATTAAATGTCATGGTTTGATCATTAACACGTATATTTAATTCCCCTTTATGCACATCTATCATTGCTCTTTCTGTAGCTAGGAAAGGTCTCCCAAAAATAATTGGTATCTCTTTATCTTCCTCCATATAAAGCACAAGGAAATCAATATGAAAGATAAATTGATCTACTTTTACTAAAGTATCTTCTATAACTCCTTTAAGATATGTTAGTGAACGATCTGTTAATTGCAGAGTTACAGTATTAGGGGTTATTTCTCCTTATCCCAGTCTTTTAAATATAGATAATAACATAAGGTTAATGCTTACACCTAAATCACATAAAGCTTTCCCATAAAACCTTTCTCCAATCGCACATGGAAATGTGAAGCTACCTGGAACTTTAAGCTTTTTAGGATGTTTCTTTTAAATTATTGCACGGAACTAAGTGCAACAGTCTCATTATGTTCAAACTTCCTTTTTCTGTTGAGAATTCCTTCATAAACTTATCATAGCTTGGCATTTGTTCTAAGGATTCAGAAATTGGAATATTAATTGTATGTTTCTTAAAATTTCTATGATTTTTGAAAATTGTTTATCCAATTTTGTTGTCGAAGTCTCAGAGGAAATGGTGGTGGTGGCTTTTCTAAATCAATTTTAGGTGGAGAAATAGGTCTTTCCGAACCTTTCTGAGCATCCACTTTTGGTTTTTCAATTTCTTCTTTTTTTACATAATTGTTATTTAAACTCTACCTTCCAACTCTCTTCCACTTCTCAATTGAACAATTTTAACTTGCTCTTTATTTTTATTTCTTGGATTTATCTTAGTATTACTAGGAAGTGTTCCTTGGGATCTATTACTTAATGAATTGTCTATTTGTCCTAATTGATTCTCAATATATCTAATTGTAGCTCCTCGACTTTGTAATTGATTTCCCATTTGTAACATCACTTCTTTTATAGACAACTTCTTCTCCCTAAATTGTGAAGTATTGTTAAAACCTGGAGGATAAGTAGGTCTATAATTATTTTTCCCTTGGACGTTCCAATTACCTAATGGGTTTACTTAATTGTTCCCCCATTGTTGATTATGACCACCCTGATTATTGTTATTCCAGTTAAAGTTTGTGCGGTTCTTCCAACCTGGGTTATAATAAATGGAATATGGACTATCAGGCATGTTTATGTCATTCAAAGTTTTTAATGATGTTTGAAAATCTACCATTTTGCCTAATTAATTTTCTTCATTCATTGAAATTTTTTGAGAAAATTCATTCCAAATTGGTCCATCTTCCTTGAAATTGCAGCAACTTGATTTGTTAACAATGCAAAAGAATCAAATTCATTAATACTGTCTACCTTTTTAAGAATTACCCTCTCAGAAGGACATTGAAAATTATTTGTAGTCATTTCTTCAATTAAAACATAAGCATCATTATATTGTTTAGACATAAATGAAGCACCAGCAGCAGCATCGATAATAGATCTAAGAGATCTAACTAATCCATTATAAAAAGTTTGAATTATTAACCAATCTGGTATTGAATGGTGTGGGAACTTTCTTAAGAGATCTTTAAAATGTTCTCAAGCTTCATAAATAGATTCCCCTTCAAACCGACAAAAAGATGTAATATCAATTTCTAAGCTTAGCAGTCTTTGATAGTGGAAAATATTTAGCAAGAAATTTGTGCGATAAATCACCCCAAGTTCTGATAGATCCAGGTGCTAAAGAATGTAATAATATCTTACCTTTATCACTTAATGAAAAATGAAAAATTCTAAGTCTAATAGCATCATCCAAAACACCATCATATTTAAATGTAGCACACAATTCTAGAAAATTGGTAAGATGTAAATTTGGATCTTCAGTTGGTGCTCCCCTAAACTAATTATTAGATACCATTTGGATAATAGCAGGTTTAAGTTCAAATGAATTAGCCACTACAAAAGGATTTTGAATACTACCATGAAATTCATCTACTGTAGGGTTAGCATAATCTCTTAAAAGTCTAAATTCTTGATGGATTTCAACATTTTGATTATTTTGATTTGCCATTTCTTGAATATTTTTGTCTTTTATATATATATATATATATATTTTATTTTAGTTCTTTCTAATTCAGAATCATAAGGCACAAGTCCTTCAGAACCTGAACAAGGCATACACAATTATAAAACACAATAAAATAAAATCAAACAACAAAAACAACAACGTCCTAAAATAAATCTAACAAGTTTAAATAAGACTTTAAAAAGTAAAAATTAATTTTTCTTAAAAATATTTCTTTATTTTAGTTCGATCCCAGGAAACTACGCCAAAAACTTGATCCACCGATATTTATGCTTACGATATTTATTTATGAATTGATACTCCTTTTTAATGATTTTGTAATGTGAATGCTACGCAAGTATACGTATCATTTATCGAGTAATATAGGATAAGCCCTGAGATATCGAACCCATAGGGAAAGTAATAAATAAAGAAAATATATTCTAGCACAGAAAACAAAAAATTAACATTTTACTTTTTAGAAAAGATCTTACTCAAACTAAAGATAATATTCTAGGAAATAAATTCGATTCTTTCTTTTAGTTTTTTTAATATTTTATGAAAATAGTAACTACTTTAATAAATAAAATATTGTAAGATGAAAACTTATACAAATGAAATATCTTTTTCCTTTTTCTGAATCAGTAACGAGGCATGGAATTATTGTTGTGGAAGCATCTATAATGTGTTGTGCTAAATAGGAGCAATTATATTTTTTACCCTTATTAGAGATGCTATAAAGAACATAGGTTAATCTACTATTTTAAAAATCTTGAAGACGTGTTAGGCAGGAGAGATACTAGCTCTCACTCTAGAGTTTTCTTGATTTCCTCTACCTGGGGGCTAACAACTCGTATCAAAATATAAAACAATAAATCAAATTGGGGGCTTTAGCCTGTCACTCTAAAGTTCTCTAATTCTACACCAATCAAAGTATATCTCCTTATTTATTTGCACTCAAACAAATGGATTACATTCTCAACTATATAATCTCATGTGATTCTATCCTATTGTTGATTGAGACAAAACCATACCGGTCCTTACATATTCTCAAAACAAATTTTAACATCTTAGTTGGCTAAATCAATAAGTAAATGAAATGAAGGTTGTAAATCATACAACTTCTTCCAACATTGAAATCCTATACTTCACACAACATACTTCCATAACTTTATTACTTCATCATTTTAAGGAAAAAGATAACTAAAACTACTCAGAATCCATGGAGAAAATACAATCACAACTTTGTTTAAAAGTAGAAATCATAGTGAAAACAAATGTATTAACAAAGATAAAGACTTACATGAAAATCCTCTCCACCAAACTCTTGAAGTTCCATTGAAAACTTTGCTTTCTCTTACGATACTCCTTAGAGGATGGTGCCCAACTCTAAGGATTCTAATTCTCACTTTTAATCCTAATACAAACTGTAATAATGTAAAGTAATGATGGTGAAGTGGAGAGGTGTGTTCTTAAAAAACTCTCTAACATAAACCACACTCTTAAACATAAATCACACCTCCAAAAACAATCATATTTCTGATCTTCAAGTCCTATTTTTATAGATTTCCAATAGGTTTCTTTTTATCTCTTCAAATTGTGTCCAAATTAAATGTATCTTTCAAGTGATGCATCCATTCTAGAGAGATTTAATTTAATTTTGGTTCCAATAGGGAGTTACCCACGTTCTTAGCAAGAGATGACTCAAAAACCTCTTCAAAATGGCACCTAAAATTAAATAACTCCTCTTTTATAACTGCTGCATGTAAGCGTGAGGTTTCGATGCTTAGCCACGAGCCTACTGGCATGTAAGCTCTAAATCTGGGTGCATAGCCGTAGGGCCTTGGCGCGTAAGCGCGGGTTCCGGTGCTTAGCCGCCACAAATCACTTTTTCAATTTTCTTCATTCTTGCTCCAAATTTGATCCTTTTTCACTTCTTTCATTACCTGTAAGAAAAACATACAATATACCTTCCATTAAAGTACAATATCATCTAAAATTGGTATAAAAATGTGTTAAAAACGCTATATATTTTAGGTGTATCAAAATCCCCCAAACTTGAAATGTTACTTGTCCTTAAGTGACGCTTTAATCATATTAAAATCATACAAGTAAATTATGCGATGAGTTTCTTTAGGAATTTTAAAATTTTTGTTCAAGAAATGTAGTAGTCCAATTTAGAAAAATTCTAGTAAATGAGACCAATTTAAAGTTTAGAAATCTCTTAGATAAAGGTTAATGAAAAAATATTAGTTTCTATCTTATTCAGAAATATTGTAGATTCTTTAAAATATAGGACTCAGGTATTTTATTTTCTTTATGTAAAAATTTTTACTAAAAATAATTATACGAACTATATTATACTTATAAGCTTTAAGATTTTCTCAAATCTTATACTCTAAAAAGATTGGGTGCATAACCAATTTTTTATTAGTCCCTTAAATCCTCAAGCTTCAACATCCTTTTCACATATATTTTTCTTTTCTTTTCTTTTCTTTTCTTTTCTTTTCTTTTTTTTTCTCTTTTTTTTTTATTTTTTATATAAGGAAAAGAATTCTGTATCTGGATAAGCCTTTAATCATTTTGAATTACATCCTTCATTTCCTAAAGCATAAGGTAGATATATATCTTTAACTTATTAATATAATAAGAGTTTTGAAAATTAATTTCAATAAAAGAATTTTAAGTATTAAAAACAAAAGTCTAAACCTTCTATTTTTCCAAAAATTTAACTTTTTCTACTAATGATAGTTACAAATATTCATCATTTCTTTACTAAGAAATTTCTAACTTAAAATTTTTCATCCTTACTCTTTTGGAAACTCATGTGAGTGGTTTCCCCTAGCTCTTAGCTCATGGAGGATCCAAATGGGGAATTCCCTTGGTCTATGGCTCAAACGGGTTATCAATCTCACTTAACTCCAAAATTTACCCAAAAAAATCCAAACTTTTGACCCATTTACCCCTAAACTCTACCAAATGACCAAGTTACCCCTAAAGTCCTAATTTTGCCCAAAATTCCTAAAATCAACCAAAATTACCAAAATCTCCCAAAAATCATCCCTAACTCACCACTCAAAATACCCAAAACACCTCAAATTTACCAAAACTCACAAAATAGCCCTAAAAACCCCAAAATTACCAAATTGCCACCCCTAGCCCAAAAATTCCAAAAATTCTCAACTCCCTCCAAATAATCCCAATTTCAATGTAAACCACTTTTTTAACCAAATTTTACTAAAAGCCCCAAATTTCCCCTTAAGGCCCAAATTGCCTAAATTACCTCCAATGTCCACCAAATTGACTTCAATCCTCAACAATTTCAAATATAAACTCAAATTCACAATGCTCAATCTCATACCAAACTAAATCCAAGTCCAATTAGACCCACATTTTAACCCACATTTTAACCCGAACTAAAAAGCCCCAATTTTAACCATATTACCCAATTCCCCCAAATTAAACGACATGAACCAATAAATTCCTCAAATTAATATCCAAAATCCTTCATGACACTACCCTAAACCAAATTGAACCATCAACTTCCACCAATTTGAGCCCAAACCAAACCTAAAATCTCCAAATTTGCCCCAAATGTGTCACATACCCAAATTCCACCAAATTGAATGCCCTTGCCCTAAAATTTCCCCCCAATTAATGTTGAAAATTTTTCCTAACATTTCCATAGACCATTTTGAACCCTGAATTAGCCTTGGATTCAATGCTAGCCAAACCTAAACACAAGCTAATCCAACATGCCCAAAATTGACCAAATACCCAATTTAAACCAAATTAACTCCCATAACCTATTCAAAACCACTCCAATACTCTTCTAAACACTTTATGACAATCATATACATCATTTTGAACAATCAATTGGACCTAACCCAAGCTTGAACCTAACATAGCCCAACTTGAACCCACATGGCTCAAAATTGAACCCATGAGCCAAATTAGCCAAATCAAACCAAATGTGACGAAAACAAGCTCGCCATAGCCAACCATTGAGCCCATAGGACTGAGCTAGATCCACCTAGCTCACTTTAGTGGATCCATGGACCAAAGGTCCCATGATTTAGGAGATCCCCTCCCTTAAATGGGTAAAACTTACAGATATTTGTAATGAGCGCTTAACGAGCTCACCTGACTTATGACATGCCCTCTGGCTCACCTGACCACTGGCCACCTCCCCTGGCTTGGCCGGCCGGCCTAGTCACTGGAGGAGGCAAAACTGAGAACCACATCCCATGGACAAAACTCAAATTAACCCATCCCATCTGTCTTACACTGATTGGTTAATTGATCCTTGATGCACTCTACGTAAGCACTTAAACTCACCCAAATCCCAGCCACCGTGGCCCCTATAAGCTCCTCTATTTAACCTACCATCCTTGACACCCAAAAAAAGAGTGTGCACAAAACTTAGGGGAAACTTTGCCAATTTTTTCCCAAGCTAATTGAAACCTCCCTAAGCTCATCCCAGCCACTTCCCTGCCATTGTCCCCACTGCCTCAGCTCAGTATAGAAGCTTAAAACCTTGTCGGACCAGGACACATTCCAATACCACTCTGCAATGAACTAAAATCAAATTAAATGCACCCAAACCATCGCCACACTGAAAGAGCAAGTTCCCCCATCAAAGCCACATCACAGAAAGCCTCCACCCATACTTTGATCAACACATGAAATTTTCCTTGGTCGAATTTAGGTCTAGACATTTCACCAGGGTAAATTACTTCATCTTTAGATTCGCTGGGACCAATTAAAGCTGCTACAACCATCTGATTAAGGCCTCCCATCTCAGAAAAAGGTATTAAACTTCACCTTCCTCCTGAGATATTCTTCATTCTCCATGCATGTGTACTATATTTTATTTCGTATAAGCCATATACATAGGTTCATCATGCTTAGATGAAGCTCCAAGATCAAACCTTATGTGGTTTAATTGAGTCTAGCTCGAGCTCTTAAGGCTAGAAGGTGGACGGTGCTAAGGATGAACCAGTTGGGGACAAAGACAAGGAGCCATTAGATCGCGCTTGTTTTGCTTGGATGACCAAGATGGAGTCGAACAAGAACACAGTGTATAAATCATGACAGCTGAGTCAGAAGGCGGCGTCAAATGGCGGAGCAACGCTTGGTCTTTTGGAGCTACCGAGAATACAGTCAATGCCGCGTGTTTAAGTGAGCAAATATGATTTATTTGAATTATTTAAATAAGACCAACTTTAAAAATTCATAACATGGTTTAAAAAATTCACAAAAAATAAAATAAAAATACCCTCTTGCTCAGTGAACAGAGGAGAACAATGTTGAATTAGTTTGAAGTGTATTTGATTTGTATTTTATTTTTAATTAATTAAATATAGTATGGAGTCTTTTGATTCTTCATGTGCTTGTATATTGCACTATGGCTTGAAATTTAGGGTTTTTTTCACTCTATCAGGGGGGTCTTCCCTAACTTTTCCAAGGCCAGGAGAGATCTCTATGAAGAGATCTCAATTTTTCAAGTTGTAGGTGTCTGTTTCTGTATAAAAATTATAATAATTAAAATACTTATTAGAAAATCCAAAAAAAATCTTGGTAGATTCATTGTGACCAGAGAAACTTAGGAAAAATATAAACTTGGTTTAACTCATTAAGTATAATCCTAATTGTAATTAAACCATAAATTCTAAAGAAAAATAAATTGAACTAAATATAAATTAAAATAGCTTAAAAATTATTCTCCACTATGGTTTAGGATCAGAGGGACTCCCATAAAAATTTTGAAGTCGTTATGAATTGATTTGATCACTCAACTTGATTTTCTAAGTTAAATATCATCTTTGTCATTAAAATAACTATAATAAATAAAATACAAGTTAAAAAAATCATGAAATTGGTTTTTGGAGTTCCTTATGACCAGGGGAAATTTTTAATAATAAAACTGAAATTAAAATAATTTTTTTATTTTTTAATATTATTTTAATATTTAAATATTTAAAAATTACTAAAATTCACAAAATTAATAAAATTAATGGAAATGTTCAAAATTACCTTCTAATCACTTAGGGACAATTATAATAATTTCCTAACTCTCTAAATAAAGATATTAAATTTTAAAGGGTTAAAACTATTTTGAAAGGCCGAAAATGGAATTTCCTTAATTTCTCACTAAAATAATCCTAATAATTAAAATATAAATCACAATATAAAATTTGGTCCTCTGGATTCCCTTACCTCAGAGAGATATTTAAAAAATATAAAACCTAATTTTCTAATTAAATAAAACTTTATATTTAATTAGTACCACAAAAATTGAAATAATTATAATAATTAAATTAAATTCAAAAAAAATATGAAATTTGGTCCTAATGATTCTCTAATCTATGTGAACCTCCAGTAATTTCCTTTGGGACATTTGTTTTATTTTTATTAAGTAATTTAATTTTCTTTGAAAATCCCTATTTTGCATAAAAATAATTATATAAATTAAATTAAATTAAGAAAAATCACATTATCTTCTCTAATGCTTTAATTGACCCATAAGTGGAGTAATACAAAAATTTTGAAGTCATTTGAATTAAATTTTATTAATTATGAAGTGTTTAGGCCTTTATGGGAAAAAGTTAATTTTGAAAAATTTGGCCTTAATCAATGTTTAGGCTTAATTAAAAATGGGAAATGAGTAATGAATGATCTTAACAAATATGTTGAAATGACTGAAATATAAAGGGATAAATGGTTGAAACCAATCTCATGTTTTTCATATTAAAGGGTAAAATTGTAATTTCTTTAATTATATCAATTTGGAAGATAATTAAAACCAAAATATCTTGAGGTTAGGGGTTGGACTTTGGAATTCAATAATGTGATGATTTAATAACCCTAATTGGTGTCTAATGATGATTTCAATAATTTGATAAGGATTAAAGAGAGTCATAATAACATAAGTCAATATCTTCCTAAAATTCTGAATATACCCATTAAGTCTTAAGGGCTTAGTAGTGGACTAGGCTTAATTGAAAATTGACTAATGAGGTATAGAAAAGCAAAACACCATTAATTTTAAAATGCATATTAAACACTACAAGCCCATAAAAACTAGTTGAATTCTTTCATAAATTTTGCCTCTAATGGCCCCATTTACTTAATTCATAAATGAATTATCAAGTGATGTCTACCCCACCTTTTGGGACAATTAAAACATTAATTCACTAAGCATGAGGGTATGAAATAGATGAATCATTTAGTGAGCATGAAAAGTTCAAATGAATTCAAGAAAGTTCAAAAGGGTTGTGAAATATCTAGGTATTCTTTAGACCTTTTCACAACTCTTCTGGACATCTTGTAGGACGACTGAGCCTATCATACTTATTAAAAGAAGGCGTCCCTTCAATAAAAAAAATATGCCCCACCAAGTTATGACATAGGATTTTGTAGGCTCGTGATGAACCTATCTATAGACATTTACTTCCCTGCAAATTATAAATTTTTATTGCAAGATATTAAAGTTTTAGTTGGAGGAACGAGAAGACTTGACAAGTACGCTTTTACAAGTTTACAATACCTTCTTTTCAGTACCTTTTCTTTTACTTTACTTGTTTACAAGCTTGCATGTTAAACAACAAATGTGAACTTTTAGGATAGCCACAAAACTAAAACTAAAATAAAAAATAAAGTTCACCACCACAACAATCAAAATATAAAACAACTCAAAATTTAATCACAAACATAACCAAAATCACAATTAAAACTAAATTAAATCGTCTCTATTAGATGATCGAGAATACCTCAGAGGATGCAACCTACGGCTACTAACGAGATTTCCTATGGTCTGAATAAAATTATGGAACTCATTAATTTGAGTTTAGTAAATTCATTTGGACTAAGTGAATCCTAAGAAAATAGTGGTGCCGGAAAGAGGGAACATGGGATCCTAAATGGTGTTGCTATAATCAACTTAAATATTCCTCTAATAAGACAATAAGACACCTCAAATTAAATCCTCTCCAAAACATAATACTTCTCTTTTATCTCCTACAATTGACACTTATTTAAACAAAACCTACTATGATGAGGAGCTTGGAGCATGCATAGTGGGTAGCTCGGCCATCTTCAATAACAAAATTCCATAGAAATAAAATAACAAAACATATGACTTCGAGGTAGCTAGCCTAGAGTAGCATAAACCCTCAATTTATCTCTTTAGGTCTTTGCACTTCATGCAATATAAGGCCTAACTTGTCTCAAGTTCTGAGGATGTCATCGGCTGTGAAATAAATCCTCCTATCTTCCATGTCATTCACATGATCGGTATTAAGTGAATGTAAGCTCTAAATAATAATAAAATTGTCAGGATAAAACATCAAACAATAATCTCAAATTAAAGCCAAACCATAGGATAATTTAGGAAATAACTTCAAAATTCTTCTTGGATCTTTGTCTTTCCCCTAGTTTTCTCTTCCTTTGGATTCCTACAATAACTGTTCCAAAACTTGAGCTACTCACCTATTGGATTTCCTATTATCACATTTTCTTGAAGAAACCTACCATTTGGAAGTCATGAATACAATATTTCCTAATCTATATCAAGAGTTTTCTTAGGTAACCTATGTTATCTAAGATGTAATTAACTATAGGGGCTTTCCCTTATAGGAAACTTAAAGACCCCAGATTAATATAAAACCTATCTAGTTGCTTCATACTAGATAGGGAAAATTGTCGGTCAACATAAATGGTTCGCAGACCAAACGGATGTCATGAATTCTTTAGTTTATTTGATCAGGCCTCACCACCAAGCCATATATCTATCCTTCGGGATAGATAATTGTCTTGTAACAAAGCATTTGATTATTTAAATTATTGTTTATATGAGAACGATTTGATTTCATATTTTTAAAAATTAAAAGGATATTTTCTATATATCTATTATCTTAAATTAAACTCTACCCCAAAAATTTTGCGCCAAAAATTTTCTGGTGACTCCGCTGGGGAAGAGTTTCTCTCTTCATTAAGATCAGTAAAAACTATATTCATACATCGGTAATGAGTTCATGTCCCACATGAACCAGATTACCATCCTTCTGTTGACATACTTTACCCATTTCTTTCTTAGGAAAGTATGATCAACTTTCCTCGACTTTAGGATCACCTGTTTAGCCATCCTTAAACAGAGGGGTTCAGGAGTCTTTAGGTTTCTTCTTGATTTTTGTGGGTTAGGACCCCCAATAGGTGTGTTGGTGAACATGTTTCACCAGGGCAATGTACATTGTGAAAGGGGACAGGATTCTCATACTTCACTTTCCCTTTATACCTCCCGGGCTCGAGCTTGCTATCGGCCAATCAAACCATATCCCTATTAAATCTTAAACTCCTTTTAATGAATATATGAAGATAAAAAACTATATAAGAAATACTAAAATATAGAGTGAAGTGAACTTGTATCCAGTTCACAGAATGACCTTTTTTGTAACGTTCGCACTATGACGAAAGTTTTTAAGCCTTCACTAAATTTCAGAATTTTTTCCTTTGATAGTCATGATGTCAGACCCTATGCTGACTTTCTCATACAACTTGCCCTCCTCCCACAATGTCCGTCTTGCAACACCAATGATTCAGTTTGGGACCGTCTTCAATGAGTTTGAAGTTGTATTTGGAAAAGCCCCGTTCGTTCTCGTAAAAGTTGCTAACCTTGAAGTACAAGAGTCGTCTGCCGAGTTTAACCTGAACTCCCACCAGGATTTCCCTTCTGCTAAGAAGGTGAAGATTTCTACTGCCCCCATGAAGTCAGTTGTTTCCATGCCTAGGAGAGTTGTTACCCCTACGGCTACTGATTTTTTCGTCACCACACCTACTTTACTATTTGCCAAAGGGAAGGAAATTCTGCATGAAGAAGATTATAATAATTCCTTTATTACTCCATCGTCAGTATTTGAGATTGGTTCTAGTTCTAGAATTCCTCTGCCAACCAAATCTCAAAAGAGGAACCAAAGTCGTAAGTTTCTCAAAGCCACCAGGGCACAAGCTACGATTCTGTAAGTGATTGATGAGATTCCTCAACAGGAGGAACTCAGTTTACCGGAGACCTCTCCCCTCCTTCAAGGGAGTAGGTTCCACCCATTGATTGATACTACCGAAAATGAATGCCTCCACAAGATTACTGCTATGCTTCTGTCACCGCATGGTCATGAGGAGGTGTGGCAGAGGCCCACGCCCATCACCCTAGTTCATACCCTTCTCTGAAGATTGGCTGAAATAGAAGGGTGTTCCATTGCCAAACTCCTCAAGAGGTTGGGATGTGCAATATCCCCTGATATAAAGAATGAAATTATGAGGATGGATTTTCCACTCGAGTATCCATCAACCACCATTTGGGAAGACATGTTGATGCCTCTACTACAGATGTTACTACTGCCTTTCTGACACTCGTAGTGTGCAGATCAGTCAAATCTTGGTTCGGCCCGATAGTATCGTCTACCGATGATTATAAGGAATCTCGGAAGAGGAAGAATAAGTAAGGATTGTTTCCCTTTGTAAATAGTCTACACCCTAAGGAGCACACTTCTGCTCACCACTATGATGTCCCTGCTGTGGCACCCCATCTAGAGACGATGAATTCTAAGAGGAAAATGAGGTTACCGAAGGTCGTTCCACCAGTACGCTCTGAGAATTATATGGATTACAAGAAGAATCATGAGTTTGATGTTCCCATTTCCACTACCGTCATTGCTTCTGAGTCAGTTATAAAAAGGAGTGACAGTCGAGGGAACCTACAGAATTGAAGGTGACTAGACAGAAAGTAGTAGATGATAAAGTCTGAAGGCTCCAAACATAAATTTTAGAATTAGCAAGAGAATGGGGATTAGATAGTGAAAATAAAGATTAATTTCTGTCAAACTACATGGAAGAAGATTTCATGGAGGTTAATGTTGTCGATACCATGTCCAAATCATCTGTTGCGATGCTCCTAGCGAGGAGAACGCTGCAGCTAGGCTTCAGAGGGTCATATTGACAGGAGATGAACAAACTATTCTTCCGGAAAAGAGGATGGAGGAGATGACCGCCGCCATGACTACCATGGCTACACTACACAAGAAGTCACAGTCACGACCAGCAACATCATCAGAATTAACCAGCCCAAAATCATGCACATCACGGATGAAAGAAGAGAAGTTGCTTCTGCCAATGGGGACGAACCACCGAGGAAGGATTCAACTCCAAGTCCGTCAAAAAGGGATATCAAGAATATGATAGAACATCAAGTACGGGAGGCCTTGTTCCAATCTAAAGGCGGGACATCATTTCAAAGGGGAGACCCTACCCGAAAAAATTTGATGACGTGCCCTACCCCAAAGGCTTCATGACCCTGACTTTCAAGATGTTTGATGGGACAAAAAATCCTCGTCAACATATAGCACACTTCAGAGCCAGTTGTTGTAACATCGAAGGAAGTGAAGCTCTATTGTTCTGACATATTGTCAGTAGCTTATCAGGAATAGCATTTGATTGGTATGTCGAGCTTCCCAATGGATCAATGAAGACCTTGGCAGAAATGGAAAGCATGTATGTGAAATAATTCACGAGTGCACAACACTACATTATTATAGGAGACCTCGTAGCAGAGTGACAAAAGCCCGACGAGACTCTAGTCGACTACATTCTGAGATGGAGAAACTTAAGCATGAAGTGTGAGCCTCAATTACAGGAACAACACGCGATCGAGATACTGCTTAAGAGTATCCACGGTCCAGTGGCTTTAATGCTCAAGCGTCTCACCATTAAGTCCTTCATGAAGTTACTCAGTAAGGCTAACAATTTACAAGAAGAAGTCAAACATCTGGAGCTTGTAGAGAAAGCAGAGAAAATAAGGCCAGTCAAAGCATATAAGAAGAGATCTAGCATGGTGACAATGGTTGACAAAGGGAAACAGCTGATGAGGATTCATGCTGAGAAGTCTCCGCAGCAGCACAGTCAGCCTCAGCACAACTAGTCTTCACAGTACAGTCAGTCTCAACACTATTGTCAGCCTTGTTCATAGAAGAGCAATCAGTCTGGTCAGCAGCGGAGGTCATACAGGACAGATGGACGACAGGGTCCGACAATGTCAGAACGGTTGCTCAAGAACTACTCCTTCAAGGACGATGTTGTAGCTAAGATGTTCAAAAATTTGATGAAGAAGCCCGAGTTTAGATTACCCGAGTCGAAGAAGCCAAAAGTGATGAATAAGAAGGATCAACCCAACTTCTATCCCTACCATAGGTTGCTTAGACATACAATAGAAGGATACTTCAGTTTTAATAATTGGCTTGAGAGGAATTACAAGGAAGGAAATATAACTATACCAAAAGAATATTTGAAAGAACCTGAAAGAGGTTTCATAAATATAATTTTGGCCGAGCCAATATCTCCAATTGACACGTATGGCAGCAAGGGTGGATGGAGTACGATTTGGAATGAGCTCAAGAGAGTCCTGGATCAGTCCAGTCCACTTCAAAGAAAACTGCTTCCTGGAATCTGCCACCAGCTTTGTCTAAGATGAAGACTTCACCAAGGAGACTACCTTAATGAACAAGGAGGAAGAAGGAGATTGCAAGTGAAATTAAGGATGATAGCGCGATGGCTAGGATAGAGGCTACCCCTGTTAGATTGGTTGTTTCAGATTCGAGGGTAAAACCCCTCGAACCCTTGACTTTGTATGATTATCTTTGTGCCCCTCCAGGATCTCATAATGATAATAGAAATGATTTTGGCTATGTTCTTACTGTCTCTAGTGATGACATAACCAATTACAACCTATCTAACCCCGAATTCAATTCCCAAAGTGATCCTCAAATCATACTAGTTCCTGATGAGAATGTTGACGAAAATGAACGAGATATCGACAAAACCTGTTACGACACTAAGAGAAGTGAGGATCCAATCCTCGAGTGCAAAGGAACTCCACTTGCAATTAACTCTGACTTTTTAGATGCAAAAAAATACCAAAAGAGTCAGTTACAACATCAGGAGAACCGTCGGTCCACAGGAGGAAGAAATCACGAAAGTGAATCTCAGAAGTGGAAGGGTGCTACCTACAAGGACAGCTCCAGAAGAGAAACGAAAACAGATAGTTATTCAAGAAGAGGTGCCTCCAGCAACAGAAGAACTACAAATTCGAAACGAGATTGAAAATCCAAACAAAGTGGATTATAATGTACTAGCTCATCTCATGAAGTTGCAGCCAAACTAAGCATTTATGACGCTCTGATCCTGTCAAAGGAAATGAGAGAAAATCTCAAGGCTCTACTTGATCTAGAAATTTGCTTAACACAGTTGGCTAGCACATCCTCAGATGGAGTTTGTACTTTGAAAGAATAGTCTGACATAACCTTCACCGACTAATATTTGTTACTCGGTACGGCCGCTGACAACTGTCCACTCCACATTTCTGTCATCATTGACAGGTTTGTACTCTCCAAAGTGTTAGTAGATCCTGGAGCATCGCTTAACATAATGAGTCTACAGATGTTAGCTTACTTAGATATCGACGGACGAGAGCTCTCTATAGAAAAAAGTTAAGAGGATTCAGACAAAAAGGACAAAGAGCCCTCAGATCTATAACACTGCAAATAAAAGTTAGAAATCTAGTAACAACCGCAAACTTCCATGTCATCGATGCAGATACTTTGTTCAACACCACGATTGAGCGACCGTGGCTTCATGAGTACAATATGGTCCCGTCGCCACTTCAACAATGCTTAAAAAACTATAAAAATGAACAAGAGCATTGCATTAAGTGAGACTTACAACCATTCTCAATACATGAATTGTGCATCACAAAGATGCCACCTACTACGCTCCCCATAAGAAAATAGTCTTTTCAAGAGAAGTTATGACAAGCAAAGTTGAAGATCCAGAAGAACCACAGGAACGGGATCGTACGATTCCACTTCAACAATCTCTAACCACTCCTTCTTTCGAGTTGGCGGAGGTTCTTCTAGCCTACACATCCGAGGTCGAGGCCGGGGATGTGGGTGAGGAAGAACTCACCAGATTATTGAACGGATGAAGTTCAAAATCAGCATCGATGTACAAGGAAGCTCTGAAGAAGATGAATAGAATAAAGAAACAATGATGATAAGTCAGAATAAGCCTCAATTTGAGATAACTCTGGATGACATAGAAAATAATGAATATGAATCGATGTACAATCAGATTAACCACTATGTTCAAGCCATGACCCAAAATCTGATCCACCCTCAAAAGATTAAGAATATGGAGGTCAAGGAAGTTTAAAATGATAGTTTTAAACCGATCAAGTTTTATCGAGCTTCCCCTTCTACTTTTGAACCTTGTGTAATTCTCGAGAAAATGATTCTAATGAACTAATGGAATTACCTTTTAGTTTTTTTTCACCATGGTACAAAAATTAATTCAACAAGGATATGTGCTAAAGCAAATGCCAAAAGATAAGTTACAATCGTTTGAAAAATAATGTAAAAGGAAAGAAACTCAATTCAAAACAAGGTCTTGAGTTTGGAATAGTTGGACTGGTCAATGACTCAGGATTTTGCGTGGTTGTTACTAGTCAAACAAAAGATGTTTGCTTAGACATTCAAGACAAATTCAAAGATCAACCAATAGATGACGCTCCGCCAGAGTTTGAAGAAGATATCAAATCGAAAGTGGATGAATTAAAAGAAATCAACCTTGGGATTGAGGAGCAGCCCCAACCAACTTTCATAAGTTCCTTACTCAGTGAGGAAGAGTCTATGGATTTGACCAAGTTATTGTCAGAATTCAAGGATTGTTTTGCTTATAGTTACGATGAAATTCCAGGATTAACCCTAGAAGTTGCAGTCCACCGACTTGGAGTAGATTGAAATATAATGTCAATAAAGCAAGATCCCAGGAGAATGTATCTCGAGATAGAACAGCAAGTTACAGAAGAAATAAAGAAATTAATAGACGCCAACTTTGTCTTAGAAGAACAGTATCCGACATGGTTAGCCAACGTTGTACTAGTAAAGAAGAAGAATGGACAAATTCGAGTGTGTGTTGACTTCAGAGACTTAAACAAAGCATGTCCGAAAGATGAGTTCACATTACCGATACCGGAACTAATGGTGGACATTGTGTCGTCACATGAAATCTTCTCCTTCATGGATGAATCATCAGGATATAATCAAATAAAGATGGCTCCAGAAGATGCAACACTTACAACATTAAGAACTCTGATCGAGATTTACTGCTGCACTGTGATGCCATTTAGGGTAAAGAACGCCAGAGCTACATACCTGTTGACCTCATTTTTGATGAAGTCTTCTCTTCTTCTCTTTAGTACTTAGGATCTAGCCTTAGGCTTTTCCTTTGACTATCTTAGAGGACTAGAATTGGAACCCACATTTTAGAAATTCAAACCACTTCTTAACTCCCTGCAAACTCCACAAACTTGACTGTAGACCCCTAATCACCTAGAGGGTTGAAATCAAATGTGGAAGTTTAAAGGATGAGTTCCTATAGGACTCTTTGGCCTTAGGACCGCCTCCAGGTGGCTCGGTCCGGTGAAGGGGCCGACTTATACACTACACCTACACACTACACTTCCACATACCTCATAAAACCATACCTATGCCCAACTTAACCTCCTGACTCATGTAGGTGATTCACATGGATGGTCCTCAACCCCTAAGCCCTTGGCTAAGAGGGTTAGGAACAACATAGTGAATGCCTCAAATGAGTCCTTTCATGGCTCATATGGGCTTGAAATGGCTTCATGGCTCAACCAAAATGATTCCTTCCCACCCAAATTCACCCAATCTTCAATTTCCCAAATTTTCAATTTTTGACCCCCGGGACCCTACACCTACTAAACCTACCCAAAACCCTTGAAATTACCCAAATTTTTGCAAAATTTCCAAATTACCCAAAATTTTCCAAAATCAATCCCAAACATCTCCACATAACTCAAATTGATCATCCATACCCAAAAATACCAAAGATTCCAAAAATACCTCCCAATACCCTCCAAATACCCAAAATACCCTTCTTGGCCTAAAAATCCAAAAATTCAGAAAATTCCCAGAAAATTCCAGAAAATCCCAAATATTCCCAATTTCATTTTGTCCAACTACACCATGGGCCAATTTTGTCAATTTACCCTACTTTTGTCAAAACCCCCAAATTGACCCATTTCAACCCAAAGTGAACTCAATGTCAAACCAAACCTATCCAATTGACCCAAATTCTGGTCCAATTCAATTCTAAACTTCAATTCAACATTCCCAATACCAATCTAAACCAAATCCAAGTCCAATTTGATTGACATTTGGATCCAATTTCACTTTTGGCCTTAAAGCCCAATTTGGACCCATGACCCAAACTTAACCCAAACTCACCCAATTCAACTCCAATTAACCTCAAATCTTTTCTAAATCTTCCTTAACATTCCCACAAACTAAACCCAACAATTATTTGGCCCAACCTCTTTACAAAATTCCCATCCATAAATTCATTTTTTTTAAACTTAAGGGCCTATTCCTTAAACCATTTTAAAAGCCCACTTCCACCAAATCCAAAATCCCAAAAATTCTTCCAAAGCCCATATGACATTTCCCCTCATCATACTTTCAATTAAAGCCATCACCTAAGTCTTAAATTCATCATCAAATAATTCCAAATCAAGCCTCATGCCAAATCACCCCTAAATACCAAAATTTTCCTTAAAACCATTTCCATGAAATTGACTTCACTTTTCCCAAGCCAAATGGAGCCATGGAGCCATACACAAGCCATATGCAAGCCATGAGAGCCTCTTTACATGTCACCATGCCATTTTGGGCAAAAGGAGGAGGCTCTTTCCTTAATTCCTAAAGGTGATTAACCACTTCCATGATTCCACTAAACCATGCTTAAGCCTAATCGTGCTTGGATGGTGACTTGACCCTACCGATTATGCCGAGCCAAATCACTTTTCCCTCAGCCAAAACCAGGCCTTGGGTGGTGCACCTAGCCCAAATGGGTGGGTTGACCCATTTAGGTTCAAATTTAGCCATGCCCCCATTCCACTTTGAATCAAAGCCTTTACACATGGCATTTGCCAATCGCCTACACTAAACCCCGACCCCGACCCACCCGACCAAGATGGTGACCATTGCCGGCCGGCCGGCCACCGAGCCGCCGGAAAACACCATGGCCGAGAGCTCACATGTGAGCCAACATTGAAATTCTCACTTGCTGAGCTGCCCCATGCCTAGTGGTCACCATGGCCGTTCTTCTCCTCACCAGAGCAGCTGATCCTAAGCCCTAACTCCCCCTGGGAGGCCCCCCAGCCAGCTCTATTTAAACTCCACCTCTCTCGGCCATGAGAGAAGAGAAGCAAAAACCTTGCCAAAACTCTGCCAAAATTGTTCCAGACCCTCCTCCACCCTTAGAGCACTTGATCCCCAGTGAAATCCCCCTGTCATTTCTCCTCTGTAAGCTCAATTTCAGAGTTGAAATTCCACCCAAAACCAGGACACTTCTCCACAGTGAGCCAATTCCCAAATTGATTGGCTCTACACCTTCACTCGGACCAAGGGAAGGTGTCCACCATCAAAAGCCCCATCTCCAGAGCCACCCGGTTGCTCCGACCTCCAAGCTTTGTGATCGGGCTTGGTCGAAATCATATCCGGACAATTCCCTGGACCGGAGACTTCATCTCGGAGCTTCGCCGAGACCCAATCGAAGGTGCACCAACTCTCGGATTGAAGCCACACTTCTCCGAGCCAAGGTATGAGCTAACTCTTCATCCCGAGCTTCGGAGATTCTCCATTTCAAATGCCTTAGTTTCAATGCATGTTAACCGTATAGATGTGTTCGTCTCTTCAAGACGAATCCATAGAGTATAAGAACATAAAAATCCATTGAGAATCGAGTGAGATCTTAGGGATTTAGTATGGACGACTCTCGGGTGAGAACACTTGGGGACGATGAACGGATGCCGTCCATTCAATACACGCGCGGACGAACGGCTCAGATGGCGTCGGACCAGGAGACGGTACGAGAACCGCGGGGCCCGGGCTGCGCGACTAGAGTGGCGGCGTCGAATGGGAGCGCGCCGCGTGGCCTTTCGGAGTCGCCGAGGATGCGCCGGCGCCGCGTGGATAAATAGGAAATTAGGGTATTTTTCGATTTATTTAATTCCCTAAACTTCAAAAATTCATATCTCCGTGTAGAAAAATCATAAAAATAAAATAAAAATACCCTCTTGCTCGATGAACGAGAGGAGAATAATGTGGAAAAGAAATCACTTAATTTCATCAAGTATTTTATTTTTTATAATTTATTTACTCTCTGCATTGTTTTAATTCTCCATGCATGCATACAATTCACCATGGCATGAGACCATAGGGCTTTCGAAGCCTCCGAATTTGGGAACATTCCCTGAATTTTCCAAAGTCAGAGGCCATCCCTATAAAAGTTATTGATTTTTCAAGTTCAGGTTACTTTTTTGAATATTTTAATTCCAATAAATAGCATGTTGTGAAATAAATTCTAGGAAAATTTGGTGATGTTCCTTATGACCAGAGAACCCTAGGAAAAATAGATTTTGGCTTAGTTCATTCAAAACAACCCTAATTGGCTTAAACACCCAAAATAGGTCTTTAATTAATTAGAGTTAACCAGGCATCAAATTGACTTGAAATCAATTCTCCACTGACCTTTAGGATCAGAGGAATCCACCATAAAAATTTGAGGTCAATTGGACTTGGTTAGCCCTACTAATTGAGTTGATTAAGTCACTTAGCCATTTTAAACTTTAAAAATTCATAACTCTTAAAATACTTTTCAAAAATTCACCAAATTGGTTTTGGAGCCTCTCTGATATCAGGAGAACCTAAGAAAATTAAAATTTTAATTTTCTAAAAAAGTTGATTTTTAATAATATTTTAATATTTTTAATAATTAAAAAATAATAAAAATCACAAAAATAATAAAATTCACCAAAATGTCACATTTTGAATTTTAATCACTTAGGAACAAATCCCATATTTTTCTTAGGTCTATTTGGTGAGATATTAAATTTTAAAGCTTTAGGATATTTTTAAAATTTAAAAAAATGTATTTTCTAGCATTTTCACTAAAATAATTATAATAAATCATAGAAAAATCAGAAAATTGCAAAATTTGCTTCTCTGGTTTCCTTGATATCAGAGAGAATTTTGAAAAATATAAAATTCATTTTTCAACATTTATTTTATTTTTAAATTAATTAACACTCCAAAACTCAAAATAATTATAATAAAAATAATATAATTCAAAAAATCACCAAAATTGGTCCAAGTGCTTCTCTGGTCATTAGGAATGTCCCCTAATTTTCTTAAGGATAGAAACTTTCCCTTGGTCATGTTATTAAATTTTCCTTGAAAATCTCTATTTTCCACTAAAAATAATTATATAAATAAATTAAATACAGAAAAATCACATTTTCTCCTCTCATGTCTTTATTGACATATGAGTGAAGTCACATAAAAATTTCAAGTTCATTTGAGTTCAACTTAGTGAGTTATGAAATTATTAAGCTTAAAGGGTAAAATGGTAATTAAAATTTTAACCCTTAATTAAAACTTTAGGTTTAATAAAAAATTAACAAGTAAAATATTTGATCCTAATCTGATTTGGATGATTGAAATTTAAATAATTAAAGAGTAGAAACCCATTAAACAATTTTAAAATGATTAAACCTTAATTAAATAATTGATTAAATTTGGAAGAATAATGAAATTGGAATTATTAAAATAGGGATATTATTAGGAAGAAATTTATTCTTTAATTTAAAAATCCCTAAATTAATTATCTCATTAATATTCAATTCTTAATTAAAATGATAACTCAAATTTAAAATATTAAAAGACTTAATTAAATCATTAAACTCTTTTAAAATCTCAATTAAAATTATAAATTAAATTAAATTAAACAATTAAATTAAATTAAAACTAAATTAAATTAAATTAAATTAAAATAAATTAAATTAAATTAAATTAAATTAAACAATTAAATTAAATTAAATTAAACAATTAAATTAAATTAAAACTAAATTAAATTAAATTAAATTAAAATAAAATAAATTAAATTAAATTAAATTAAACAATTAAATTAAATTAAATTAGACAATTAAATTAAATTAAATTAAATTAAATTAAATTAAATTAAATAAAAATTAAATCAAATCAAGTTAATTAAACATCAAATCAAACTAAATTGAACTATATAAAATTAAATTAAAACTAAATTAAATTAAACTAAATTAAATTGAATTGAATTAAATATAATATCACCAAAGACATAAAGAATTCAAAACAAATGTAAAGCAGCTTGAACACTATTCCAAATTTAAACCCTTTAACTTAAATCAAATCATTTGAATACTAATTTACCCTTGAAAGCTTTGATTATTATAACTCCTAAACGAACATTAAATGAAATGTTAATTCACTCATAGTGGTATTCAAATGTCCTAGTTCACCGAGCAAGTTAACAAAACTTAAAACCCGGACGATCGATTCATTTATATAATTAAATTCATTTGGACTTAAAACGATCCTAGAAATATTGAAAAGATGTTTAAGATTCTTCTTAAGCACTTCCTCAATATGATAGGATGTTTATAAGAACAATTGAACTTAATTATCCTTTGATGAAGAAAATCGTCCTCAAACAAAAACACAAAGAACCTAGACGTCATAGGAGATGACTAGATATAGGATTAGGAACTTGGTAGAAAACCATAACCCTTACCTTAGCTTTACTCAGGAACTTGCTTAAATATTCTAATTGTGTTTTAAGTGTAGCTTGGGATGACGGGAAGACCCTCCAGTGTACGCTTTTATTTTATTGCAATTTACTTTCTTGCAATTTACTTCCTTGCAATTTACTTTCTTGCGGATGCACTTTACTTTTCTTGCATGATAAAACAACTATTGCATGAAAACTCACACCTTTAGGATAGACCCTAAACCGAAACCAAAACTAAGTTAAAAGTCATTGCAAGATAAAATTCACCGCCACAACATTTCAAAATATAAAACAACTCAAAATTTAATCACAAACGTAACACAAAACTACAATTACAACTAAATTAAAACGTCTCGTTGGATGATCGGGAATACCTCGGATGATGTAACCTACGTGTTGCTAACGGGATTTCCCACGGTCTAAATGAAAGTGTGGAACTCATTCAATTGAGTTTAGCAAATTCATCCGGACTAAGTGAATCCGATAAAAATAATGATGCGGAAGGATGGAACCGTGGGATCTTAACCGTGTCGTTATAATCAACTTTAAGATTTGTTTTAATCAAAATACAAAACACTTGGAAATTAAGATCTTCTCTAAACCAAAACACTTTTCTCATCCCCCGATTTATGATTTCTAAAACTAAACCTCCGCAACAACAAGGAGCTTGGAGCATGGTGGGCAGCACGGCCATCGTCGTCGAAGAAACTTGAACCTACTTCGACAAAACCTTCTTAGAATTAAACAACAAAGCCATAGGACTTCGAGGTAGTTTGCTTAGTGCAACATAAATCCTCAACCTCTTCGTTAAGCATTTGCATTGCAAATTAAGCCCTAACCGGTCTTAGGATTCCGAGGTAGTCGTCCGATACGACATAAACCCTCACATCTTCTAGGCTATTTGTTTGATTTTATCATACAAATATAAGCCCTAATTAATTAAAATCGGCAAGACTGAAATACTAAATAAACATTAGGACTTTCCTAAATTCAAGCCAAACAATAAGATAGTCGGGAAATTACCGAAGTTCGCTTCGAATCTGTGATTTCTCCTACTTTTCTTCCTATGGATTCCCAAAACAAAATGTTCCAAATTTGATCCATTCCTTATCGGGATTCCAAACTTCAATCCTTTGAAACCTTAAACTTTGAAATTCTTGAGAGCGAATTATTGGTTATTATCGAGAGTTTTCTTAGGTGATTCCCATCACTTAAGATGTAATTAACTATAGGGGCTTACCCTTATAGGGAATTTTAAAGAACCTGAGTAATATAAACCCCGTTTAATACTTTCATATTAAGCGAGGGAATTTGTCGGCTTATAAAATTGGTTCGCAGACCAAACGGATGTCACAAATCTTCTAGTTTATTTAATCGAGCCCCACCATCAAGCAGTGTGTCTATCCTTAAGGATAGATACACGGTTTGTGGTGTGGTATTCGTTTATATAAACTATTTGGGATGTGAGATCAGTTTGATTTCATATCTTAAAATTTTTCAAACTTAAAATTATTTTCAAAATCAAATACTACTTTTCAAATTATTTATTTAAACTAAATTAAAAATTCGCCGACAGCTTCTGTTAGGCGACCCCTTTTCAAAATAAAACACACAACCCTAAAATATGCCGATAACTTCTGGCGACTCCGCTGGGGACAATTCCTCTCTCCATTATAATCAAATAATTCTGCTTTCAAAAATCGGTAGTGTATCCATGTCCCTAATGGATCAAACTACCCTTCTTTCCGTTGGAATACTATGTTCATTTCTATCGTGAACAAGTATACCCAACATTCTCTCGAATTTAGGAGCCACCTGTTTAGACACCCCTAAACGGAGAGGTTCCGAGATCCTTTTACCTCATTTACGAGGTGGGGTGGACCCCGATAGGTGTTAGTTTAGGAGTGATCCTTCGAGTCGAGAAGTCTTGTTAAGACTTTCTTTTCCTTTCCAACTCTGAATCAGATTCCTTACCTTCTCTACACCTTTGAACATTCCGTTCTAAATAAACAAACCCTCTAATAAGTGACTCTTCTAACAAATGACTCCTTATTATAAATACATGAACAAAAATGAGTTCGGACTCTTTTCAATTCCTTTCTTTTCGTCCTAAAGAAAAGAAGCATAACTTGGGACTGACAACCATAATCTACCCCGCGAAATGGAAGCCCCGAAGCCGATTTTCTCCTTCACTAACGGATCTGGACTTCGCTGTCTATAAGGATGAGCTGCCCGACAATGGGGTCATCCGATTTGGACGAGGATTTGAAAACACGAACGTCGAGGTCACCGACGTCTCTCTCTTGCACCGACGAACAAGGTATCCGAGGCCGAGGAGCCACCGCCGAGTTCAACCTTAGGTCGACCCAAGAGTTTCCTCCCCGCAAAGGGTCCCGACTAGGAGGAGTGCTGCCGTCCGCGAAGGACTGTTCTTACTACCCCATCTGGTCTAGTTGTTTCGCACCTACCCCGACTTCGCCAAATCAAAGGGGAAAGAAATCCGAACTATGGTAAACACGTTACCGTGGAAGGTACGGATCTTCTCGTAAGACCTTCGTCTTCGAAATCGGGTCCGAGTTCGAAGATTCCGTCGCCGACAAAGACCCAAAGAAGAAATAGAAATAGAAGGATCGCCGGGGAAGCCGGAGCTGCCGAGATCGCTTTCCGGAGGAAATTCCGGAGCCGCTGAGAATATACACCGCTACCGGAATATACACCATCGCCCGACTACATACCACTTTTGGGAGGAAGCGGAGTTCCATCCCCTCTCCGCCGCGGAGGATGAGGAGAATGTTCGCAAGATTGTCGCCACATTACCTCGGCCCGCATACTACAACGATAGCCATAAGAAAAGAACTAGAACTACGCCGTTTGCTCGACTGCAAACTTTGGTGAAAAGTTAGCAAGGAAGGAAAACCGCCCCGTATCGGAAATTCTACGAAGGATAGGGCGGGTGCTGGTCAAATCCCGTCTTGGGCCCCGAGTAGAGCCCGCCGTCATGACGGAAAAGCCAAGCAAGAGAATGAAGGCTAGCCCGCCCGTCGTAGTATCGGGATTACGGATTAGGAAGGATACCACCTTCCGGCATTTGGCCAACGGACCATCCGGTCCTAGACCTTCTGCTGCTAGAAGGATGGTGTGGCGTCCCACTACGGGGCGATTGAGGCCGAAACGAGCGGCCCGAGAGAGAAAGTCTCGCCGGGAGGCTGGAATGCGAAGAAAGTGCTACTTGCGATGAAGGGGACCGGTGAAAAAAGGACCGGCAACCATCGCATGACAACCGCAAAGACACACGAAAGCTCCGCTAGAAGATGCCATGGAAAAGTTGAGAACCGACATCCGACGGTTGGCAAAAGAAAGAGAAGAAAAGTTCGGAGATGAGATCGACTCATCGGAATTCATGGACAACGAATATGCAGAAATCAACATGGTTGAGACACGAGCTTCATCAGCTTCTCAAGGTGCTCCTGCAGTTGCAGAAAGAGAGGAGCCGGAGCGATGAAGAGACGGCTTCGGGAAAAGGACGACACGATCGCTCAAATGGCGAAGAGGATGGAAGAGATGGCCGTAGCTGCGGCCACTCTCCGGAGTCAAGTACAACCACATAGAGAAACACCCCCGAAGTCATTCACATCGTAGACGGAGGAAAGGAGATTACATCCGTCGATGGGGATGACCAGTCGAAAAAGGATACGAGCACAAAGTATGATCCCCGAAAAGGATATCAAGAACTTGGTAGAGCGAGCGAGTGCGAGAAGCCTTAGCACAATCAAAGAACGGGACATCTATTCGGACGGGTAGACCTTACCCGAAGAAGTTCGACGTCGTCCAATACCCGAAAGGCTTCGTACCACCTCTCGTTTAAGACCTTCGACGGAATCGGGAACCCCCGACAGGCATGTTGCACACTTTCGTGCCGGTTGTTGCAATGCGGCGGGAGCGATGCGCTACTCTTCCGACGGTTCGTCGGTAGTCCGTCGGGAATCGCCTTCGACCGGTATGCGAGCTACCCAACGGTTCGTGAAGACATTCTCGGAGCTAGAGAGCCTCTTCATCAAGCGATTTGCCGGAGCTCAGCACCACATCACTATAGGTGATTTAGTGGTAGAGAAACAAAGGCCGAATGAAACTCTAGTAGATTACATACTTCGATGGAGAAATTTAAGCATGAAGTGTGAACCACAACTGCAAGAACAAGCATGCGATCGGCATCTTGCTTAAAAGCATTCACGGCCCGATAGCACTTCTCCTCAAGGGATTCACTATTAAGACTTTTGAGAAGTTGTTAAGCAAGGCCAGAAGCTTGCAAGAAGAGGCGAAGCAATTAAGTTTTGCCGACAAGACGGACAAGCAGAAGCCGGTGAAGACCTTCGAAAAGAAATCCGGGATCGTTGCGGCGAGTTGATAAAGGTAAACAACCGATGCAAATACCACCGAACGGCCGCGACAACCACAACAAAATTACCAGGCAACCCGGTCCAGCTATCAGTCGTCTCCGCAGTATGAACAACCGTCTCGTCCGCAACGTACATTGAGGGAGCTTCTGAGTAGAGAATACCCGTTAAAAAATGAAGCGGTACCGAAGATGTTCCGCAGCTTAATGAAAACTCCAGTTACGGCTGCCCGAGCCCAAAGACCGGAGGAAGTCAACAAGAAAGGTGATCCCAACTTTTGCCCCTACCATCGGATGCTTGGGCACAAGATAGAAGAGTCTGCATTACCTTCAAAAGTTGGCTCAACGACAACCTTTGGAAAGGAAATATAACAATCCCGAAGGAGTACATGAAGGAGCCCCGGAAAGGAGGTTCCGTCGATGTTATCTCAACCGATCCCGTCATTCCGATAGATCCCTATGCAACCAACGATGGATGGACTACCGCCTGGACGAGATCTTCAAAGAAGATTTTAGACAACATCCGAACCGCTTCGGTGCGAACTTCAATTCAGAGTTCGAGACCTGTTAAGCCGGTACTATCACTTGCGATAGAAGAACCACCTCGACAGGAGACGATCGAAGGAAAGAAGAAGATTGACGAAGAAGAGAGGACCGAGATTCCTAAGGCTAGACTAGGGGCTGCTTATCCTAGGATAGTTATTTCCGATTCGGGGGAGAAATCCCTCGAACCTCGATTTTGTATGATTATACTGCTCACTTCGGTGGGATCATATAATGATAAGGGTGATGGCGTTGGCTACGTTTTGACTGTTTGTAACAATTACGTAACTAGCGACAATCCGGGCGTCGACTTCGATACCAACAACAATTCTCAAATCATACAAGATCTCGACGATCAAAATGACAAAGAAGGCATCCATCAAGGAGGCTAAGAGAGTTCAACAAGCAATGGATCTATCCGTGAGTTTCGAGGAGCTCCAGTTACGATAGAGTTAGAGCCTTCAGATTTTGAAGATAATCCAGAAGAGCCAGTCATTCCGATTCAGGAGGAGACACCGACAAACTCAACACTAGATTCAGAAGAAATTACAGAAGTAAACTTAAGAAGTGGAAAAGTTCTACTTCCAAGAATGGGTCCAAAAGACAAAGGAAAGCAGGTGGTTGTTCAAGAAGAACCAACCACGGCGGAAGAAATACCCATTCGAGAAGAAGCCGAGACGCATGAGAACAAAGTGGACTACAACGTGCTAGCCCATCTTAGGAAACTACCGGCCAAGCCGAGCATTTACGATGCTCTCATCTTATCAAAGGAGATGAGAGAAGCTCGATCGAGGCCTTACTTAATCCGGAAATTTGCTTAGCTCGAATGGCGGAGATTCCTTAGATGAGGTTTGCTCGTTAAAGGAACGACGAGGTGTTACCTTCACGGACAATGACCTACTACTTGGGACGACGGATCACAACCAACCGTTGTACATTTCGATTACAATTGGGAAGTTTACGCTCTCCGGAGTATTGGTGGATCCGGGAGCATCAATCAATATAATGAGTCTTCGAACAACTGGCATACTTGGAAATTGATGCTCGTGAGCTCGAGGCCGACAAAATGTTATTAAGAGGATTCGACCGGAAAGGAGAAAGAGCCCTCGGTTAATAACGCTGTCGATGAAAACCGGTGACTTAGCAAAGACAACCGCAAAATTCCACATAATCGATTCAGAAACATCGTTCAACGCTCTGCTGGGCCGACAATGGATACATGAAAACAGGATGGTACCATCATCTTTGCACCAGTGCATCAAATACTACGATGGAGGGGAACAATGCATCAAAGGTGACTTGCAACCATTCTCCGTACATGAAATTGGAATCCATGAAGATGCAGCTTATTATGCACCGCCAAAGAAAACGATCTTCTCCGGAGATACCGTAACAAATGAAGCAAAGAAAGTTCGAGACAACGAAGAACTCGAAGTTCTAGTCCAACGAGTCACTCACCACTCCCTTCGGCGAGATGGTGAAGGTTTCTCCACGACTCGCATCCGAGGTCGAGGCCGAGGACGAGGCCGTGGTAGAGACGTTAGGACAGATTGGACGGAGAAAACCAACCATCAATGTTGATTGGGAAGATAGTTCTGAAGAAGAAAAGGAAATCAAGCAAAAAGCAGCAACAATAAGTCGAAAGAAGCCGCAATATAAGATCTCCCTCGAAGATGAAAAGAATGAAGAATATAAATCAATGTACGAGAAGATTAACCACTACGTACATACTATGACCCTAACTCCGATCCATTCTAATAAGATCGAGGGTATGGAGGTCAAAGAGGTACGTAGTGACGGTGCAAAGCCGATCAAATTCTACCGCGGTGCTTCTTCCTCCAAAGCGAAAATAATGTACAATTCGAAGATGTCACTTCATCGGAATTAATGGAATTACCTTTTGAGTGGTACTCTCCCTGTGTTCGAAATTTAATTCAACGTGGTTTCTTACCTCGACAAAGGACAAAAGGCCAATCACAACATTTTGAAAAGTTATGGAATAACTCCGGTCGTCCTCCCAATTCAAAGTATGGACTCGGATTCGGCACAATAGGGTCAGTTGACGATACTGAATTTTGCATGGTTGTCACTTGCGAATCTAATGAAAACTGCATGGAAACTACAGACGAACCCGAAGATTTACAAATTGGAGATGCTCCACCAGAATTCGAAGAAGAAATCAAATCTACAATAGATGAGTTAACGGAAGTTAACTTAGGTACTAGCGAAGAGCCTAGACCTACCTTTGTTAGCTCCTTACTCAACAAAGAAGACTCCGAAGAAATAATCAAATTACTAATGGAATTTAAAGACTGTTTTGCTTGGAACTACGATGAAATGCCAGGATTAGCTCCAGAGGTTGCAGTCCATAAGCTAAGAGTGGATCCTACTTCGTTCCGGTCGGACAAGGTCCCGGAAGAATGCGTCTAGAAATCGAACAACAAGTCATAGCCGAAGTTAAAAAGCTAATAGACGCTAAATTTGTCCGTGAAGAACAATACCCGACTCGGTTAGCCAATGTGGTGCCGGTCGGAAAGAAGAATGGTCGGATCGGAATTTGTGTGGACTTCGGAGATTTAAACGAGGCATGTCCAAAAGATGAATTCCCTCTACCGATCCGGAATTAATGATCGACATTGCTTCGACACATGAAATATTCTCGTTCATGGATGGATCTTCGAGGATACAACGAGATAAAAATGGCTCCGAGAAGATGAAAAGCTTACGGCATTCGAACGCCGATCGGAGTATTTTGCTACACGGTGATGCCATTCGGATCGAAGAACGCGAGAGCAACCTACCGAAGAGCAATGACAAGAATTTTTGATGATCTCATCCACGATCGAAGTCGAGTGCTTACGTGGACGATGTGGTCATCAAAAGCAAAGTAAAGGAAAACCACTTGTATGATTTGAGAATTGTTTTCGAACGATTAAGACAATTTAACCTTAAGATGAATCCCTTAAAATGCGCCTTCGGCGTCACCTCCGGGAAATTCTTAGGATTCGTTGTCCGACATCGTGGAATTGAAATCGACTCGAAGAAGATTAAAGCCATCTTAGAAATGCCGCCTCCCAAAACCTTAAAACAACTACGATCTTTTCGAGGGAAGGCTGGCATATCTTCGACGCTTTATCTCGAACTTGTCGAGTAGGTGTCGGCCTTTCTCGGCACTAGTTAAAAAGGACGCCAAATTTATTTGGGAAGAGAAATGCCGAGAGGCCTTCGAAGACATTAAACAATATTTAATGACACCTCCTGTCTTAGCGACCCAGTCTGCGGTAGACCGGCGATACTTTACACCGCGGCTTTAGATGACTCTCTCGGAGCCTCGTTAGCCGGGTCGATGATGAGGGTAAAGAAAATGTTCTTTACTACTTAAGCCGTCGTTTACTTCCGACGGAAGTAAGGTATCCCGCAATTGAAAAGCATTGTTTGGCCACGATCTTCGCCGCTCGAAAGCTCGGGCACTACATGCTTTCTCATAAGGTCGACTCGATCTCGAAGTTTAATCCATTGCAATACTTGATGACTCGTCCAACACTTTCCGAGCGGACTTGCCGGATGGTCGATGATATTATTGCAATTCGATATAACTTTCGTGCCTGCGTGCGTCGTAAAGGGACAAGTCTTAGCGGACTTCCTCGCGGCACACCCTTTGCGGCGAATCTCCTCTCGATGATGATTTGCCGGATGAACAAATAATGAACCTAGAAGACCACGATGATCGACGTTGGGAATTATATTTCGACGGAGCATCTTCGAGCACACAAAGACGAAGAATCGCAAGTGATAGTGCCGGTAAGGCGGGAATCGGGCTAATCTTTATAACGCCGGAACGGGGGATGTTAAGATACTCCTACCACTTGACGGAACCGTGTACAAACAACGAAGCGAGAATACGAAGCCCTCATAACGGGATTGGAATTAACTATTCGAATGGGGATAACGGACATCAACATCTACGGGGATTCACGAGTTAATCATTCAACGGATCGCCGGACAATACAAAATTTTTAAACCAAGACTCGAACAATACTTCCGAGTATGCCATACGAGTTGTTGGAACAGATTCCAAATGTGACAATCTACAAAATTCCCGGAAAAGAGAATGCTTTAGCGGATGCTTTAGCCCGTCTCGCAAAAGAATTCGCACTGTTTGCAAGATGAATCGAGTGGAAGTGTCGGTTCACGGACGTCGGGTCCTATCACGGCTCGACATAGACACAATACACAAATCGAAAGAGAAAAAGAAGTAGTTGCGGCGGTGACGGAAAACACGAGAAGATTGGCGACAACCATTGATAGACTACACTGCAAACGGGAAAGCTACCGGACGATAGGTCGCTAGCCCATCGGATCAAGAAAAGAACTGCGTCCTACGCATTAATAAACAACACATTGTACGAGAAGGTCTTTTGATCAAATGTGGCTAAGGTGCTTAAGCGGGTCCGAGGCTCGTGAAATTGTTAAAGAGGTGCATTCGGGACTACGTGGCGCTCACCGATCGGGTCCGAAGATGAAAATAAAAATTAAAAGACTAGGGTACTACTAGCCCTCGATGATGACCGATCGCATGAAAATCGCCGAGAGGCGTCACCGATGCCGAGTGCACGGAGTGGTTCTACACCAACCTCCAAATGTGCTGCACCAGACAATTGCGTCGTGGCCATTTGAATGTTGGGGCACGGATATAGTGGGTCCGATAGAACCACCATCTTCGAAAGGACATCGCTTCATTCTTGCGGCTACGGATTACTTTTCCAAGTGGGCGAGGCGGTTCCACTCGGAGAAGTGAAAGCACACCACGTGCTACGGTTTTTCGAGAACCAAGTTGTCTGCCGTTTCGGAGTGCCGCGCGGGATCATCTCGGATAATGGGTCGGCATTCGAAGCACACAAATCAACAATTTTGTCGGGAGACACGGAATCGGCGGCGATACTCGACGATTTACTACCCGAGAGCAAACGGTCTCGGCGAGGCTTTTAATAAAACTCTCGTTCAAATCTTAAAGAAAACCTCGGATGATAATAAGAGAAATTGGCACGAGAAATTGTTAGAAGCCTTATGGGCTCTACCGGACAACCTTCGAACTCCTACTCGAAGCTACACCTTACGCTCTAGTGTATGGGTCCGAGGCGATGTTACCTTTAGAGGTTCGGCTTCTTTCACTCGGAATTGCGAGTTGCAAACAAGAGCACGACGAAGAAAACGCCGGATTACGACTCGAGGAATTAGAAAGCTTGGAAGGGAAAAGACTTGCGGCGCAACGAGAATTTAGAACTATACCAAGCTAAGATGGTTCAAGCCCACGACAAGCCGAGTCCGCCCAAGAACCTTCGAAAGTTGGTGACTTAGTTCTCGTTCTCGAGAGACTATTCTTGCACACCGCGAAGATAGGAGGAAAATTTGAACCCACTTGGGAAGGACCATTTGTGGTTGAAGCGAGTATACTCGGGAGGTTCCTACCGGCTAGTGAATTGCCGAGGAGAACGACATATGCTTCCGAACAACGGACGATACTTGAAAAAGTATTACGCTACCTGATGTTTCGAAGGAATGAAATCTTCATCCCTAAGAAACACGGGCGAAGTAATTACTTATGATTGGGTCCGAACCCAAAGATAATAAAATGTGTTAAAATAAATAAAATCGTGATAATTAAGTTTTCCTTGTTTTATTTTTCAAATCAAAATCTCTTCCCTGATCTTATCCTACTTCATTCCTGTTAAATTTCAAAATATAAGAATAAAAAAAATGTATCTTTAAATAAACATTTTCTTAATGTTCTTGTTCTTAGTACAGCCCCTGATCCTTTTCCTTGTCTTTTCGCGGGGAAATGTCGAACGGGCGGTTGGTCTTGAACTTTAAGAATGGCGTAAGCCTTGCACTCGATGAAAAGAGGGTGAAAGATGGAGCGATAATCGAGATTGACTCGGATTTCGCACCGGCGGAGCCTACGATACGAGGAAAGTGAGCGGGTCCCGGTTAACGAGAAGAACTACCCGGGCATACGGTGATGAAAGTGGGTGGCCCAAGCCACCAATCCAACAACAAGAAAAGAAAAGCAAACACCGAAGAAGATAAGAAAATGAAGTCCGTAGTCGCTACGGCGGAGGGCGGGCTTGTCGGCGCCGCGCCCGCGCGAGATTCGAAGTGCGGAGAGCTACTCTCACGACCACGCAACGAAGAAATAAGAATCGCCGTATCCGTAAGATGTTAACAAAACTAGCTGCGGACCGGCGCGGCGAGACGATTGCTACTGCCGGTACACACATTTCAAGGACACCGGTTCACCGGGAACTCGAAAAAAGGAGGCCGGCTCCTAGGATAACGAAAGAACCGGAGAAATCTCCGGAAGATCGGAAGAAAGAAGGCTACCACGCCTCCGGATAGAACCACCGGCGGTGCATGACCTTGTTGCGAAGCAACCCCGGGGATGTCCCGACGGGTATCATCCACGAGGAGCCGAGGTATGCAGGGGAACGTGAAGGGATTGAACCATATATCCCACAATATGTCACAAGGCCTCGCCATCCGAGATCATTCCGGAATACGAGCTGGAAAGGATGCAAAATGTTGAAAAGAAAACTTTCGAATACTTCGAGAGAATTAAAGGAAGAAGAATCAACATACTAGAGGGCCTCGAGCTACACACCGACGTATTCTCAGAGTATGAGCAACAGCAAATCGTGGATTGTATCCGGGATTTGAAGGGAATGGGCCGAGCAGGCCGCCTGAGGAAAATACATACTCGGAACCCCGGAGATGGATGCCGGGGAAAGGAAGAATCACAATACAATGCGAATGCTTGCTACAACTTTGTTGAAGACGGAAGGGAAACCCACCGGGGATACTCCGTCATGGGCAAGTAGATCCGATGCCATTAGTCATCAAGAGAATGGTAAAAAGATTGATAACATGGAGGAGTACGCCGACAAATTGCATACCCAATAGCTGCATTATCAACATCTACAAACGGGGTGATTGCATACCCCCACATATTGACCACCACGACTTCGTCGGACCTTTACGCACGAGTCTCTTTCTTGAACGAATGTGACATCATGTTCGGATCGACCTCCGGATAGCGAGCCCGGGTGAGTTCCGAGGGCCGGTAAAGATACCTTTACCGGTGGGTTCCGTCATGATCTTGCAGGGTAACGGAGCGGATATCGCAAAGCATTGCATACCGGGAGTGCCGGTGGAGCGAATCTCGGTTACTTTCGGGAGGATGGACGACGACGAAATACCTTACCACTTCCGACCGGACCACGAGCTGGAGAACCTCCGGCCTTATGAGCTGTGAGTTACATGGGAAATATCACACCTCCAACGTACATCCAGCCGGCATCCTTGCCAAGGATGGCTTGGAAGGTGATGTTATTAACCATGTACCCCACTATTCAGACATGGATTTTTTGACAGATGCTTCTTTGGATGAATCAACAAAAAATCATACACAGTCCGTTTTGAGTCTACATGGATTGTATGAAATATATTCCAGATCGAGTTGTATGAAGTATTTTAAACATGATTGGAATGAAAGTGACCATGTCACATTTTTGGCCTTCACCTCTTTTGTGCAAATCGATTGGGAAACGCCATTAAAGTTAAATGAACTTCGAACAAAGAACAGAAAAGAAATGAAAAAAAAGAGAAACAAAAGAAAACTTTCCTTAAATCTTAAAAAATGACAAACACCAAATTCACATGAACATTAAATAAACGATAAAATAAAATTTGAATCATTAAAAGATAAACGAAATCAACACAAATTCAAATTCATCTTTCCAAGTTCCAAATCAAATCTCAATCAAATTTCAAATCCAATCTTGATCAAATTTCAAGTTTGATCTTCCAAATTTCAATCTTTTCAAATCTCAAATCAAATTCTCAATCAAATTCCAAATCCACTCTCGATCAAATTTTAAATTTGATCTTTTCAAATCTCAAATCAAATTCTCAATCAAATTTCGAATCCAAGCTCGATCAAATTTCAAATTTGATCTTCCAAATTTCAAATCAAATCTTAAATCAAATTTCAATCGAGTTCAAACTCATCCTTCCAAATTTCAAATTCAATCTTTCCAAGTTCCGAATCAAATTTCATCTTTTCAAATCACAAATCAAATTCTCAATCAAATTTCAAATCCAACCTCGATCAAGTTTCACATTTGATCTTCCAAATTTCAAATCAAATCTTAAATCAAATTTCAATCGAGTTCAAACTCATCCTTCCAAATTTCAAATTCAAATTTTTGGGTCAAGGATTTTACATCCAAGACTGTACTGCTTTAGGATTCTTTTCCTATTGCACTGAAATACATCAAATTCAACTTTTGGGTCGAGGATTTTACATCTAAGACTGCCTTGCTTTAGGATTCTTTCCTATTGCCTTTGAAATACATCAAATTCGACCTTTTGGGTCGAGGATTTTATATCCAAGACTCGCACTTGCTTTAGGATTCTTTCCTATTGCACTTTGAAATACATCAAATTCAACCTTTTGGGTCGAGGATTTTATATCCAAGACTGCACTTTGCTAGGATTCTTTCCTATTGCCTTTGAAATACATCAAATTCGACCTTTTGGGTCGAGGATTTTATATCCAGATGCACCTTGCTTTAGGATTCTTTCCTATTGCCTTTGAAATACATCAAATTCAACCTTTTGGGTCGAGGATTTTATATCCAAGGCTGCCTTGCTTTAGGATTCTTTCCTATTGCCTTTGAAATACATCAAATTCGACCTTTTGGGTCGAGGATTTTATATCTAAGCTGCCTTGCTTTAGGATTCTTTCCTATTGCCTTTGAAATACATCAAATTCAACCTTTTGGGTCGAGGATTTTATATCCGAGATCACCTTGCTTTAGGATTCTTTCCTATTGCCTTTGAAATACATCAAATTCAACCTTTTGGGTCGAGGATTTTACATCCAAGACTGCCTTGCTTTAGGATTCTTCCTATTGCCTTTGAAGTACATCAAATTCGAACTTTTGGGTCGAGGATTTTACATCCAAGTACCTATCGCTTAGGATTCTCCCCTATTGCCATCGAAATACATCAAATTCAAATTTTTGGGTCAAGGATTTTACATCCAAGACTGCCTTGCTTTATGATTCTTTTCTATTGCCTTGAAATACATCAAATTCAACTTTTGGGTCGAGGATTTTACATCCAAGTACTGCATTGCTTTAGGATTCTTTCCTATTGCACTGAAATACAACAAATTCAAATTTTTGGGTCGAGGATTTTACATCCAAGACTGCCTTTGCTTTAGGATTCTTTTCTATTGCCTTCGAAATACATCAAATTCAACTTTTGGGTCGAGGATTTTACATCCAAGACTGCACCTTTTAGGATTCTTTCCCTATTGCACTTGAAATACATCAAATCGAAATCAAACTTTTGGGTCGAGGATTTTACATCCAAGATCGCACCTTGCTTTAGGATTCTTTCCTATTGCACTTTGAAATACATCAAATTCAAATTTTTGGGTCAAGGATTTTACATCCAAGACTTGCATCGCTTTAGGATTCTTTCCCTATTGCACTTTGAAATACATCAAATCAAATTCAAACTTTTGGGTCGAGGATTTTACATCCAAGACTGCACTGCTTTAGGATTCTTTCCTATTGCACTTTGAAATACATCAAATCAAATTCCCGGGGTTAAGGATTTTACATCCGAGACTGCATTGCTTTAGGAACATTTCCCTATCGCAATGAAATACATCAAAATCAAACTCTTGAGGTTAAGGATTTTACATCCAATACCGCATTGCTCTAAGATCTCTTCTCATTGCAATGATGCAATCTGATCAAATTCAAATTTCTTTCGAGGTTGAAGGTGTTACATCTAAAACCTCAAAATTCCAATTTTCATTTCAAATCAAATACCTCAAATTAATTTTGACACAAACTTCAATCTAAATTGAAACTCCAAACTAAAATCTAAACTCACACATCAAAACTTAAGTTCAAACAAAATAAAATCTAAATCGAAATTCCCCCAGGTCATGTGATTTGGAGTTCACCTCCTTTTCCTTTCCCCAGTGAGAGTTCAAGAATCTCCGGTTCCAGAGACATACTTGCTACTCCCAGGCGAAACTCTCCTGCTTCGTCCTAAGTTCATGACTAGGACATCCGTGTTGGTTTTGTTGATCACTTCGGTCAACACCGATACGCGCGGTGTGCTCCGTCAGCTCACCACACCTATTGGGGGTCCATTTGTTGACCTCATTTTTGATGAGGTCTTCTCTTCTTCTCTTTAGTACTTAGGATCTAGCCTTAGGCTTTTCCTTTGACTATCTTAGAGGACTAGAATTGGGACCCACCTTTTAGAAATTCAAACCACTTCTTAACTCCCTGCAAACTCCACAAACTTGATCGTAGACCCCTAATCACCTAGAGGGTTGAAATCAAATGTGGAAGTTTAAAGGATGAGTTCCTATAGGACTCTTTGGCCTTAGGACTGCCCTGGGTGGCCTGGTCTGGTGAAGGGGCTGACTTATACACTACACCTACACACTACACTTCCACATACCTCATAAAACCATACCTATGCCCAACTTAACCTCCTGACTCATGTAGGTGATTCACATGGATGGTCCTCAACCCCTAAGCCCTTGGCTAAGAGGGTTAGGAACAACATAGTGAATGCCTCAAATGAGTCCTTTCATGGCTCATATGGGCTTGAAATGGCTTCATGGCTCAACCAAAATGATTTCTTCCCACCCAAATTCACCCAATCTTCAATTTCCCAAATTTTCAATTTTTGACCCCCGGGACCCTACACCTACTAAACCTACCCAAAACCCTTGAAATTACCCAAATTTTTGCAAAATTTCCAAATTACCCAAAATTTTCCAAAATCAATCCCAAACATCTCCACATCACTTAAATTGATCATCCATACCCAAAAATACCAAAGATTCCAAAAATACCTCCCGATACCCTCCAAATACCCAAAATACCCTTCTTGGCCTAAAAATCCAAAAATTCAGAAAATTCCCAGAAAATTCCAGAAAATCCCAAATATTCCCAATTTCATTTTGTCCAACTACACCATGGGCCAATTTTGTCAATTTACCCTACTTTTGTCAAAACCCCCAAATTGACCCATTTCAACCCAAAGTGAACTCAATGTCAAACCAAACCTATCCAATTGACCCAAATTCTGGTCCAATTCAATTCTAAACTTCAATTCAACATTCCCAATACCAATCTAGACCAAATCCAAGTCCAATTTGATTGACATTTGGATCCAATTTCACTTTTGGCCTTAAAGCCCAATTTGGACCCATGACCCAAACTTAACCCAAACTCACCCAATTCAACTCCAATTAACCTCAAATCTTTTCTAAATCTTCCTTAACATTCCCACAAACTAAACCCAACAATTATTTGGCCCAACCTATTTACAAAATTCCCATCCATAAATTCATTTTTTTTAAACTTAAGGGCCCATTCCTTAAACCATTTTAAAAGCCCACTTCCACCAAATCCAAAATCCCAAAAATTCTTCCAAAGCCCATATGACATTTCCCCTCATCATACTTTCAATTAAAGCCATCACCTAAGTCCTAAATTCATCATCAAATAATTCCAAATCAAGCCTCATGCCAAATCACCCCTAAATACCAAAATTTTCCTTAAAACCATTTCCATGAAATTGACTTCACTTTTCCCAAGCCAAATGGAGCCATGGAGCCATACACAAGCCATATGCAAGCCATGAGAGCCTCTTTACATGTCACCATGCCATTTTGGGCAAAAGGAGGAGGCTCTTTCCTTAATTCCTAAAGGTGATTAACCACTTCCATGATTCCACTAAACCATGCTTAAGCCTAATTGTGCTTGGATGGTGACTTGACCCTACTGATTATTGTGAGCCAAATCACTTTTCCCTCAGCCAAAACCAGGCCTTGGGTGGTGCACCTAGCCCAAATGGGTGGGTTGACCCATTTAGGTTCAAATTTAGCCATGCCCCCATTCCACTTTGAATCAAAGCCTTTACACATGGCATTTGCCAATTGCTACACTAAACCCCGACCCGACCCACCTGACCAAGATGGTGACCATTGCACTGGCCGGCCCGCCACCGAGGCCGCCGGAAAACACCATGGCCGAGAGCTCACATGTGAGCCAACATTGAAATTCTCACTTGCCGAGCCGCCCCATGCCTAGTGGTCACCATGGCCGTTCTTCTCCTCACCGGAGCAGGCGATCCCAAGCCCTAACTCCCACAGGAGGCCCCCGACCAGCTCGATTTAAACTCCACCTCTCTCGGCCATGAGAGAAGAGAAGCAAAAACCTTGCCAAAACTGCGCCAAAATTGTTCCGGACCCTCCTCCACCCTTAGAGCACTTGATCCCAGGTGAAATCCCCCTGCCATTTCTCCTGCTGTAAGCTCGATTTCAGAGTTGAAATTCCACCCAAAACCAGGACACTTCTCCACGGTGAGCCAATTCCCAAATTGATTGGCTCTACACCTTCACCGGACCAAGGGAAGGTGTCCACCATCAAAAGCCCCATCTCCGGGCCACCCGGTTGCTCCGGCCTCCAAGCTTTGTGATCGGGCTTGGTCGAAATCATATCCGGACAATTCCCTGGACCGGGAGACTTCATCCGGAGCTTTACGAGACCCAATCGAAGGTGCAACAACTCTCGGATTGAAGCCACACTTATCCGAGCCAAGGTATGAGCTAACTCTTCATCCCGAAGCTTACGGAGATTCTCCATTTCAAATGCCTTAGTTTCGATGCATGTTAACCGTATAGATGTGTTCGTCTCTTCAAGACGAATCCATAGAGTATAAGAACATAAAAATCCATTGAGAATCGAGTGAGATCTTAGGGATTTAGTATGGACGGCTCTTGGGTGAGAACACTTGCCGTCCATTCAATACACGCGCGGACGAACGGCTCAGATGGCGTCGGACCAGGAGACGGTACGAGAACCGCGGGGCCCGGCTGCCGACTCGAGTGGCGGCGTCGAATGGGAGCGCGCCGCGTGGCCTTTCGGAGGCTGCCGAGGATGCGGCTGTCGCCGCGTGGATAAATAGGAAATTAGGGTATTTTCCGATTTATTTAATTCCCTAAACTTCAAAAATTCATATCTCCGTGTAGAAAAATCATAAAAATAAAATAAAAATACCCTCTTGCTCGGTGAACGGAGGAGAATAATGTGGAAAAGAAATCACTTAATTTCATCAAGTATTTTATTTTTTATAATTTATTTACTCTCTGCATTGTTTTAATTCTCCATGCATGCATACAATTCACCATGGCATGAGAGCATAGGGCTTTTGAAGCCTCGAATTTGGGAACATTCCCCGAATTTTCCAAAGTCGGAGGCCATCCCTATAAAAAGTTATTGATTTTTCAAGTTCAGGTTACAGTTTTAAATATTTTAATTCCAATAAATAGCATGTTGTGAAATAAATTCTAGGAAAATTTGGTGATGTTCCTTATGACCAGAGAACCCTAGGAAAAATAGATTTTGGCTTAGTTCATTCAAAACAACCATAATTGGCTTAAACACCCAAAATAGGTCTTTAATTAATTAGAGTTAACCAGGCATCAAATTGACTTGAAATCAATTCTCCACTGACCTTTAGGATCAGAGGAATCCACCATAAAAATTTGAGGTCAATTGGACTTGGTTAGCCCTACTAATTGAGTTGATTAAGTCACTTAGCCATTTTAAACTTTAAAAATTCATAACTCTTAAAATACTTTTCAAAAATTCACCAAATTGGTTTTGGAGCCTCTCTGATATCAGGGGAACCTAAGAAAATTAAAATTTCAATTTTCTAAAAAAGTTGATTTTTAATAATATTTTAATATTTTTAATAATTAAAAAATAATAAAAATCACAAAAATAATAAAATTCACCAAAATGTCACATTTTGAATTTTAATCACTTAGGAACAAATCCCATATTTTTCTTAGGTCTATTTAGTGAGATATTAAATTTTAAAGCTTTAGGATATTTTTAAAATTAAAAAAAATGTATTTTCTAGCATTTTCACTAAAATAATTATAATAAATCATAGAAAAATCAGAAAATTGCAAAATTTGCTTCTCTGGTTTCCTTGATATCAGAGAGAATTTTGAAAAATATAAAATTCATTTTTCAACATTTATTTTATTTTTAAATTAATTAACACTCCAAAACTCAAAATAATTATAATAAAAATAATATAATTCAAAAAATCACCAAAATTGGTCCAAGTGCTTCTCTGGTCATTAGGAATGTCCCCTAATTTTCTTAAGGACATAAACTTTCCCTTGGTCATGTTATTAAATTTTCCTTGAAAATCTCTATTTTCCACTAAAAATAATTATATAAATAAATTAAATATAGAAAAATCACATTTTCTCCTCTCATGTCTTTATTGACATATGAGTGAAGTCACATAAAAATTTCAAGTTCATTTGAGTTCAACTTAGTGAGTTATGAAATTATTAAGCTTAAAGGGTAAAATGGTAATTAAAATTTTAACCCTTAATTAAAACTTTAGGTTTAATAAAAAATTAACAAGTAAAATATTTGATCCTAATCTGATTTGGATGATTGAAATTTAAATAATTAAAGAGTAGAAACCCATTAAACAATTTTAAAATGATTAAACCTTAATTAAATAATTGATTAAATTTGGAAGAATAATGAAATTAGAATTATTAAAATAGGGATATTATTAGGAAGAAATTTATTCTTTAATTTAAAAATCCCTAAATTAATTATCTCATTAATATTCAATTCTTAATTAAAATGATAACTCAAATTTAAAATATTAAAAGACTTAATTAAATCATTAAACTCTTTTAAAATCTCAATTAAAATTATAAATTAAATTAAATTAAACAATTAAATTAAATTAAAACTAAATTAAATTAAATTAAATTAAAATAAAATAAATTAAATTAAATTAAATTAAACAATTAAATTAAATTAAATTAGACAATTAAATTAAATTAAATTAAATTAAATTAAATTAAATTAAATAAAAATTAAATCAAATCAAGTTAATTAAACATCAAATCAAACTAAATTGAACTATATAAAATTAAATTAAAACTAAATTAAATTAAACTAAATTAAATTGAATTGAATTAAATATAATATCACCAAAGACATAATGAATTCAAAACAAATGTAAAGCAGCTTGAACACTATTCCAAATTTAAACCCTTTAACTTAAATCAAATCATTTGAATACTAATTTACCCTTGAAAGCTTTGATTATTATAACTCCTAAACAGAACATTAAATGAAATGTTACTTCACTCATAGGGTATTCAAATGTCCTAGTTCACTGAGCAAGTTAACAAAACTTAAAACCCCGGACGATCGATTCATTTATATAATTAAATTCATTTGGACTTAAAACAATCCTAGAAATATTGAAAAGATGTTTAAGATTCTTCTTAAGCACTTCCTCAATATGATAGGATGTTTATAAGAACAATTGAACTTAATTATCCTTTGATGAAGAAAATCGTCCTCAAACAAAAACACAAAGAACCTAGACGTCATAGGAGATGATTAGATATAGGATTAGGAACTTGGTAGAAAACCATAACCCTTACCTTAGCTTTACCTAGGAACTTGCTTAAATATTCTAATTGTGTTTTAAGTGTAGCTTGGGATGACGGGAAGACCCTCCAGGTACGCTTTTATTTTATTGCAATTTACTTTCTTGCAATTTACTTCCTTGCAATTTACTTTCTTGCAGATGCACTTTACTTTTCTTGCATGATAAAACAACTATTGCATGAAAACTCACACCTTTAGGATAGACTCTAAAACTGAAACCAAAACTAAGTTAAAAGTCATTGCAAGATAAAATTCACCGCCACAACATTTCAAAATATAAAACAACTCAAAATTTAATCACAAACAGAACACAAAACTACAATTACAACTAAATTAAAACGTCCTGTTGGATGATCGGGAATACCTCGGATGATGTAACCTACGTGTTGCTAACGGGATTTCCCACGGTCTAAATGAAAGTGTGGAACTCATTCGAGTTGAGTTTAGCAAATTCATCCGGACTAAGTGAATCCGATAAAAATAATGATGCGGAAGGATGGAACCGTGGGATCTTAACCGGTGTCGTTATAATCAACTTTAAGATTTGTTTTAATCAAAATACAAAACACTTGGAAATTAAGATCATCTCTAAACCAAAACACTTTTCTCATCCCAGATTTATGATTTCTAAAACTAAACCTCTGCAACAACAAGGAGCTTGGAGCATGGTGGGCAACACGGCCATCGTCGTCAGCAAAACTTGAACCTACTTCAGCAAAACCTTCTTAGAATTAAACAACAAAGCCATAGGACTTCGAGGTAGTTTGCTTAGTGCAACATAAATCCTCAACCTCTTCGTTAGGCATTTGCATTGCAAATTAAGCCCTAACCGGTCTTAGGATTCCGAGGTAGTCGTCCGATACGACATAAACCCTCACATCTTCTAGGCTATTTATTTGATTTTATCATACAAATATAAGCCCTAATTAATTAAAATTGGCAAGATTGAAATACTAAATAAACATTAGGACTTTCCTAAATTCAAGCCAAACAATAAGATAGTCGGGAAATTACCGAAGTTCGCTTCGAATCTGTGATTTCTCCTACTTTTCTTCCTTTGGATTCCCAAAATAAAATGTTCCAAATTTGATCCATTCCTTATTGGGATTCCAAACTTCAATCCTTTGAAACCTTAAACTTTGAAATTCTTGAGAGCAGAATTATTGGTTATTATCGAGAGTTTTCTTAGGTGATTCCCATCACTTAAGATGTAATTAACTATAGGGGCTTGCCCTTATAGGGAATTTTAAAGAACCCAGGTAATATAAACCCTGTTTAATACTTTCATATTAAGCGGGGAATTTGTCGGCTTATAAAATTGGTTCGCAGACTAAACATATGTCACAAATCTTCTAGTTTATTTAATCGAGCCTCAACATCAAGCAGTGTGTCTATTCTTCAGGATAGATACACGGTTTGTGGTGTGGTACTCGTTTATATAAACTATTTGGGATGTGAGATCGATTTGATTTCATATCTTAAAATTTTTCAAACTTAAAATTATTTTCAAAATCAAATACTACTTTTCAAATTATTTATTTAAACTAAATTAAAAATTCGCCGACAGCTTCTGTTAGGCGACCCCTTTTCAAAATAAAACACACAACCCTAAAATATGCCGACAATACCAAAGAGCAATGAAGAAGATCTTCGATGACCTCATTCACAACCAAGTGGAATGATATGTGGATGATTTGGTCATCAAGCAAAAAGTGAAGGAAAACCACCTATATAATTTGAGGATCGTATCTGAATGATGGTAATACAATCTCAAGATGAATTCCTTAAAGTGCGCCTTCGGTGTTTCCTCTGAAAAATTTCTAGGATTCATTATCTGTCATCGGCGAATCAACATCGACCCAGAAAGGGTTAAAGCTATCTTGGAAATGCCTCCTCCTATGACCTTGAAGCAACTACACTCTTTCCAAGGTAAATTAGCATACTTGGGACTCTTTATATCCAATATGTCAGGAAGGAGTCTACCCTTTTGAAATTACTTTGAAAGGATGTTAAATTCATTTGGGGAGAGCCATGCCAATGAGCTTTTGAAGATATTAAGTGATACTTAATGAAACCTCCTGTTTTGGAAACCGATATCCCGGTTAGACCGTTGATACTTTATATAGCAGCTTTATATGAGTCCCTCGAAGTCTCACTTACTCAAGTCAATGATGAGGGTAAAGAGAATGCACTCTACTACCTAGGTCGACGTCTAATACCCACGGAGGTAAAGTATCATTCTATTGAGAAATATTGTATAACTTTGGTTTTTGCTGCTCAAAAGCCTAGACACCACATATTGTCTCATAAGGTCAACCCTGATCTCAAAAATTAATCCGTTGCAATGTTTGATGACCCGACCAACACTTTCCGGACATTTGGTGAGTTGGTCAATGATATATTTCAATTTGACATAACTTTTTTTCCCCTTCGCGCTATCAAAGAGCATATTCTTGTGGATTTTCTCTTAGTGCATCCACTGTCAGTCGAGTCCCTGCTCAACGACAAACTAAAAGACGAGCAGATACTACAAGTGGAACAACCTCATGCCATACATTAGGAAATGTATTCGATGGAGTATCGTCAGCCAAAAGAGAAAGGACAGCAGACAGTGATACCCGATAAAGCAGGGATTGGTCTGATCTTTGTAACACCAAATTAGGCAATGCTAAGATTTTCTTACCACTTGACAGAGCCATGCAGCAATAACGAAGCAGAGTATGGAGCTTGTCGGCATATTTTTTAGGTTGTGTGTTTTATTTTGAAAAGGGTGTCGCCTAACAGAAGTTATCGGTGAATTTTTAATTTAATTTAAATAAATAATTTGAAAAGTAGTATTTGATTTTGAAAATAATTTTAACTTTGAAGGTTTTAAGATATGAGATTAAACCGATCTCACATCCCAAATAGTTTATATAAACGAGCACCGCACCACAAACCGTGTATCTATCCCTAAGGATAGACACACGCTCGACGGTGGGGCTCGATTAAATAAACTAGAAAATTTGTGACATCCGTTTGGTCCGCGAACCAATTTTATAATACGACAAATTCCCTTCTTAATATGAAAGCATTAAACGGGGTTTATATTACTCGGGTTCTTTAAAATTCCTTATAAGGGCAAGCCCCTATAGTTAATTACATCTTAAGTGACGGGAATCACCTAAGAAAACTCTCGATAATAATCAATAATTCTGCTCTCAAGAATTTCAAAGTTTAAGTTTTCAAAGGATTGAATTTTGTAATTTCAATAGGGAATGGATCAAATTTGGAACATTTTGTTTTGGGAATTCAAAGGAAGAAAAGTAGGAGAAATCACAAATTCGAAGTGAACTTCGGTAATTTCCCGACTATCCTATTGTTTGGCTAGAGTTTAGGAAAGTCCAAATATTTATTTAATGTTTTGATCTTGCCAATTTTAATTAATTAGGGATTATATTTGTATGATAAAATCACACAAATAGCCTCGAAGATGTGAGGGTTTATGTCGTATCAGACGACTACCTCAGAATCCTAAGACCGGGTAGGGCTTAATTTGCAATGCAAATGCCTAACGAAGAGTTGAGGGTTTATGTTGCACTAGGTAAACTACCTCGAAGTCCTATGGCCTTGTTATTTAATTCTAGGAAAGTTTCTGTGAAGTAGACTCGAGTTTTGCTGATGACGATGGCCGTGCCGCCCACCATGCTCCGAGCTCCTTGTTGTTGCAGAGGTTTAGTTTTAGAAATCATAAATCGGGGATGAGAAAAGTGTTTTGGTTTAGAGAAAATCTTAATTTCCAAGTGTTTTTTATGTTTTAATTAAAACAAATCTTAAAGTTGATTATAACGACACCGGTTAAGATCCCACGGTTCCATCCTTCCGGCATCATTATTTTTATCGGATTCACTTAGTCCAAATGAATTTGCTAAACTCAACTGAATGAGTTCCACACTTTCATTTAGACCGTGGGAAATCCCGTTAGCAACACGTAGGTTACATCGTCCGAGGTATTCCCGATCATCCAACAGGACGTTTTAATTTAATTGTAATTGTAGTTTTGTGTTCGTTTGTGATTAAATTTCGAGTTGTTTTATATTTTGAAATGTTGTGGCGGTGAATTTTATCTTGCAATGACTTTTAACTTAGTTTTGGTTTCGATTTTAGGGACTATCCTAAAGGTGTGGGTTTTCATGCAACGGTTGTTTATCATGCAAGAAAAGTAAGTGCGATGCGATTAATGAAATTGCAATAATGTAAATTGCAAGAAAGTAAATTGCAATAAAATAAAAGCGTACCTGGAGGGTCTTCCCGTCATCCCAAGCTGCACTTAAAACACATTTAGAATATTTAAGCAAGTTCCTAGGTAAAGCTAAGGGAAGGGTTATGGTTTTCTACCAAATTCCTAATCCTATAGCTAGTCATTTCCTATGACGTCTAGGTTCCTTGTGTTTTGGTTTGAGGACGATTTTCTTCATCAAAGAACACTGAGTTCAATTGTTCTTATAAACATCCTATCATATTGAGAAAGTGTTTAAGAAGAATCTTAAACATCTTTTCAATATTGCTAGAATTGTTTTAAGTCCAAATGGATTCAATTACACAAATGAATTAATCATCCAAGAGTCTCAAGTTTTGTTATCTTGCTCAGTGAACTAGGACATTTGAATATCCTATAGGTGAAGTAACATTTCATTTAATATTATGTTTAGGAGTTATGATAACTAAAGCTTTCGAGGGTAAATTGATGTTCAAATGGTTTGTGATTTAATTTAATTTCCATTAATGGGTTTAAATTTGGAATAGTTGTTCAAGTTATTTTAGATTTATTTTGAATTCTTTATGTCTTTGGTGATGTTATATTTAATTCAACTTAATTTAATTTAATTTAATTTAATTGAGTTTTTAATTTAATTTAATTCAATTTAATTCAATTTAGTTTGATTTGATGTTACACTAAATTAATTTGATTTAATTTAATTTTAATTTAATTTGATTTAATTTAATTTAATTTAATTTAATTTAATTTTAATTCATTTAATTTATTTTTTAATTTGGTTTAACTTAATTTAATTTGGTTTTATTTATTTAATTTAATTTAATTTAATTTAATTTGTTTATTTAATTTAATTTAATTTAATTTAATTTAATTCAACTTTTAATTTTAATTTAATTTAATTTAATCCAATTTAATTTACTTAATTTAATTTAATTTTTAATTTAATTTTATTTTTTAATTTTAATTGAAATTTTTAAAAGAGTTTAATAATTTAATTTTAGTTTAATGATTAAGTCTTTTAATGTTTTGAATTTGAGTTATCATTTTAATTAAGAATTGAGTATTAATGAGATAATTAATTTAGGGATTTTTAAATTAAAGAATAAATCTCTTCCTAATAATATCCCTATTTTAATAATTCCAATTTTATTATTCTTCCAAATTTAATCAACTATTTAATTAAGGTTTAATCATTTTAAATTGCTTAATGGGTTTCTACCCTTTAATCATTTAAATTTCAATCATTCAAATCAGATTAGGATCAAATATTTTATTTATTAATTTTTTTATTAAACCTAAAGTTTTAATTATTCTTCTCTGTTCACTGAGCAAGAGGGTATTTTTATTTTATTTTTCTGATTTTTCTACACAAAGTTATGAATTTTTGAAGTTTAGGGAATTAAATAAATCGGAAAAATCCCTAATTTTCTATTTATCCACGCGGCGCCGCGTCGACCTCGGCAGACTCCGAACGCACACGCGTCGCGCTCCCATTCGACGCCGCCATCCGAGTCGGCAGCACGGGCCCCGCGGTTCTCGTACCGTCTCCCGATCCGACGCGATCTCGGCCGTCCGTCCGCGTGTGTATTGAATGGACGGCATCCGTTCATCGTCCCCGAGTGTCCTCGCCGAGAGCCGTCCACACTAAATCCCTAATATCTCACTCGATACTCGATGGATTTTCATGTTCTTATGCTCTATGGATTCGTCTTGGAGAGACGAACACATCAATATGGTGATCATGCATTGAAATTAAAGCATTTGAAATGGAGAATCTCCAGAAGCTCGGGATGAAGAATTAGCTCATACCTTTGCTCAGAGAAGTGTGGCTTCGATCTGAGGGTTGTTGCACCTTCGATTGGATCCCAGCAAGCTCCGGATGAAGTCTCTGGTCGCAGTGAATTGTCTAGGTGGGATTTCGACCAAGCCCGATCACAAAGCTTGGAGGCTGGAGCAACCGGGTGGCCTGGAGATGGGGCTTTTGCTTCGGTGGACACCTTCCCTTGGTCCGGTGAAGGTGTAGAACCAATCAATTTGGGGATTGGCTCACTTGTGGAGAAGTGTCCTGGTTTTGGTCCTAGATTTCGACTCGAAATTGAGCTCGCAGAGAAGAAATGGCGGGGGGATCTCGGTGGGGATCAAGTGCTCGTGTATGAGGAGGAGTACGGAACAATTTTGGCGGAGTTTCCTTAAGGTTTTTGTTTCGACACCTCTCATGGCCGAGAGAGGTGGTGTTTAAATAGGAGAGGGTGGAGGGCCTCCCGGGAGAGTTAGGGCTTGGGATCGAGCTGCTCTTGGCAAGAGAAGAACGGCTCCAATGGCCAGTGGGGATGGGGCGACTCGGCAGGTGAGAATTCCAAGTTGGGCTCACATGTGAGCTCTAGGCCATGGTGTTTTCCGGCGACCTGGTGGCTGGCCGGCCAGGCATTGGTCACTCTAGGGTCAGGAGATCCAGGGCTTGAAGTTGGTGAAGGCAATTGGGCTTGGACATGTGTAAAGTGTTTGAATCAAAGTAGAATGGGGTAAGGGTATATTTTGGCTCAAATTGGTCAAATGCATGGATTGGGCTAGGTGCACCTTCCCATGGCTAGTTTGAGGTCGAAGATAAAGTGTTTTAGGTCGGCTTAATTAGTGGGGAAGGGTCACCATCCAAGTACGATTAAGTTTAAGCATGGTTTAGTGGAGTCATGGAAGTGGCTAAATCACCCTTAAGGGAATCATTAAAGGACTCCCTCCTTTTGCCAAAAATGACATGGTGATGTGTAAAGTGGTCGCCATGGCTTGCATATGGCTTGTGCATGGCTTCATGGCTCCATTTGGCTTGGGAAAAGGTTGGGCCAATTTCATAAAAATGGATTTTAGGAATTTTTGGTAATTTGATGGAAATTTGTATGAGACTTGATTTGGAATGATTTGATAATGAATTTAGGACTTAGGGATGATTTTAATTGAATGGATGATGTAGAGAAATATCATGTGGGCTTTGGGACCAATTTTGGGCCTTTGGATGTGGTGAATGATGGGCTTTTAAAATGGTTTAGGAAAGTGGGCTTTTGAATTTTAAAATGGATTTTAGGATGAAATTTTGTAAAGAGTTTGGGCCAAATAATTGTTGGGTTTAGCTCATGGATGTATCATGAGTGACTTGAAGCAAATTGGGAGTGATTTGGGTTTGAATTGGGTTGAATTTGGGCTCTTTTGGTGAATGGGCCAATATAGGTCCAAGTGGGCCAAGTTGGGCCAATGTTGGGCTAGGGTTGAAATTGATGTAAAATTAATGTTGAGAAATGTCTATGGGAGTGTTTCAAAGAGGTTTTGACTTTGGTTGGGCTTTGATATTTGGGTTTGGGCCCATTTGGGTTAGGTTTGGGTTTAGGTCAAAATTGGGCCTTTTAGCTTTGGGTTGAATTTGAGTGGGGTTTGGGTCCAAATTTTGGGCAAATCATGTTAGTGTTATGCTTTTGGGGATGCTAAGGAAGATTTAGAAAAGATTTGGGGTTAATTGGAGTTGAATTGGGTGAGTTTGGTTAGGTTTGGGTCATGGGTCCAAATTGGGCTTTAAGGCCAAAAGTGAAATTGAATCCAAATGTCAATCAAATTGGACTTGGATTTGGTCTAGATTGGTGTTGGGAATGTTGAATTGAAATTTAGAATTGAGTTGGACCAGAATTTGGGTCAATTGGATAGGTTTGGTTTGACATTGGGTTCACTTTGGGTTAAAATGGGTCAAATTGGGGGTTTTGACAAAAGTAGGGTAAATTGACAAAATTGGCCCATGGTGTAGTTGAACAAAATGGAATTGGGAATATTTAGGATTTTCTGGAATTTTTTGGGAATTTTCTGAATTTTTTTGAATTTTTGGGTCAAGAGGGGTATTTTGGGTATTTGGAGGGTATTGGGAGGTTTTCTTGGAATTTTTGATATTTTGGGTATAGATGATCAATTTGAGTGATGTGGAAATGTTTGGGATTGATTTTGAGGAATCTTGGGTTATTTGGAAATTTTTGAGAAATTTGGGTAATTTTAAGGGTTTTGGGTAAAGTTTAGCGGGTGTAGGGTCCCGGGGTCAAAAATTGAAAATTTGGAAAATTGAAGATTGGGTAAATTTGAGTGGAATGAAATCATTTTGGTTGAGCCATGAAGCCACATCAAGCCCACATGAGCCATGAAGGGACTCATTTGAGGCATCCACTATGTTGTTCCTAACCTCTTGCGCGAGGGCTTAGGGGTTAAGGACCATCCATGTGAATCACCTACATGAGTCGGGGAGGTCAAGTTGGGTATGGGTGTGGTTTTAGGAGGTGTGTGAAAGTGTAGTGTATGTGTAAGTGTATGTGTAAGTCAGCCCCTTCACTGGACTGAGGCCACCGGTGCGGTCCCAAGGCCAAAGAGTCCTATAGGAACTCATCCTTTAAACTTTCACATTTGATTTCAACCCTCCAGGTGATTAAGGGTCTACGGTCGAGTTTGTGGAATTTGCGGGGAGTTAAGAAGTGGTTTGAAATTCTAGAAGGTGGGTCCCAATTCTAGTCTTCTAAGATAGTCAAAGGAAAAGCCTAAGGCTAGATCCTAAGTACTAAAAAGAAGAAGAGAAGACCTCATCAAAAATGAGGTCAACAGAGCTCTAATCACCAGTTTGGAATTGACAATACTAATGGAAATAACATATTGTTATTTATGGCGACTCACAATTCGTCATCCAGTAAGTGGTAGACAATATAAGTTTCTAAAGTCGAGATTGGAAGAGTACCATCCATATACGATGAAATTGCTAGAGCAGATTCCAAGTGTGCTGCACTATACAATTCCTCGAGTAGACAATGCCCATGCATATGCTTTAGCGAACCTTGCTGAAGAGTTGGCTTGTCCACCTGAAGATTCTATAGATATTAAGGTGCATGGAAGTCAAGTTTTGTCATAGATCAACCTCAACAATTTGCACAAGCTTGGAAAAGAAGAGATAGCAGCTATAGTGTCAGATGATACAAAATACTAGTGTTAACCGATAGCAGAATATTTGCAAATAGGAAGACTACCAGAGGGCAAGTCAGAAGTGCATCAAACTCAGAAGAGGGCTTTGTCTTATGCCTTAATCGCTAATGTTCTATACAGAAGATTTTTCAACTAGATGTGGCTCAGATGTCTCAGTAAAGCAGAACCACAGACAATTGTCAAAGAGGTACGTGCCGGATTGTGTGGAACTCACCAGTCAGGGCCAAAGATGAAAAATAAAATCAAAAGACTCAGATACTACTGGCTGGTAATGATGAAAGATTTCATGGACATAACAAAGAAATGTCATCAATACCAAGTGAATGGAGTGGTCTTGCACTAACCTCTGAAACTTCTACACCCCACAATTGCCTTGTGGCCATTCGAGTGTTGGGGCATGGATATAGCGGGACTGATAGACCCTCCATCTTTGAAAGGACACTGGTTCATTCTAGTAGCTACAGAATACTTCTCCGAATGGCTAGAGGCAATCCCGCTACCGAAAGTCATAGAACATTAAGTTCTGCAGTTTTTCAAGAATAGGTCGTCTACCGCTTTAGTGTGCCGTGCAGAATTATCTTAGATAATGGGTGTGCTTTCAAGAGCACGAAAATTAATAAATTTGTTAGACATCGCGGGGTAGATTGGCGGTACTCGACGATCTATTACCCTATAGTGAATGGCTTGGCAGAAGCCTTTAACAAGACGCTTGTGTAGATCTTGAAGAAGACGTTTGATGATTAAAAAAGAGAAAGGCATGAGAAGTTACTGGAAGCTTTGTGGATCTACAAGACAACAGTTAGAACGTTGATGCAGCCTACACCTTACACACTTGTGTAAGGGTCCGAGGCAGTTCTTCCGCTAGAAGTTCAGTTATCATCACTCCGGATCGTCGTCGCCAACCAGATTAGAACAGAAGATACGCCAAGCTACAACTTGAGGAATTGGAAGACCTTGAAGTGAAAAGGTTGCTCGTTCTGTAGAACTTATAACTTCATCAAGAAAAGATGATTCAAGCCCATGATAAATTAGTTCGCCCGAGGTAGTTCAAAATTTGTGACCTTGTGCTCTTTCTTAGAAGACATATTCTTGCACACCGCAAGATAGGTGATAAATTTGAAGTGACCTAGAACGGACCATTCGTGGTAGAACAAGTTTACTCATAAGGGTTGTACCAGCTTATGGATTCTTAAGGGGATCGACCTATGTTGCCGATAAATTGATGATATCTAAAGAAATACTACGCGACATGATAAACATGAAAAATGATATTCATTATGATATAGTCATGTGGCCAGTGTCTGAGACTTGGTCAAAATTTTGTAATAGACTAAGATTAAATAAAATAAAATAAATTTTCTCACAAAACAAAATACACTTGTTAAATTTCTAATTCTAAAATCTTATAAAATCATATTAAATAAGATAATGGCATCAAAAAAATTATAAAAATTGTTAAATAAATAATAATAAGTTTCTTATTGTTCTTGTTCGTGCAAAACACCAACCACTGACATTTCCCCTTGTTTGCTTGTGTTAAAAGTGTCAGGTTGAAAGTTGGTGTTTGTTTTCAATGACGGCTTGGACCTTGTGCTCAGAAATGAAAGAACACATACAAGAAGGCTGCAAATATGAAATCAATGATGAAAAATGGTCGTAGAGAGACCTGACAGACATTAGGACATGGAGGCATTGGAGGTTTTGTTGACTCACACCTCCTTACCAGGAGACATAGTCAGAATCCGTCCATGATCACTACACCAGAGGGTGGTCTTGTTATCATTTCAGCTGAGAGAGTTCTAGATGCACTGTTGGTGCGCACAAAAAGAAGAAATGCAAATCGATGTAAGTGTCACCTCTTGGACAGGATGGAGAGGAGACAAACTGAACACTAGAAATTATATTAAGAATTTCATACCAATTTTATATGAAATTGCACTTTAAAGAAAGGTAATTTCTTTGTTTTATTACAGGAATAAAGATTTATAAGTACTGAAAGCAAAAAACACAAAAGAAGCATATTTGGAGCAAAAAGGACTCAATTTGATAAAGATTGAACTATCCCGCCGACGGCGAGATTTAGGCCACTGACGGTGAGTTTTTCCTGAAAGTTTTAAATATATTATAAGGAGCTCGCTGACAGCGAGATCGAGCCCGCCGACAGTGAGATCGGCGCTCTTAGCCCATCTTCTAGAAGCCTGCCGAGGGCGAGACAGTTGAAAAGAGCCAAAATACAATGAACCTGGACGCTTTTTGAAGAGGTGCTTAAGTACTTTTTGGAGATTTGACCCCTTCTATAAATAGAGACGAATTTGTGTCATTTGTGTGTCAATTAGATTGTCAGTTTTTGTCATTTGTGTGAAATTTAAGAGTCTTTGAGTGAGTGTTTAGTGTTTTGGTGTGCTGTACTGGAAGGAAGAGTCAAAGGAACTTCAAGAATCTGCTTGGGAGAAGAATTGAGATAAGTACTTTTGTTATTTGTTTGTTAACTTTAATGAAATCCATGCTTTGTGTTATTTTTCCCATGCATTCTGAGTAGTTTCCTTAGTCTTTCTCCTTGTTATTGAGATTATGTAAAATGATGAATTAAAGTAATTGTGCCTAAAATATAAAAATAGAAATTATGCAAATCTTTAACTTAAAGCTTAATTTACTTTCAATCTGGCCAATTGATTTTTTAACATTTGTTGAATTATCGACGATAGTAAAGATCACATCCAAGATTAAGGGGAGTCAAAAGCTTTGAAAGGAGGGTGCAAATAAATAGGGAAATATTAACTATCAGGCGTAGAATTGGACATTTTAGTGTGACAGACTAAAATATTCAATTCAGTCTTATTGTTTGAGAGCTGAAGTGTAGATGTTAACCCTCAAGCGAGGGGAACGTGGGAACTCTGAAGTGGCAGTCGGTATCCTCCCAGCCTAGCCGCAGATTCAGTAATCAAACATAAGATTAGTCAATATTATTTGCACCTGGACCAAAGGGTAAATAATAGGAATGCTCCTATTTGGCAATATACAATTATAAACTAATTTAATTCTTCATTAACTTAATTCTCTAAAACAAGGAAAATATATACTTTTCTGAAATCTTATATTCAACCTTACGCCTTAGTTTATTTTAGTTTAAGTATTCTTAATTTCCGTATACTAGAATAGTAAGTAAGTTTAATTTAAATTGACTTTGAAATTTGCAAACTTCCCTGTGGGATCGATATCTCGGACTCCATTAGAGCCCTATATTAGTTGATAATGATACGTATACTTGCGTAGTATCCATAATATAAATCATAAAATCTATAACAAAATCATCAATATATATATTCAGTGCGGGATCAAGTTTTTGGTGCCGTTGCTAATTTTCATATCATAGTTGTAAGTATAAATATCGAAAAGTGGATCAAGTTTTTGGCGTCGTTGCAGGGGAAGTGAAGTAAGTAATTATTAAGTTAATTAATAGAATTATTAAAGTAATTACTAGAGTAACGGACTATTTTAAATAATACTTAAAAATTTTATGCGTAAATTTGGAAACAAAAATTTAATACCTTACGATTCAGAATTAGATCGTAAAATTAAAAGAATTAGAAAACAAAAGAGAGAAATTATAAATTTAACACAAATGGCAAATAATCCAGAAATTGAAAATATAAACCAACAAAGACCATTAAGAGACTATGCCAACCCTACATTAGATGAAATTCACCTTACTATTCAAAACCCTGATGTAGCTGCTAATTCATTTGAACTTAAACCTGCAATTATTCAAATGGTACAGAATAATCAATTTAGTGGTTCACCTAATGAAGATCCTAATTTACATCTTGCTAGTTTTTTGGAACTATGTGCTACTTTTAAATATGAAGGAGTATCTAATGATGCTATTAGACTTAGGCTTTTTCCTTTTTCTCTAAGGGATAAGGCTAAAATGTGGTTAAATTCATTAGACTCTGGATCTATTAAAACTTGGGGAGAATTATCACAAAAATTTCTATCCAAATATTTTCCTCCTTCGAAAACTGCAAAACTTAGAAATGATATAACATCTTTTAGTCAGTTTGATGGAGAATCCATATATGAAGCTCGGGAGAGATTTAAAGAACTTCTTAGGAAATGCCCACATCATGCATTACTAGATTGGTTAATTATACTAACTTTTTACAATGGATTAGTAGGATCTCTTAGATCAATCATTGATGCTGCTGCTGGAGGTTCATTAATGTCAAAACCATTTGATGAAGCCTATGTGTTAATCAAAGAAATGGCTACTAACAATTTTCAATGGCCTGCTGAAAGAATAAATCCTAAAAAGATAGCCAGTATTCATGAAAATGATGCAATATCTATGTTAGCTTCTCAAATTGCTGCTATATCAAAGAAATTAGATCATTTTGGAATGAATTACTCTCCTATATTAGAAGAAAACTCATCTGGACAAATTATAGATTCTCAATCTCCTTATGAAACTATAAATGCTATTAATAATAGACCCAACAATCCCTATGCAAATTATTATAATCCTGGTTGGAAGAATCATCAAAATTTTAATTGGAATAACAATACAGCTAATCAACAATGGATGAACAACTCTATAGGAAATCCACCTAATCAAGGAAATACAAATTATAAACCATCTTATCCACCTGGATTTAATAACACTCAGTTTAAAGATAAGAAGTTATCTATAAAAGAATTAATATTAAGTATGGGTCAGCACTTGCAAAATCAAGGAAACTAGTTACAAATTTAAGGAAATCAATTACAAAATCAAGGAACAACAATTAAAAATATCGAAACTCAACTCAGACATATTGCTACTGCACTTAACAATAGAATTCCTGGAAATTTTCCTAGTAATGTGGAAATAAATCCTAAAGACCAAGGAAAAGAACTAATAAAAGCAATACAACTAAGAAGTGGAAAAGAATTAGAAACAAAAATTCAAAAAGAAATAGAAAGTAAAAATGTGGAAGTGGAAATCGAGAAAGAAAAGGATCAACAAGATCAAAACTTAGAATATCCATTGATCCCTATGAAAATATCTATAGAAAAACCTCCACCACCATTTCCTCAACGACTTAAGCAACATAAAAAAGATAAGCAATTTGCTAAATTCCTTGAAATTTTAAAAAAATTAATAGTAAATATTCCTTTTGTAGAAGCATTAGAACAAATGCCTAATTATATAAAATTTATGAAAGATATTTTAAATAAAAAAAGAAAATTTACAGATAATGAAACTGTTGCACTTAGTGAAGAGTGTAGTGCAATTATTCAGAAAAAGCTTCCTGAAAAATTAAAAGATCCTGTTAGTTTCACTATACCTTGCGCTATTGGAGAGAAATTTTATGGAAAAGCTTTGTGTGACTTAGGAGCAAGAATTAATATAATTCCTCTATCAATTTTTAAAAGATTAGAATTAGGAGAAATTTCACCTATTTCAGTAACTCTTAAGTTAGCTGATCGTTCTGTGACTTATCCTAAGGGTGTTATTGAAGATGTATTAGTAAAAGTGGATAAATTTATCTTCCCGATCGATTTTATTGTTCTAGATATGAAAAAAGAAAAAGATATTTCAATAATATTAGGAAGACCATTTTTAGCCACTGGAAATGCTATGATTGATGTTCAGAAAGGAGAATTGACTATGAGAGTAAACGATCAAAAAGTAACTTTTAACATAGAAAAATCAATGAAATATCCTGCCTTAGAAAAAGATGATGAATGTTTTCGAATGGAAATACTTGAACATTTGAAAAATGAATATTTTAAATAATATTATGAAGAAAAGTTAGAAAAAGAAAATACTAAATTAATTGAAGAAGCAGATAATGAAAAACTGGATTATATATAGGAAAAATTTGCAATGTTGGATAATACTGAAAATATTGAAAAGAATATAGTTCCATCAATAGTTAGACCTCCTGAACTCGAATTAAAAATTCTACCTAATCATTTAAAATATGCTTATTTAGGTAACCATTCAACCCTACCAGTTATTATATCAGCTGAATTGAATGAATCACAAGAACAAAATTGTTAACCATATTAAAAATATATAAAAAAACTTTTTGTTGGACTTTAGCAGATATTAAAGGAATTAGTCCTTCAATCTGTATGCACAGAATAATTTTAGATAAGGAACATAAACTAAGAGTAGATCCTCAAAGAAGATTAAACCCAATAATGAAAGAAGTAGTCAAGAAAGAAATATTAAAATGGTTAGATAATGGTATTATATATCCTATTTCGGACAGTGCTTGGGTAAGCCCAATCCACTGTATTCCTAATAAAGGAGGAGTGACCGTTAAAGCCAATGAAAATAATGATTTAATACCTATTAGATAAGTAACTAGATGGTGTATATGTATTGACTATAGAAAATTAAATGCAGCCACCGGGAAAGATCACTTCTCATTACCATTTCTAGACCAAATGTTGGACAGATTAGCCGGACATAAATATTTTTGTTTTTTAGATGAATATACCGGTTATCATCAGATACATATAGCTCCTGAGGATCAAGATAAAACTACATTTACTAGTCCTTATGGAACATTTACTTTTCGAAGAATGTCTTTTGGATTATGTAATGCACCTACAACATTCCAGAGATGTATGATGTCTATATTTAGTAAATTAATTGATGATGGAATAGAAGTATTTATGGATGATTTCTCTGTATTTAGAACGTCATTTGATGCATGCTTAAATCATCTTGAAAAAGTATTAGAAGTATGCAAGAAAACTAACTTAGTTCTAAATTGGGAGAAATGCCAATTTATGGTTGCAGGGGGAATTGTATTAGGACATAAAATTTCAGAAAATGGCATGGAAGTAGACCCTGCAAAAATTCAAGTTATAGCTAAATTACCACATCCAACTACAGTAAAAGGGGTAAGAAGTTTTCTTGGACATGCTGGATTCTATAGACGCTACATAAAAGATTTTTCAAAAATTACTAAACCTCTATGCCAACTTTTAGAATTGGATAAGAAATTTGAATTCACAACTGAATGTTTGAATGCTTTTGAATTATTAAAAGATAAATTAATCACAGCTCCTATAATAGTTTCACCTGATTGGGAGAATTCATTTGAACTTATGTGTGATGCTAGTGCTTATGCTATAGAAGCAGTACTTGGGCAAAGATATGATAAAATTTTCAAAGTTATATACTATGCTAATAAAACTCTTAATAATGCTGAATTGAATTATACAGTTACTGAAAAAGAACTATTAGCAATTGTTTATGCCTTTGATAAATTTAGGCCTTATTTAATTGGAAATAAATATATTATGCATACTGACCACTCTGCTATTAAATATCTAATCTATAAGAAAGATACCAAACCAAGGTTAATTAGATGGATATTACTAATACAGGAATTTGATTTTGAAATCATTAACAAAAATGGAACTGATAATCAAATAGCAGATCATTTATCAAGGCTAGAATATAATGAATTATCTGATGTTGATAAAGAAATTGCTGACAGTTTTCCTGATGAACAATTATATAATATTAATGAGTGGAAAATACCATGGTATGCTGACATAGTAAATTATATTGTAAGTGATATTTTACAACCAATGTTAACTTTGCAACAACAGAAAAAATTCATTCATGATGCTAAAACATATTCTTGGGATGAACCATATTTATATAAGCAATGTAAGGATCTTATAATTAGAAGATCATTCAGAAATGTCATGATTCTGATTTTGGAGGACATTTTGGAACAGATAAAACTGCTTATAAAATTTTACAATCTGGATTTTATTGGCCTACTCTTTTTAGAGATGTTTATTGATATATCAGAACTTGCGATAAATTCCAACGAGTAGGTAATATATCTAGAAGAAATGAAATGCCTCTAAATTTTATATTAGAAGTTGAAATTTTTGATGTTTGGGGATTAGATTTTATGGAACCATTTGTTCCTTCATTTGGAAACTCATATATCTTAGTTGTCGTTGATTATGTTTCTAAATGGATTGAAGCACAAGCTTTACCTAGATGTGACGCTAAGAGTGTTTCAAAGTTTCTAATGAAAAATATTTTTACTACATTTGGAATGCCAAGAGTAATTATCACTAACGGAGGTTCTCATTTTAGAAATAAATATATTCACAAACTAGTAGAAAAATTTAACATTATTCATAAAATATAAACTACTTATCATCAAAAAACCAGTGGATTAGCTGAAGTTTCTAATTGAGAGATTAAACGTATTTTAGAAAAAACTGTAAACCCTAATAGATTGGATTGGTCTATAAGACTATACACTATATTATGGGCATATAGGACTGCTTATAAAACTCCTTTTGGAATGACTCCTTACAGACTTATTTATGGAAAGACTTGCCGCTTACCAGTTGAATTAGAACATAAAGCTTATTGGGTGATTAAAGAATTTAATTACAATTTGAAAGAAGCTGGTGAGAAAATATTATTGCAATTGAATGAATTAGATGAATTAAGAAATGAATCTTATCATAATGATAGAATTTATAAAGAAAAAATGAAATTATGGCATGATCGGAAGATTAAACTGAAGAATTTTGAGCCAGGATAAGAAGTTTTGCTTTATAATACAAGATTGAAATTATTTCCTAGGAAATTGAAATCTCGATGGTTAGGACCTTTCACTATAACTCAAATATTTTCATATGGAACTATAGAAATTGAAGATCCAAAAAATAGGCATAGATTTAAAGTAAATGAACATAAATTAAAACCTTATTTTGAAGGAATCAGACCAAATTTTAAAGAGGTTTTAATGCTCGACTAACTCGATTACTAATTAAATTAGGTCGGGCTGACGACGTTAAACCAAACGCTTTATGGGAGGCAACCCATAGTAGTTATTAATTATGATCTATTGTATTATAATTATTAAAAAAAATTAAAATATAGAATGAAATCTACTCATTTTACTTATTAGAATCATCACAAATTTGAATATATATGATGAAATCAGAAAATATTCAGATCGGAGCGAAAAATTGGTCAATTTACCTAATCTCGCCGACGACGAGATCATACTCGCCGACAGCGAGATCGGCGCGCCCAATTTCAGTTTAAAATAATTAACTATCCCGCCGATGGCGAGATCATTACCGCTGATGGTGAGATAGTTCAAAGCGGTTTTTTGTGAGTTACTTTGCGGTTTTGGATGGTTCTAAGGGCATTAGTCTATAAAAAACATTTTAAACTTCATTTTTACATTATCTTCATCCTTAGAAATGACTAGAATCCCTTCCAAACAAATTATTATGGCCTCCAGCTACTTGAAACCACAAAATCCAGAGTTTTTAACCGACGAAAATTCGTCAGTTCTGAGGTTCAACGATTATTCAACAAAGTTCTGATGAAAAAGTGTCTGATTAAGGAAAGAGGGTTCATAAATAGAGGAGCGGAGAATTCAACAACAACAATTGAAGAAATGATTGTTCAGCGAGGTTGAGAGGTATTCTGTTATACCACATTTGCTGTAGTCATTCCAGTAGTCAAAGAATTCTACTCTAATCTGAATGTGATCCATAATGGATGTGTCTACGTAAGAGGTAGATGGGTAACTTTCACTCCTTTGAGAATACCCCTGTTTGCCACTATTCAAATTTTGTTCCTACGAGACACAACATGAATGAGATCTATAGATATCTGACCGACGAACCTGATGATTAGGAATTACGAGAAGACAGGTACGTTAGTTTTTCTGCGTCACTTCCTAACCCTGTCTCAAAGCATTGGCATTTCTTCATTTCATCAAAGTTATTACCCACTATGAGGGTAAACAAAGTTTCAAAGGAATGCGCAATCTTAAATTATTGCATTCAATCTGGATTGCCTATTGATGTTGGATCTATTATCGTGAAGTCTGCTTTAGGATTAATTGTGCATGGGTCAATTCATGGACTTGGACACCCATCAACCATATTTGCTTTATGTAGTCAATACCAAGTTTCCTACTAAGCTTTGGAAAAAGTACAATTGCCTTGAAAACCACTAGATCCGACATATATGTTTCCAACATTGGATAATAATGATGAAACAGTAATTATTTCTGATCAAGCTTCACAAAACAATCCTTTAGTTAAGCCCCTGACTGATAGAACAAACCTTATTTTACGGAAACTTAAAGGATTGGAGAAGGAACTACGGATCGTGATGAATTCTATTGATAATATCTCTGATTTATTCGATCACATCGATTGGAGAATGAAGGAGCACTTTGACCATACAGGACACCTGGAGGCAAGTTTTATACGATTATTGAGACATAAAGGGTGGATTAAAGAAGACTCTACTGCATAATTCCCTTTCAGGCCTTTCTATAATTTATTTGTGCACCTGCATTCTATTGGAAACATCAGGGAAGAGAACAGTTCAGATTCCGATGAGTAGCAGATACTTCTATTCGTATTATATGTATGTGTGTTGATGTGAATATAGTTTTTGATTTAGTTTGAACTTTATATAGATAATCTCAGTTTAGATGAGATTGTATGTTATTTGTTTTGTCTCAGCATTTAGAGTATCGTGGTGTGGATTGCAATGTTGAGTAAGTTATGTTTGGGTTAATTTACTTAGTCAATTGTTAGTATGAAGTGTTTGAAGTTTGTAAATTCATGGATTTCATTTATAAAGTTATAAAGTTCGTGTTGTGTGAATTTATGTGTTAATATCTAATCTTAAATAATAATAATAAATATATCAAATTTAGGGACCGGAACAATGAACAAGGCTTAATTTAAGTAGAATATAATTAAAAAAATAAAAAATAAAAAATTTTAGGAAACCTCGCCGACAGCGAGAGAAACCTCGCCAACGGTGAGATTTTCTCGAAACTTTAGCCTTGGTGAATTAATTAGCTCGTCGACGGTGAGAAAATTCTTGCCGACAGCGAGATCACGAAATATACTTTATTTGACCGGTCAAACGACACTATTCATCGGCTCCCTCCTCAAAAACTTAAAAAACCGACATAGGGCTTGTGGAATCTTGGATTTGAAGTGATTTCAACACATTTTGACGCCGGATTTTATCTTCCCTTGGTAAGAGCTTCACTCCTATGTAAAAATTTTTTATTTTCACCATGAATTTCTTCTACATTAAGAAATTTTGAAAAAATTTGAAATGAGAAGAATTTCATGAAACTTGATTTAGATTGATTTTAGTAACTATTGGAAGCCATCTTAGTGATATTTAGAAGTTTAGTTAAGATTTTTGTGAATTTTACAGATCGAAAAATGGCTTCATGTCAGAAGAGAAGAGTAGATTATGACGAAACTCGTTTTGTGAATGCAAGGGCACAATCAAGATATTTTCACAATATTTAAGCTAGAACATGCATTCAAGATCGAGTTTTCAAAAGTCCTGGAGGAGAAGTAGAGCGAATAATTAAAGAAAGATGATGGGAAAATTTGTGTTTCATGACCAACAAAGCCACTGTAGAAGTGGTAAAGAAATTTTATGCAAACCTGACACTTGCTAAAGATGCACCGATTAAGGTTAGAGGATTTTTTGTGGAATTCAGCGCTGCAAGAAAAAATGCTTATTACGAGATACGAGACACCTACACCAGTGAGTATAATACATATGGAACTATGGAAGGACCACTGGATGAAGTGATTGACTTTCTCACTGACGGGAAAGGAGTTTGGAAGATAAATCAGCGAGAACGGGTAAATTTCCCTCTTTCTATGTTAAATGCGTCATCTAAAGCCTGGCACTATTTTATTTGTTCTACTCTGTTACCTACTTACCACCATAGTAAGGTAATAAGAGATAGAGGAGTTCTGAATTTCTGTATTCAGAACCAAAAAAGTATTAATGTGGGAATTGTAATTTATAAGAATATATTAGCCACCTCAAGAAGTGAAAGTCGAGGAGGACTAGGACATCTTGGTCTTATCTATGCACTCTGCCAATTATCTGGGGTAGAGGCAAGAGATAATGAGGAATGGGTTGAGCCTATGAAACCCATTACTCTGGCTAATATTAAGAAATATGAATCCCATGAAGGATGGAGATCTGGGACAAGGAGCTATGTACCTTCTTTAAGTAGAGTATCCCCTCTACTAGTTATGATCCACCTCCCTATAGGACTCCTACCCTTCAAGATTTGATGAATGAGATGACTTTACAGCGGAAAAGTTTTGAGAAAATAGAAGAAAAACTTGAGCATATTGATCAGAGAATTGGAGGCTTAGAAAGAAGACATGATTATGACAGAGAGTATCTCCAGAGACATTCAGAGCATGAGATAGCCTATTATGATGCTGAAAATCGTTACAGGAGAAGGGAGCTCGATGTTGTATTCCCTGAGTGCCCCCTATATACTCATTACCAGCCTAACCCTCCAACTGATCCAGGAAATGACGATATAGTTTGGGACTTTGATGCAAAAGATTAGATGTTATGTTTATTTATTTAATTATAGATTCTGGTGTTGTTATTGTTTGTTTGTTGTTTTAGTATTGATCTTTTAGTTCATGAACTTTGATTGTTATGTTGTGTAAGACATTTTAATATTATTTTATAAGTTAAATTTGTGAGGCTTTTTAAATTTTAAAGATTTCAATTGTAACTCTGAAACTTAATTAGTGAAATGTATGTGGATGTTGTGTTATGTTGTAGTATAAGTTGTGTTAGTAGTTGTACTTATTTTAAAACTTCTTTACCCAGCATTTTCTTTAATATTTGGTGTATAGAAAAATACTAACAGTACAGGTTAATTAAGTAATGGAAAAAGCCTGCAGAACTTCAAAAAGAAGAAATACTTAAAGCCCGAAGGTATGATTTAAATTTTAGAGTTTATTTCCTTTTCACCCTATGTAGATAGATAGAAAAATTTAAGTTTGGGGGAGGGAAAAATACAAATTTAATTATTAAATTATTCTCAATTTACATTTTTAAAATTATTATAAAATGATTTTCCGAAGTAATTTTAATTCAGTAAACTAGAATTGATTTATTTAATTATTATATAAGTTAAGGAAATACTTTTAATGATTAACTAATTTTATAGATTAAGAAATTTAGTTTAAAAATATAAGAATATAAGTTAACTATTTAAAAGTAAGGAAAACTATATTTTCAAATATAAATTTCTTAGGTATTTAGTTGAAAAAGAAAAGATTGGAACTCAATGAAGTAAAAACTTTTAAATACATATAAGGTAAGTAAATGATTCAAGTTTCAAATTTAGGAAGAGGAAAATGAAGTTCAAAATTATTAACAGGCTAACCAAAAATAGTGATCCTCACTTGATAAAAGAAAAGAAAAAGAAGGATTGAAAATCAATCCGGAAAGAAAGAAAAAGAATATATATATATATATATATATATATATATATATATATATATATATATATATATATATATATATATATATATATATATATATAAAGTAAGAGAAGCTTGAGGAGATGCCTTATCAAAAATTGGCTTCATTTAAATCAACCTAAAGGATGAACTTCAATTACATTTCTGAACCTATATATATATGGATTAGTCTTTTACTAAGTTGTGTTTTCATGAAATTCCAATCCTCTAAATAACTAAAGCAATTTAGTATTGAAAAGTATAGTTATTCTTGAATTAAATAGAAGACTAGAAATCTTAAACTTGAAAACTAAATAACCTTATATCTATAAAAATAATTTATTTATCTTAAAAATATTTCTATCAAACTTTACTATAATACATATTTAAATCAAATTCATATTATTTCTGAATTAAAACTTTACTACAAATAATCATTTACTTTTATGTAGTATCTAAATTACTTGAGGACAAGTAATAGTTAAGTTTGGGGGAATTTGATCACTAGAAAATATATTAAGAATTTTATAACAATTTTATATGAAATTGCACATTAAAGAAAGGTATTTTCTTTATTTTATTGCAGGAATAAAGATTTATAAGTACTAAAAGCAAAAAGCACAAAAGAAGCGGATTTGGAGCAAAAAGGACTCAATTTGATGAAGATTGAATTGTCCCGCCGACGGTGAGATTTAGGCCGCTGACGGCGAGTTTTTCCCGAAATTTTTAAATATATTATAAGGAGGTTGCTGACGGCGAGATCGATGCTATTAGCCCATCTTCTAGAAGCCCGCAGACGGCGAAATCAAGTCGCCGACGGCGAGAAAGTTTAAAAGAGCCAAAATACAATGAACCTGGACACTTTTTGAAGAGGTGCTTAAGTAACTTTTGGAGATTTGACCCCTTCTATAAATAGAGACAAATTTGTGTCATTTGTGTGTCAATTAGAGTGTCAGTTTTTGTCATTTGTGTGAAAGTTAAGAGTCTTTGAGTGAGTGTTTAGTGTTTTGGTGTGCTGTACTGGAAGGAAGAGTCAAAGGAACTTCAAGAATCTGCTTGGGGAGAAGAATTGAGATAAGTACTTTTGTTATTTGTTTGTTAACTTTAATGAAATCCATGCTTTGTGTTATTTTTCCCATGCATTTTGAGTAGTTTACTTAGTCTTTCTCCTTGTTATTGAGATTACGTAAAATGATGAATTAAAGTAATTGTGCCTAAAATATAAAAATAGAAATTGTGCTAATCTTTAACTTAAATCTTGATTTACTTTCAATCTGGCTAATTGATTTGTTAACATTTATTGAATCATCGACGATAGTAAAGATTACATTCAAGATTCAGGGAAGTCAAAAGCCTTGGAAGGAGGGTGAAAATAAATAGGGAAATATTAACTATCGGGCGTAGAATTGGACATTTTAGTGTGACAGACTAAAATATTCAATTCGGTCTTATTGTTCGAGAGTCGAAGTGTAGATGTTAGCCCTCGGGCGAGGGGAAAGTGGGAGCTCTGAAGTGGCAGTCGGTATCCTCCCAGCCTAGCCGCAGATTCAGTAATCAAACATAAGATTAGTCAATATTCTTTGCACGTGGACTAAAGGGTAAATAATAGGAATGCTCCTATTTGGCACAATATAATTATAAACTAATTTAATTCTTCATTAACTTAATTCTCTAAAATAAGGAGAAATATACTTTTCTGAAGTCTTATATTCAACCTTACGCCTTAGTTTATTTTAGTTTAAGTATTCTTAATTTCCGTATACTAGAATAGTAAGTAAGTTATATTTTAAATTCTCTTTGAAATTTGCTAACTTCCCTGTGGGATCGATATCTAGGACTCCATTAGAGCCCTATATTACTTGATAACGATACGTATACTTGCATAGTATCCACAATATAAATCATAAAATCTATAACAGAATCATCAATATATATATTCAGTGCGGGATCATGTTTTTGGTGTCGTTGCTAATTTTCATATCATAGTTGTAAGTATTATTGACCTCATTTTTTATGAGATCTTTTGCTTCTCTCTTTAGTGCTTAGGATCTAGCCTTAGGCTTTTCCTTTAACTAATCTTAGAGGACAAGAAATGGAACCCACAATTTAGAAATTCAAACTACTTCTTAACTCCCTGCAAACCCCACAAGCTTGATTGTAGACCCTTAATCACCTAGAAGGTTGAAATCAAATGTGGAGGTTTAAAGGATGAGTTCCCTATAGGGCCTTTTTGGCCATAGGAATACCCTGGATGGCCTGGTCTGGTGAGGGTTGACTTGCACATACACTACACTCTCACACACATTCCAAGTCCTAAAACCACACTCTCACCCAACTTGACCTCCTGACTCATGCAGGTAATTCATATGGATGGTCCTTAACCCCTAAGCTCCTGGCTAAGAGGGTTAGGAACAACGTAGTGAATGCCTCAAATGAGTCCTCTCATGGCTCATATGGGCTTAATGTGGCTTCATGGCTCAGCCAAAGTGATTCTATTTTACTCACATTTGATCAATCTTCTTTTTTTCAAAATTTCAATTTTTGACCCCCGTGGCCCTGGACCCACCAAACCTACCAAATGTCCTCGAAATGACCCAAAATTTGCAAAATTGCATAAATTACCCAAGGTCCCTCAAAATAAATCCTAAACACTTCCCACCATTCAAATTGACCATCTTTGGCCAAAAATACAAAAATTTCCAAAAATACCCCTAACCCCCCCCAAAATTACCAAAATACCCTTTTACCCCATAAATCCAAAAATTCAGAAAATTCCTAAAAAATTCTAGAAAATCCCAAATATTCCTAATTTCATTTTGTTCAACTACACCATGGGCCAATTTTTCCAATTTACCCCACTTGGACCAAAACCCCCAATTTGACCCATTTTTAACCCAAGTGAAATGTCAAACCAAACCACCCCGATTGACCTCAATTTTGGTCCAATTCAATTATAAACTTCAATTCAATATCCTTAATATCAATTTAGACCAAATCTAATTCCAATTTGATTGACATTTGGGTCCAATTTCAATTTGAAGCCTAAGGCCCAATTTTGGCCCATGACCTAAACCTAGCCCAAACCAACCCAATTCAACCCCAATTGGCCCCAAATCTCTTCTAAAGCCTTCCTAACATCCCCATAAACAAAACACTAACTTGATTTGCCCAAAGTTTGAACCTAAACTCCACCCAAACCTAACCCGAAACCAAAATCCCTTAAATTGACCTAAGCCCAAACCTAACCCAAATAGGCCCAAATCCCAAAGTTAGAGCCCAACCAAAGTTGAAAACTCTTTGTAACACTCACATAAACATTTCCCAACATTAATTTTACATCAAATCCAACATTAGCCTAATCTTAGCCCAAGTTAGCCCAATTTGGTCCACCTTGGCCCCTTTACCAAAAAAGCCCAAATTCAACCCAATATAATTCAAAATCACTTTAAACTTGTTCCAAACCACTCATGACACATGCCTAAACCAATTGCAACATTTATTTGGCACAATCCTTTACAAAATTTTCATCCTAAATTTACTTTAAATCCAAAAGCCCACTTCCTTAAACCACTTTAAAAGCCCATCCAAAATGATTTCAAAAAGCCTAAAATCAATCCAAAGCCCACATGACAAATTCTTCTCATCATACCTTTAATTGAAATCATCCCTAAGTCCTAAATCAATAATCAAGTCATTCCAAATCAAGCCACATGCCAAATTAGCCCTAAATGCCAAAATTTTCTAAAACCCTTTTTCATGAAAGAAGCCAACCTTTTCCAAGCCAAATGTAAGCCAAATGTGAGCCATTTACAAGCCATATGAAGCCATGAGAGTCTTGACACCTCACCATGTCATTTATGGCAAATGGAGGGGCCCCTTTCTTAAGCCTTCCTTAAGTTTTTTTAACCTCATCCATGATACACACTAAACCAAGTTAGCCACCTAATCCTTGATAGACACTATACCATTTCCTCTTGGCTGACCCAAATGAACCTTTTCAGCCTAAATCCAGGCCTTGGTGGGTGCACCAAACCCAAATCCATGCCTTTGACCAAACCAAGTCCAAAATGATCCCTTCCCCCTTCCACTTTGATTCAACTCCTTTACACTTGGCATTTGCCAATTGAACTCACAAAACTCAAGCACTGACCTCCCGTAAACCACTAGGCCGAGAGGCTTAATTTGAATCAAAAATTCAATTTGAACTTGCTGAGCTGTCCCATGCCCAATGACCACTGTGGTTGTTCTTCCCTTGGCCAAGGCAGTTGATCCAAGCCATTAAACCCCCCTGGGAGGCACTCCAGCCACCTCTATTTAAACCCACTCACCTCTCGGCCAAACAAGGTGATGAACCAGACCTTAAGGAAACTCTGCCAAAATTGCTCCGGGACCTTCTCCTAACCCAGAGCAGTTAATCCCCAGTGTTCCTTTGCCCTAATCCCCATTAACAGAGCTCAATTTCAGAGTTAAAAATCCACCTAAAAAATAGGACACTTCACCACAGTGAGCCAATCTTCAAATTGATTGACCCTACACCTTCACCAGACCAAGAGGAGAAGTTCCCCAGCAAAAGCTCCCTCACCAGGCTAGCCATTGCTTCCAACCTCCAAGCTTTGTGATTGGCCTTGGTCACTTTCATACTTAGACAATTCCTCAGAGTCAGGGACTTCATCTGGAGCTTGCTTGGACTCAATCGAAGGTGACACAACCCTCAGATCGAAGCTTCACTTCTCTGAGCAAAGGTATGAACTCATTCTTCCTCCCGAGCTTCCAGTAACTCTCCATTTTGTTTGGGTTAATTTCATAGCCTATAAACCGTATGGATGTGTTCGTCTCTTCAATACGAATCGATAGAGTATAAGAACTCGAAAATCCATTGAGAATCAAGAGAGATATTAGGATTTGAGTGTGGATGGTCACGGGTGCACACCAGTCGTAGACGATGACCAAGAGTCGTTGGATAGCACGTGTATCGAGCGGATGGTCGAGATCAAGCCGGACAGCGGAATGTTACGTGAACTGCGGGCCCCTGGAGCGCTGAGTCAGATGGCGGTGCCGAATCACAAAGCGACGCGTGGGCTTGCGATCCGCCGTAGGTTGACGCGGCGCCGAGTCGGATAAGTAGAAAATTAGGGTATTTTTGAATTATTTAAATACCAGAACTTCAAAAATTCATATCTTTGCATAGAAAAATCATAAAAATAAAATAAAAATACCCTCTTGCTCAATGAACAGAGGAGAATAATGTGGAAAATAAATCAAGTTAATTGGATGAGTATTTTAATTTTAATAATTTATTTACTGTTTTCAATGTTTTGATTCTCCATTTGCATAGATAATTCCCCATGGCATGAGACCATAGGGCTTTTGAAGTATCTAATCTTGTGAACATTCCCTAAATTTTTCAAGGTCAGAGGCCATCTCTACGAAAAGTTATTATTATTCAAGTTCATATCACTTTTTTAGGTATTTTAATTCTAATAATTAGAATGTTGTAAAATAAATTCTAGGAAAATTTGGTGATATTTCTTAGGACTAGGGGACACTATGAAAAATATATTTTGAGTTAATTCATTCATAATAACCTTAATTGGCCAAAACCCCTAAAATTGAATTTGAATTAATTAGGGTTAACCACACATCAAATTGAGTTGAAAACAATTCTCCATTACTCTTTAGGGTCAGAGGAACCTTACATAAAATATGTAAATCAATTGGACTTGATTAATCCCGCCAAATGGATTGATTAAGCTTCATAAGCAAAATGAAACTTTAAAAATTCATAATTCCAAAAATACTTTTCAAAAATTCACAAAAATGGTTTTGGAGCTTATCATATATCAGGGGAGTTCAGGAAAATTAAAATTGGAATTTTCTAAAAAAGTTGATTTTTCACAATATTTTAATATTTTAATAATTAAAAAAATAATAAAAATCACAAAAATATTAAAAATCATAAAAATGTCACATTTTAACTCCTAATCATTTTAGAAAAAACCAAATATTTTTCCTAAGTCCCTAGGATAAGATATTGAATTTTAAAAGCTTAATGTAATTTTTAATATTAAAAAATGAATTTTCAACCTTTTTCACTAAAATAACACTAATAAATCAAAGAAAAATCAAAAAATTATAAAATTTATTTCTCTGGACTCCTTGAGGTCAGAGAAATTTAAGAAAAATATAAAATCTATTTTTCAACTTTTTTTTATTTTAAAACTAGTTAATACTCTAAAACTCAAAATAATTATAATAAATAAAATATAATTCAAAATATCACAAAATTTGGTCCAAGTGGTCCTCTGGTCATTATGAACATCTCATAATTTTCTTAAGGACAAAAAAACCTTTCCTTGGTCATATTGTTGAATTTTCTTTGAAAATACTTATTTTCTACTAAAAATAATTATATAAATAAATTAAATTCAGAAAAAATCACATTTTCTCTAATGTCTTAACTGACATGTGAGTGAGTTGACATAAAAATTTCAAATTCATTTGAGCTCAATTTAATGAGTTATAAAATAAATAAGCTTAAAAGGGCATAAGAGTAATTAAAAATTATAACCCCTAATTAACGCTTTAGGTTTAATAAAAAATGAGGGGTAAAATATTTTATTTTAACTTTCTCTTGGATGATTGAAACTTAGGGAAATTAAGGGGTAGAAACCCATTAAACACTTTGAAAATACCAAAATGAAACTTTAATTAATTAAATAATTTAAATTTTGGAAAGAATATATTTAAAATTCGGATTATTAAAATAGGGATATTATTAAAAGGATATTTATTCTTTAATTTAAAAATCCCTAAATAAGTCACTTTAACAATATTTAGTTCATAATTAAAAAATAAAATAATAATCCAAATTAACAATTAAAATTAAAATTAAATTAAATTAAATTTAAAATATTGAAACTAAAATTATAACTAAAATTAAATTAAAATTAAATTAAAATTAAATTAAAATTAAAGTTAAACTAAAATTAAAATTAAATTAAAATTAAATAAAATTAATTTAAATTAAATTTAAATTAAATTAAAATCAAATTGAATTAAATTAAATTAAAATCATTTAACAACAAACCTAAATGAAATCAATAAGAGTTAAATCAAAACATTTCAATAATTTCAAAACCTCTTTCTATCTAAGTAAATTTAAAACATAAACATCAACTTGAAATACCAAGATAATTGAAACTGTAAAGATTTAAATTAAATATAAAATAATTTGAACACTATTCTAAACTTAAAATTATTAATTAAAACCTCATAATTAAATCAAAACACCTTAAATCATTAACTCAAACTTTAAATTAAGAATGATTAAAATTCTCGATAAACCAACTTGCCCTTAAAGGCTTTAATTATTATAACTCTTAAATAGAGCATTAAATGAGATGTCACTTCATTCATCATGTAATCAAATACCCAAGTTAACTGAGCAAGAAACAAAGTTTAAACAAACTCGTGGATGATTAATTCATATGTGCAACTAAATTTACTTGGACTCAAAATAATCCCAGAGTATTGAACAGATGTTTAGGACTCATCCTAAGCACTTCCTCAATATGACGGGATGTTTTAGAAGAACAACTGAATTTAATTGTTCTTTCATGAAGAAAATCATCCTTAAACCAAACCAAGAACCTAGACGTCATAGGAGATGAATAGTTATAGGATTAGGAATTTGGTAGACAACCAAAACCCTTTCCCTTAGCTTTACCTAGGTATTTCTTGCAAAATATGTTCTAAATGCTCTAACATGAGTTTTAAGTGCAGCTTGGATGACGGGAAGACCCTCCAGGTACGCTTTTATTTTATTGCAATATACTTTATTGCAATTTACTTACATGCACTGTACTTTACTTTTCTTGCATGTTAAATAAAACTGTTGCATGAAAACCAAAACCTTTAGGATAGTCCCTGAACTGAAACAAAAACTAAATTAAAAGTCATTGCAAGATAAAATTCACCGCCACAACATTCCAAAATATAAAACAACTCAAAATTTGATCACAAACAAAACAATAAAACTACAATTATAACTAAATTAAAATGTCTCGTTGAATGATCGAGAATACCTCGGATGATGTAACCCACGTGTTGCTAACGGGATTTCCTACGGTCTAAATGAAAGTGTGGAACTCATTCAGTTGAGTTTAGCAAATTCATCTAGACTAAGTGAATTCAATGAAAATAACGGTGCCGGGATGACGGAACCGTGGGATCTTAATCGGTTATATTTAAACAACTTTAAGATTTGTTTTAATTAAAAAATTAAAAACACTTGGATTTTAAGATTTTCTCTAAACCAAAACACTTCTCTCATCTCCTGATTTATGACTTCTAAAACTAAACCTCTGCAACAACAAGGAGCTTGGAGTATAGTGGGCAGCACGGCCATCTTCCTCAGCAAAACTCGGGTCCACTTCAGCAAAACTTTCCTTAGTTTTAAATAACAAAGCAATAGGATTTCGAGGTAGTTTGCCTAGTGCAGCATAAATCCTCAACCTTTTCGTTAGGCACTTGCATAATTATTTCATCTAAATTAAGCCCTAACCGGTCTTAGGACTCCGAGGTACTCGTTTGGAACGACATAAACCCTCACATCTTCGAGGCTATTTGTATGATCATATTATACAAATATAAGTCCTAATTAATTAAAATTGGCAGGATTGCAATATTAAATAAATTCCCAAATTGAAGCCAAACAATAGGATAGTTTGAGAAGTTGCCAAGATTCTTCTTGGATCCTCAGCTTCTCCTACTTCTCTTCCTTTGGATTCTTGAAATAAACTGTTCCAAATTTGATCCATTCCCTATTGAAATTTCCAAAATTCAATCCTTTGGAAACCTTAAACTTTGAAATTTTTGAGAGTAAAACCTCTGATCATTATCGAGAGTTTTCTTAAATGATTCCCGTCATTTAAGATGTAATTAACTATAGGGGCTTGCCCTTATAAGGAACTTTAAGAACCCAGGTAATATAAACCCTGCTTAATCTCTTTATATTAAGTAGGGGAACTTGTCGGCTTATAAAATTGATTCGCAGACCAAACGGATGTCACAAATCTCCTAGTTTATTTAATCGAGCCTCGTCATCAAGTAGTGTGTCTATTCTTCGGGATAGATACACAGTTTGTGATGCGGTGCTCGTTTATATAAACTATTTGGAATGTGAGATCGGTTTGATTTCATATCTTAAAATCTTCAAACTTAAAATAATTTTCAAAAAATCAAATACTAATTTTCAAATTATTTATTTAAATTAAATTAAAAATTCACCGATAATTTTTGTAGGCGACCTCTTTTTCAAAATACAACCCAAACCTAAAAATATGCCGACAAGTATAAATATCGATAAGTGGATCACAAGCTCAGAAGTTAGTTGTTGAGTTATCACCCATTACAAAAGAATTTTATGAGCCAGAAATGAAAGAAACTAACGACAGCGTGCCGCTCATAGATACTGAGATAGAGACTGCTAAGGTCCCCACGTTAACATGGGATCTGATAGAAGAAATTTTTATTGGGTGTCTAATTTGTAGCTCAGGTTTACCCAGACAGCCATCAGTGACAGGGGCATTTTCAGAACTCCCGCAGTGTCACATTCTATAGTTAGAAGAATATGGCACATTCAAGGAATACGTAGTCGCCTCGATGATACTCATGAGATGGGAGCATCGTGATGTAGAGCCATAAGTACCACAGTTTGTTCTACCACCACTGCAGCGAGGAGTCCCAGACTACGTAATGGCAAAGATCAGAAGAGTTAAAAAAAGATAATTCCAACACTATGAAGAAATTCAAGGAAGATTTGTCAATATTCTGGAAGGCCTCGAGCTACACACAAATTTATTTTCAAGGAATGATCAAGAAAAAACTCTAGATTGCATTTTCACTCTCCAGGGCTTGGGCAGAGCAGGTATTCTGAAGGAGAGAACATATACAGAGCCGACGAAATGGAAGAGAGGAAAGGGCAGAGGCACCATTCAGTGTGGGTACTCCTACAACTTCTCCAAAGATAAATATGATCTGAATTTATCAAAGGTAAATACTATAGCTAATAACTCTTTCTCAGTTGTGGTATAATTAATTTGAGCTTCATTAAGAGTTATACTAGCATAGTAGATCACTTTGAACATCTTATCATATTTCTGACCTAAAACAGCTCCAACAGCATAATCAATGGCATCACACATTAATTTAAAAGATTTTTCCCTGTTTGGTGAAACTAAAATAGGTGCAAAGATTAATTTTTCTTTTAGTGTTTCAAAAGCTTTTAGTCAATCTTCATCAAAATAAAAAATCACATCTTTTTTCAGTAAACAGCATAAAGGCTTTGTAATTTTTGAAAAGTCTTTAATATAACGCCTGTAGAGTCCAGCATGTCCTAAAAAACTTCTAATTCCCCTTACATTTGTTGGGCAAGGAAAATTAGAGATAACTTGAATTTTTGCAGGTGGAAAATGGTCTTTCCTTGTGGAAAGATTTAATTTTCTATAATCAATGCATATTTGTCACCCTGTAAATTGTCTTGTTGGTATTAATTCATTCTTTTTATTAACATTCACAGTAACTCCTCCTTTCTTAGGAACACAATGATTAGGACTAACCTATGCACTATATGTAATAGGGTAGATAATTCTAGCATCCAACCACTTTAAAATTTCTTTCTTAACAACAATTTTCATGATAGGATTTAATCTCCTTTGAGGACCAACCTTAGGTTTGCAGTTCTCTTCCATAAGGATTATATGCATACAAGTTGAATGACTAATTCCTTTAATATTAGTTATTGTCCATTCAAATATTTTCTTATATTTCTTTAAAATTTCAAGCAAACTCGCATCTTCTTTTTCAATCAATTGAGAGGAAATTATAACTAACAAAGTTGAGGAATCACTTAAAAAAGCATATTTTAAATGAGTAAGAAGCTTCTTTAATTCAAGTTCAGGAGGTTTCTCAATTGTTGGAATAAAAGATTCATCTTTTTCAGTCATGTCCAACAAATCAAAATTTTCATGAATATAATTTAAATCTTCCTCATGAAAATCTTAAGAATGTTGTAATTCATATTCTTTCCCATGTTCCAATTTTTCAATTTTTGGTTTCTCTTCATAAGTCGATTTGAAATAGCATCCACTCAGATATCTCATAACATCCATCCTACAGCATTCATTATCTTTACCTCTTGAAGGATTTTTCATTGATTTTGAAATATTGAATGTAACAGTTTGATCATTGACTCACATAGTTAATTCCCCTTTTTGCACATCTATCATTGCTCTTCCTGTAGCTAGGAAAGGTATCCCTAAAATTATGGGTATCTCTTTATCTTCCTCCATATCTAGCACAATGAAATCAACAAAAAAGATAAATTGATCCACCTTCACTAAAATATCTTCTATAACTCCTTTAGCATATGTGATCGAACAATCCGTTAATTGTAGAGTTATAGTAGTAGGGGTTATTTCTCCTAATCCCAGTCTTTTGAATATTGATAATGGCATAAGTTTAATGCTTGCACCTAAATCACATAAAGCTTTCCCATAAAATATGTCTCCGATCGCACATGGAATCGTGAAACTACCAGGATCTTTAAGCTTTTCAGGAAGCCTTTTCGAAATTATTGCACTGCATTCTTCACTAAGTGCAATAGTTTCATTATCTTCAAACTTCCTTTTTCTGTTGAGATATCCTTCATAAATTTTACTTAGCTTGGCATTTGTTTTATTCAGCAAATGGAATGTTAATTGTAAGCTTCTTAAATATTTTCAAGAAATTTAAAAATTGCTTAGCAACTTTTTTTGTCGAAGTCTCTAAGGAAATGGAGGTGGTGGCTTTTCTAAATCAATCTTAGGTTGAGAAATAGGTCTTTCTAAACCTTTCGGAGCGTCCTCTTTTGATTCTTCAAACTGTTCTTTCTCTACTTTAATCTCTTTTTGAACTCTACCTTCCAACTTTCTTCCACTTCTCAGTTGAACTTTTTTACTTGCTCTTTATTCTTGTCTCTTGGATTTACTTCTGTATTACTAGGAATTTCTTGGGATCTATTACTTAATGAATTGGAAATTTGTCCCAATTGATTTACAATATTTCTGATTGTAGCTCCTTGACTTTGAAGTTGATTTCCCATTTTTAACACCACCTCTTCTATAGATAACTTTTTCTCCTTAAATTGTGAATTATTATTAAAACCTGGGGGATAGGTCGGACTATAATTATTACTACCTTAGTTATTCCAGTTCCTCAATGGGTTTACTTGGTTGTTCCCCTATTATTGATTACTACCACCCGGATTATTATTATTCGATTAAATTTTACATGGTTTTTCCAACCTGGGTTATAATAATTGGAATATAGGTTATTAGACTTATTTATGGCATTCAAAGTTTATAATGTTGTTTGAGAATCAACCATTTGACCTAATGAATTTTCTTCAATCACAGAAATTGGATGAGAAAACTTTATTCCAAATTGTTCTAACTACCTTGAAAATGTAGCAACTTGATTTGTAAGCATTGCAAAAGCATCATTTTCATGAATATTGGCTACTTTTTTAAGATTAAACCTTTTAAAAGGCCATTGAAAATTATTAGTAGCCATTTCTTTAACTAAAGCATAAGCATCAGTAAACAGTTTATAAATCAATGAACCACCAGCAGCGACATCGATAATAGATCTAAGAGATCTAACAAATCAATTGTAAAAAGTTTGAATTATTAACCAATCTGGTATCGAATGATGTGGAAACTTTCTTAGGAGATCTTTAAAATGTTCTTACGCTATATATATAGATTCCCTTTCAAACTGAAAAAAAGATGTAATATCATTTCTAAGCTTTGCAGTCTTTGATGGTGGAAAATATTTAGCAAGGAATTTTTGCACTAAATCACCCCAAGTTCTGATAGATCCAGGTGCTAATTAATTTAACCATATATTAGCCTTATCCCTCAGTGAAAAAGGAAAATACTAAGTCTAAAATGATCGTCTAAAACACCATCGTATTTTAAAAGTAGCACACAATTCTAGAAAATTGGTAAGATGTAAATTAGGATCTTCAGTTGATGCTCCCGAAAACTGATCATTAATACCATTTGGATAATAGCAGGTTTAAGTTCAAATGAATTAGCCGCTACAATAGAGTATTGAATACTAACATGAAGTTCATCTACTATAGGTTTAGCATAATCTCTTAAAGCTCTAAATTCTTGATGGATTTCAACATTATGATTATTTTGATTCGCCATTTCTTGAATAATTTTATCTTTTTATATATATATTTTTTTTTTATTTTTCTAATAGTTCTTTCTAATTCAAAATCGTAAGGCACAAGTCCCACAATAACTAAACTATGCATACACAATTATAAAAAAAATAAAATAAAACACACTAAAAAAGCAATGAAAAGTAAAAATTCAGTTTTTCTTAAATTTTCTTTAAATGATATTTTAATTAATTTCCCCAGCAATGACGCTAAAAACTTGGTGCCATAATATTTATGCTTACGTTACATATATGATATTAAAATTTTTAAGTATTTTCAACAGTAATATCTCTTTCTTTACAACAGCACCAAAAACTTGATTCTGAAGCAAATAAGAGATCAACTTTAATTATTTATAATATGGGATTATGTATACGTATTGTTTATCAAGTAATATAGGACTTTTTGATTAAGCTCCAAAATATCGAACCCACAGGGAAATGTTCTACAAATTTAAAGAAAGCAGAAAAATAATTTTTTACTTTTTAAAATGAGTTTGTAAAGTATGTTTTATAAAGAGAATTTAAATTCTTTTAGATAATTTTTTAAGAAAAAATTAAAGCAAGCAACTAAAAATATCAAGACTATAAAATTATATGAAAGCAAATGCGAATAAAATATATTTTTCCTCCTCAATGAATCAGTAATAATTATGAAATTTTGTTGTGGAAGTATCTAAATGTGTTGTGTCAAATAGGAGCAGTTGTATTCTTTACCCTTACTTGGTTCTATAAAGAACATAGGTTAATCTGAAGTTTTGAGATCTTGTAGATGGGTTAGGCAGGGAAGATACTAGCTCTCACTCTAGAGTTCCCTCTTCGCCCTCCACCTGGGGGCTAACATCTCATAACAAAACATAAAATATCAAACCAAATTAGGGGTTTTAGTCTGTCACTCTAAAGACCTCTATAAATTTAAAGAAAGTGGAAAAACAACTTTTTACTTTTTAAAATGATTTTGTAAAGTATGTTTTATAAAGAAAAAATTTAAATTCTTTTAGATAATTTTTTAAGAAAAAGTAAAGCAAGCAACTAAAAATATCAAGACTATAAAATGATATGAAAGCAAATGAGAATAAAATATCTTTTTCCTCCTCAATGAATTAGTAATAATTATGAAATTTTTTTGTGAAAGTATCTAAATGTGTTTTGTCAAATAGGAGCAGTTGTATTCTTTACCCTTACTTGGTTCTATAAAGAACATATGATAATCTGAAGTTTTGAGATCTTGTAGATGGGTTAGGCAGGGAAGATACTAGCTATCACTCTAGAATTCCCTCTTCTCCCTCCACCTGGGGGCGAACATCTCATAACAAAACTTAAAACATCAAACCAAATTAGGGGCTTTAGCCTGTCACTCTAAAGTTCTCTAATTCTACACCCAATCAAAAGCATATCTCCCTATTTATTTGCACTCAACTATATGGACTGTAATTCTCACCCATATAATTTCATGTGATTCTCTCCAATTGTTGATTGAGACAATACCACATTGGTTCTTACATGTTCTCACAACAAATTTTAACATCTCAATTGGCCAAATAAAGAGGTAAATGAAGTGCAAGGTAGTGAATCATCACAACTTCTTCCAACATTAAACACATATACTTCACACAACTTCCACCCATAATTTAATTACTCCATCATTTAAAAGGAAAAAAGATAAAGAATACTACTCAGAACTCATGGAGAAAACACAAACACAATTTGATTTGAAAGTAGAGATCATAGTTAAAATACAACAAGCCTTTCTTTAAAAAAAATAAAGATAAAAACTTATCTGAAAATCCTTTCCACATAACTCTTGAAGTTCCTTTGAAACTTTTGCTTTCCCTTACAAACTCTTTAGGGTGGTGCCCAACTCCAAGGATTCGCTCTCCAACATTCTAATACAAACTATGATAAAGTAAAGTGGAAAAGTAAAGAAAGTATGGCAAGAAGAAAACACTCTTTCTTCCTCTCTCCCTTCAACCACTTCAAGCTTTTCTCCAAATTTTTCTTCCAATACTTCCTTTCAAAACTCCTCCTTTTTCTGATCTGAAGTCTTCATTTTAATAATTCTTTAAAAGGTGCTTTGGTGTCTCGTCAATTCCTGTCCAGACTCAATGCATCTATCACGAGATACATCCATTCTTTCAAATTTGCCACCCAAAAGAAGTTAAGGAAGTTTAAACCAAAAGTTGCTTCAAACACCCCTTGAAAATAACACCAAATTTGATTTAATTTGTCACTTTTAATTGTGGGGCCTATGTGCCAGCCCTCGGCGCTTAACCGCTAGAGGCTAATTTTGCACACTTCTTATTTTTGCTTCTAATTTGATCCTTTTTTGCTCCATTCATTATATCATTCATTTTAATCATACATGCAAGAATAACACAAAATTACCTTCCATTAAAGTGCAATGTCATCAAAAATAGGTACAAAAATGTGTCTAAAAATACTATATAATTTAAGTGTTTTAGTGGGCTTATAGGACTGCATATAGAATTCTTATATGAAAGTCCCCATATAGGCTAATATTTGAGAATGCTTGTCATTTACCAGTTGAACTTAAGCATAAAACATATTAGGCTATAAGGAATTAAATTACAATATAAAGGATGCTGGTGAGAACAAACTTCTACAATTAAATGAGCTCAAAGAGATAAGGAACGAATCTCATGAAAGTGCTATGATTTATAAAGAAAAGATGAAGATGTGGCATGATCAGAGGATTCTTACTAAAAATTTTGAGCCATGGCAATAAGTTTTGTTATATAATGCAAGATTAAGATTATTTCCAGGAAAACTTAAGTCCATGTGGATGGGGTCATTTATTGTGATAAAAGTTTATCTCTATAGAGCAGTGGATATGAAAGATCCTAAAACTGAGAAAATATTCAATGTGAATGGTCACAGAAGGAAAACCTACTTTTTGGGGGAAAAACTTAAATTAAATGATCTTATGTTGTTGGGTTGACCAGAATAAGCGCTGACTACGTCGGGCTAACGACGTAAAACCAAATGCTTTATGGGAGGAAACCCATTGTTATTAGTGTGTATTTATTTTAATTGATATGTTGTTGTGTTCCATTAGTAAAAATGTGGTAGTTTTATAAATATATAATGATATAACAATGATTCTAAGACCTAAATTGATGAATTAGATGAGATATAATTCATTTTTAGACGTTAAGTTGACCTGTCCTAAATTAAGCACCACGCTTAAGTTCCAACCTACGACGCTTAAGCGTGAAGATATGGCGCTTAAGGGTGGCAGTTCAAAATTAATAATTTAGAAGGATTTAAGATGGTTTAGTTACATTAACCATGATTTAGCGGTTTATGAACTTGTATTGTGGGTCTAGGCTTCATAAAAAGCCTATAAATAGTATGTCAATGAAGAGAATATTTGCCCCACTTCAAATTTTCATCCTAAAGTCTAAGTGAAGAGAAAAATAGTGGGAGAACTTGCAAAAATGTCTTCTTGGGAGACTGAAATGAAGCGAAAAGAAGAATTCATTAAGAACACGTTTATAAGTCAAAGTACGCAAGAGTTATACAATGAATTCCTAGCTGTTAGTATAGAAGGAAAAGCAGAAAAGATCACAAAAATTGAGGCTGGAGTGGCTTCAATCAAAGAAAAAGTGAATGACACTAATGTGAAGTTTGAGCATATTGGATGACAACTAAAAATTAAATTCTTCCATACAAAATATATAGAAGAAGCAGACAAGGCAATGTATTGAAAAACAAGTGGATTGATAAAGACTCAATGAGAGTTCATCACCACCGTCCATTCTATCAAATCTATATTCTAAATTTCCTAGGAGAAACAGGTGAAAGGCCCAAAATATGTCCCACCTAAAGGAGAATGGAATTAATTTCATGATTCTAACTTGTCTTTCTTTGATTTATATGTTTGATGTTAAGTATGTTTTGTATTTGAATTGATGTGTTTTATGTGTGTTGATGTTAAGTTTGATTTGAATTGAATCATCCTAGAACTTTAGATTGGAGAAAATATAGTGAATTATGTTTGTATTTGTTTTGAAAAATTAATGAAAGTGTTTGTTTGTGTGAAAATTTTTTTGTTATTTAAGGTTAAATTCAATTTGTGAAATTTTGTGAATTTTGAGAAAGAGGAGGATGGAAGGGGAAGAAAATAGTTATTAAGATTTATAAAATCATTTAGGGGTGGATAACTTAGGCAAGATGTCCTTTTAACTTAAAAATAAAAAATATCAAAATTTATGCACTGGCCCCTAATCGTCAAAACCCAGCGCTTAAGCGCAGGTTACCCGTGAGGTAGCGCCTAAGCACCGAATTAGTTGTGCCTAAGTGCTGGTTCATGAAAATCGGTTTGCGAACTATTTAAAGTGAAAAGTAAACTTGAAAACCTGCATTTCTCCTTCGATTGTCACCTTCTTTCTCAGTTTTTCCCGATTTTAGACTTAGGGCTCCACCAAACTTGAAGTTTTCTTGGTGGAATTGAGTCAAATTCGTTAGATATCTTCCTCTCAAGGTGAAAGATTTACTTCTATGTAGAAATTTTTTATTTTGATCATATAGTTTGAATACATTATGGAATATCCAAAAATCACTAATCATGGTGAATTTGAGAAAATTTATGGAAAATACATGGAAATGATAGTTTAAGCTTTTGGAAGTAAAGTTTAGTGATTTAGACTTGAGTTTAGAATTTATTGTGAATTTTAGGTGATTTTTATAAAATGGCACAAAACATGAAAAGGAACAAGGAGAACTCTATATTCGACAGTTCTAAAGCTCAGGATCAATATGCACAAGTGTTGCAGTCAAAAAAGCTGATTTCTGAGCGGTGTTTCAAAAATCCGGGTGGAGTTGTGGAAGAGTTGATAGTTAGCCGACAGTGTGAACATTTCTATTATTTTACTGTTATAGCGGTCATTTCTGTAGTTCGGAAGTTTTATACTAATCTCTCTGAGGTAGAGGAATATCAGGTTATGGTGAGTGGAAAATCAGTAGCTTTTTCCTCGGAGGTAATCAATTCATTTTACTAGCTACCCCCAACTTGTATGTGTTTTTAGTCATATTATAATCTTATTGAAGAGGAGTTAGATGAGATTATTTCTTCATTGACATTGGGAAGAGGATTCTTGAAAATAATAATTGAAAGGAGAGTGAATTTTCCTGTGTCAAAGCTTGATGCCACAGGAAAAGCGTGATGCTATTATATTTCAGCTCATCTACTCCCAACAAATAACCTGAGTGAAGTAACAAGAGGGAGAGCCACTCTAAACTATTACATTCAGGAGTTAAATTCAATTGATATTGGATCCATAATCTATTAGATGATCATAGTTCTATCAGAGCTGGAACTACTGCAAGTTCGAGATTCGCATCCTTAAATGCTGTAAGTTTTTCATCTTCTGGAGCCATTTTTATCTGGTTGTATTCTGAAGATCCATCCATGAATGAGAATATTTCATGTGTTAAAGCAATGTCGATCATTAATTCTGGGATCGGTAGAGGGAATTCATCTTTTGGACATGCCTTGTTTAAATCTCTGAAATCCACACAAATTCCGATTTGACCATTCTTCTTCCCGATCGGCACCACATTGGCTAACCAAGTCGGGTATTGTTCTTCACGGACAAATTTAGCGTCTATTAGCTTTTTAACTTCAGCTATGACTTGTTTTTCGATTTCTAGACGCATTCTTCCGGGACTTTGTCCGATCGGAACGCAGTAGGATCCACTCCTAGCTTATGGACTGCGACCTGCGGAGCTAGTCCCGGCATCTCATCGTAGTTCCAAGCAAAACAGTCTTTAAATTCCATTAATAACTTGATTATTTCTTCGGAGTCTTCTTTATTAAGTAAGGAGCTAACAAAGGTAGGTCTAGGCTCTTCGCTAGTACCTAAGTTAACTTCCGTTAACTCATCTATTGTAGATTTGATCTCTTCTTCGAACTCTGGTGGAGCGTCACCAATTTGTAAATCTTCAAATTCTTCTGTAGTTTCCATGCAGTTTTCATTAGACTCGCAAGTGACAACCAAGCAAAATTCAGCATCGTCAACTGATCCTACTGTGCCGAATCCGAGACCATGTTTTGAATTGGGTGGATGACCGGAGTTATTCCATAATTTTTCAAAATGTTGTGATTGACCTTTTGTCCATTGTCGAGGTAAGAAACCACGTTGAACTAAATTTTGAACACAGGAAGAGTACCACTCAAAAGGTAATTCCATTAATTCTAATGAAGTAGCATCTTCAAATTGTACATTATTTTCAATTTCGGAGGAAGGAGCACCACGGTAGAATTTGGTGGGCTTTGCACCGCCGCTATGTACCTCTTTGACCACAATACCCTCGATCTTATTAGAATGGATCGGGGTTAGGTTCATTGTAAATCTTCTCGTACATCGATTTATATTCTTCATTCTTATCATCTTCGAGAGGGATCCTGAATTGCGGCTTCTTCCGACTTATTGTCGCTGCTTCTTGTTTGATCTCTTTTTCTTCTTCAGAACTGTCTTCCCAATCAACACTGATGGCTGGTTTCCTCTGTCCAACTGTCTTAACGTCTCTGCCACGACCTCGTCCCAGGCCTCGACCTCGGATGCGAATTGTGGAGAAACCTTCACCATCTCGTCGTAAGGGAGTGGTGAGTGACTGCTGGACTAGAACTTCAGGTTCTTCGTCGTCCCGAACTTCTTTTGCTTCATTCGTTACGGTATCTCTGGAGAAGATTGTTTTCTTCGGGGGTGCGTAATAAGCTGCATCTTCATGGATTCCAATTTCATGTACGGAGAATGGTTGTAAGTCACCTTTGATGCACTGTTCTCCTCCATCGTAGTATTTGATGCACTGGTGTAGGGATGATGGTACCATTGGTTCTCATGTATCCATGGTTGGCCCAGTAGAGCGTTGAATGACGTTTCTGAATCGATTATGTGAAATTTTGCGGTTGTCTTTGCCAAGTCACCGGTCTTCATTAGCAGTGTTATCGATCTGAGGGCTCTTTCTCCTTTGTGGTTGAATCCTCTTAATAGCATTTTGTCCCCTTCGAGCTCGCGAGCATCAATTTCCAAGTATGCTAGCGTCCGAAGATTCATTATATTGATTGATGCTCCTGGATCCACCAATACTCTGGAGAGTGTAAACTTCCCAATTAGTAATCGAAATGTACAACGGTCGGTTGTGGTCTCGTCGTCCCGAGTAGTAGGTCATTGTCGTGAAGGTAACACCTCGTTGTTCCTTTAATGAGCAAACCTCATCTAAGGAATCTCCGGTCATTTGAGCTAAGCAAATTTCTGGATCAAGTAAGGCCTTGATCAGAGCTTCTCTCATCTCCTTTGATAAGATGAGAGTGTCATAGATGCTTAGTTTGGCCGGTAGTTTCCTAAGATGGGCTAACACGTTGTAGTCCACTTTATTTCCATGTGTCTCGATTTCTTCCCGAATGGGTATCTCTTCTGCCGGGGTTGGTTCTTCCTGAACAACCACCTGCTTTCCTTTGTCCTTTGGACCCATCCTTAGAGGTAGAACTCTTCCACTTCTTAAGTTGACCTCTGTAATTTCTTCTGAATCTAGTATTGAGTTTGCTGGTGTCTCCTCCTGAATCGGAATGACAGGTTCTTCTGGATTAGCATCGAGTGCGAAGGCTCTAACTCTATTGTGATCGGAGCTCCTCGAAACTCGCAAATAGATTCATTGCTTGTTGAACTCTCGTAGCCTCCTTGGTGGATGTCTTCTTTGTCATTGTGATCGTCGAGATTGTGTATGATTTGAGAATTGTTACTTGTATCGGAATCGATGTCCGGATTAGGTTGGTTGTCGCTAGTTACGTAATCGTTAGAAACAGTCAAAACGTAGCCAACGCCATAACCCTTATCATTATAAGATCCTACCGGAGTGAGCAGATAATCATACAGAGTTAGAGGTTCGAGGGATTTCTCCCCCTGAATAGGAAACAACTATCCTAGGATAGGCAGTCCCTAGTCTAGCCTCAGAAGCCTCGGTCTTCTCTTCTTCATGAATTTTCTTCTTTTCTTTAATCGTCTCTTGTTGAGGTGGTTCTTCTATCGCAAGTGATAATGCTGACTTGACAGGTTTCGAACTCTGAATTGAGGCTCGCACCGAAGCGGTTTGGATGTGATCCAAAATCTTCTTTGAAGACTTTGTTCAAGCGGTAGTCCATCCATCATCAGTCGTATAGGGATCTATCGGAACAATGAGATCCGTCGAGATAACATTGACGGAACCTCCTTTCTGGGGTTCCTTCATGTACTCCTTCGGGATCGTTATATTCCCTTTTCGAAGATTGTCGTTGATCCAACTTTTGAAGGTAATACAATCTTCTATCTTGTGTCCAAGCATCCGGTGGTAAGGGCAAAAGTTGGGATCACCTTTCTAGTCGACTTCTTTTGGTCTCTTAGGTTCTGGCACTTGGAAATCTGGAGTCTTCATCAGACTGCGGAACATTTTTGGCACTGCCTCATTCTTGAACGGATTTTCCCTGCTCAGAAGCTCCTTTAGCGTACGTTGTGGACGAGGCGGTTGTTCATTCTGTTGAGATGACTGATAGCTGGGTCGGGGTTGCTGCAGCCGTTCTGACGATATTTGTATCGGCTGCTTGCCTTTATCGACAACTGCGACGATCCCGGACTTCTTTTCAAAAGTTTTCACGGGCTTTTGTTTGTCTTTTTTGTCTGTGAAACTTAATTGCTTCGCCTCCTCTTGCAAGCTTTCGGCCTTGCTTAACAACTTCTCGAAAGTCTTAATAGTAAATCCCTTGAGGAGAAGTGCTATCGGGCCGTGAATGCTCTTTAGTAAAATGCCAATTGCATGCTGTTCTTATAGTTGTGGCTCACACTTCATACTTAGATTCCTCCATCGAAGTATGTAATCCACCAAAGTTTCTTTCGGCTTCTGCTTCTCTACCACTAAATCACCTATAGTGATGTGGTGCTGAGCTCCGGCAAATCGCTTGATGAAGAGGTTCTCTAATTCTGAAAATTTCTTCACCGAACTGTTTGGTAATTCCGCATACCAATCAAAGGCGATCCACGATAGAGCTGCCGACAAATTGTCCGAAGAGTAAAGCATCACTTCCGCCGGCATTGCAACAAGCGGCACGAAAATGTGCAACATGCTGCCAAGAGTTTCCGGTTCCATCAAAGGTCTTGAACAGAGGTGGTACAAAGCCTTTCGGATATTGGACAGCGTCGAATTCTTCAGGGTAAGGTCTACCCGTCCGAATGGATGTCCCGCTCTTTGATTGTGCCAAGGCTTCTCGCACCTGTTGTTCCACCATGCTCTTGATATACTTTTCCGGAATCATGCTTTGTGTTGCATCCTTCTTTAATTGATCATCCCCGTTGACGGACGTAATCTCCTTTCTTCCGTCTACAATGTGAATAACTTCTGGGGGTGTTTCTCTTCGGGGTTGAACCTGACTCTAGAGAGTGGCTAGGGCTACAGCTATCTCTTCCATCCTTTTTGTCATTTGAGCGATCGTATCATCTTTCTCTTGAAGCTGCCTCCTCATTACTTCTGGCTCCTCTCTTTCTGCGGCTGCAGGGCCACCTTGTGAAGCTGACAAAGCACGTGTTTCAACCATGTTAATTTCTGCATATTCATCATCCATGAACTCTGACGAGTCAACTTCATCTCCGAATTTCTCTTCTCTTTCTCTTGCTAATCGGCCGAATATCGGTTCTTAGCTTTTCCATATCATCTTCTAGTAGTCTTTTCTGTACATCTTTGCAGTTTTCATATGATAGCTGTCGGGTTTCTTTCTCATGAGTCCCCTTTACTGCGGTAGCACTTTCTTCGGACTCAAGTCTCCTGACGAGACTTTCCTTCTCAAGTCGTTGTTTTAATCTTAATTGTCCAGGTAGTGGGATGCCATACCATCCTCCTAGCGGTAGAAGGTACGGGACCGGATGGTACTGTCGGCTAAATCTTTGGAAGGTGGTATCCTCCCTAATTTGTAGTCCTGAAACAATGACAGGTGGACTAGTTTTCATTCTCTTATTTGGTTTTTCTATAGAGATAACAGGTTCTACTCACGGCCTAAGATGGGACTTGGCTGGCACCCGCCCTATCCTTCTTAAAATTTCTGACACAGGGCATTTTTCTTTCTTTGCTAACTTTTCTATCAGGGTTTGCAGTCAAGCAAATGGTGTAATTCTAGCCCTTTTCTTACGGCCATCGTTGTAATATGCAGGCTGGGGCAATGTAGCAGCAATCTTGCGGACATTTTCCTCATCCTCTGCAGCGGAGAGGGGATGGAACCTACTTCCTCCCAAAAGTAGTATGTATTCAGGCAGCGGTGTATACTCGGGCAATTCTGGGATTTCCTCCAGAAAAGCAACTTCAACAGCTCTGGCTTCTCTAGCAATCCTTCTACTTCTGTTCCTCCTCTGAGTCCGTGTCAGTGATGGAATTCTCGAGCTGGACCCGATTTCAAAAATAGAAGGTTTTGCAGGAAGATCTGTACCCTCCACGGCAACAAGTTCATCACAATTCTGAATTTCCTTCCCCTTTAGTCTGGCAGAAGCTGGGGTAGGTGCAGAGACAACTAGACCAGTTGGGGTAGCAACAACAGTCCTTCTGCGAACAACAGTACTCCTCTCAGTTGGAATCTTTTGCAAAGGAGGGAATTCATGAGTTGACTTGAGGTTAAACTCAATCAACGGTTTCTCAGTTTCTGGTACTTTGCTTGTGAGTGAAAAGAGAGTGACGTCGGGGATTTTGATATCGGTGTCCCCGAATCCTTGTCCGAATCGAATGATTCCATTATCGAGCGACTCGTCCTTGAACACGGCCGAGTCGAGTCCGTTGACGAAGGAGAAGATCGGTTTTGGGGCTTCCATTTCTGCAGGGCAGATTCCAAGTGTTAGTCCCCGAATCGGGCTTCTTCTTGTCGTAAAACTTATGACAAAAAAAAGAGTCCGAACACATTTCTGTTTATCTTAGTGTATTTGTGATATTAAAAGAAAATTGTTTTTTCGAAAAGATTTGTTTGTCAGGAAGGAGAATTATTAAAAGAAGGAGAGTTGTAGGAAGGGTAAAAGGAATTGATTAGGAGCCGGAAAAGGAAGAGAAAGTTTTGTAGAAACTTCTCGACCCGCAAGATCGCTCCTAAACTAATACCTGATTGGGGTCCACCCCACCTCCAAAATGAGGTAAAAGGATCTCGGAACCTCTCTGCTTAGGGGTGTCTAAACAGTGGCTCCTAGATCCGAGAGAATGTTGGTTGTACTTGTTCAAGGTAGAAATGAACATAGTATTCCAACGGAAAGAAGAGTAGTTTGATTCACTAGGGACATGGATACACTACCGATTTTTGAAAGCAGAACTATCTGATTAAAAATGGAGAGAGGAATTGTACCCAGTGGAGTCGCCAGAAGTTGTCGGCATATTTTTAGGTTATGTGTTTTGAAAAGGGGGTCGCCTAACAGAAATTGTCGGCGAATTTTAGATTTTAGTTTTAATTTAAATATATATATATATATATGTGATTTAGAAAGTAGTATTTGATTTTGAAAATAATTTTAAAATATGAAATCAAACCGACCTCACATCCCAGATAGTTTATATAAACGAGCGCCGCATCACAAACCGTGTATTTATCCCAAAGAATAGACACACTGTTTGGTGATGGGGCTTGATTAAATAAACTAGAAGATTTGTGACATCCGTTTGGTCTGCGAACCAATTTTATAAGCCGACAAGTTCCCCTGCTTAATATAAATGAATTAAGCAGGGTTTATATTACCTGGGTTCTTAAAATTCCCTATAAGGGCAAGTCCCTATAGTTAATTACATCTTAAGTGACGGGAATCACCTAAGAAAACTCTCGATAATAATCGGTAGTTCGCTCTCAAGAATCTCGAAAGTTTAAGTTTTCAAGGGATTGAATTTTAGAATTTTAATAGGGAATGGATCAAATTTGGAACATTTTGTTTTGGGAATTCAAAGGAAGAAAAGTAGGAGAAATTACAGATTTGAAGCGAACTTCGGTAATTTCCCGACTATCCTATTGTTTGGCTTAGATTTAGGAAAGTCCTAATGTTTATTTAATGTTTTGATCTTTCCAATTTTAATTAATTTGGACTTATATTCGTATGACATGATCATACAAATAGTCTCGAAGATGTGAGGGTTTATGTCGTATCAGACGACTACCTCGGAATCCTAAGACTGGTTAGGGCTTAATTTGCAATGCAAATGCCTAACAAAAGGTTGAGGATTTATGTTGCGCTAGGCAAACTACCTCGAAATCCTATGGCTTGGTTATTTAATTCTAAGAAAGTTTTGCTGAAGTAGACTTAGGTTTCATTGATGACGATGGCCGTGCTGCCCACCATGCTCCGAGCTCCTTGTTGTTGCAGAGGTTTAGTTTTAGAAGTCATAAATCAGGAGATGAGAAAAGTGTTTTGGTTTAGAGAAAATCTTAGAATTCAAGTGCTTTTTAGTGTTTTAGTTAAAACAAATCTTAAAGTTGATTATAACAACACCGGTTAAGATCCCACGGTTCCATCCTTCCGGCATCGTTATTTTTATCGGATTCACTTTGTCCAGATGAATTTGCTAAACTCAACTAAATGAGTTCCACACTTTCATTTAGACCGTGGGAAATCCCGTTAGCAACACGTAGGTTACATCATCCGAGGTATTCCCGATCATCCAACAAGACGTTTTAATTTAGTTGTAATTGTAGTTTTGTGTTACGTTTGTGATTAAATTTTGAATTGTTTTATATTTTGAAATGTTATGGCGGTGAATTTTATCTTGCGGTGACTTTTAACTTAGTTTTGGTTTCGGTTTAGGGACTACCCTAAAGGTTTTGGTTTTCATGCAACGAGTTGTTTATCATGCAAGAAAGGTAAAGTGCATTTGCAATAAAGTAAATTGCAATAAAATAAAAGCGTACTCGGAGGGTCTTCCCGTCATCCCAAGCCGCACTTAAAACACATGTTAAGGCATTTAAATATTTCAACAAGTACCTAGGTAAAGCTAAGGGAAAGGTTTAGGTTATCTATCAAAGTCCTAATCCTATAGCTAGTCATCTCCTATGATGTCTAGGTTCTTGTATTTTGGTTTAAGGACGATTTTCTTCATCAAAGAATAATTAAGTTCAATTGTTCTTATAAACGTCCTATCATATTGAGGAAGTGCTTAAGACAAATCTTAAACATTTTTTCAATATTTCTAGGATCGTTTTAAGTCCAAGAGAATTTAATTATACAAATGAATTAATCGTCCGGGAATTCAAGTTTTGTTGTTATCTTACTCAGTGAACTAGGACATTTGAATATCATATGAGTGAAGTAACACTTCACTTAACGTTCTGTTTAGGAGTTATGACAACAAAAGCTTTCGAGGGTAAATTGATGTTCAAATGGTTTATGATTTAATTTAATTTCAGATAATGGGTTTAAGTTTGGAATAGTGTTTAAGTTGCTTTATATTTATTTTTAAATTCTTTATGTCTTAGGTGATGTTATTTTTAATTCAATTTAATTTAACTTTAATTTAATTTAATTTGGTTTAGTTTTAATTTTAATTTAATTTATTTAATTTAATCTAATTTTAATTTTAACTTGATTTATTTTTTATTTTAATTTAATTTAATTTAATTTAATTTAATTTAATATTATTTAATTTAATTTAATTTAATTTGATTTAATTTAATTTAATTTAATTTAATTTGATTTGATTTAATTTGATTTAATTTAATATGTTTTAATTTAATTTTATTTTATTTAATTTAATTTAATTTAATTTAAATTTTAGTTTAATTTTATTTTTAATTTTAATTTAATATTTTATTTTTTATGTTTTAAAGATGATTTAATTTTAATTGTTAAAGTATTAATTTAATTGAAATTTTAAAAGGATTTAATTTAAATAATTTAACTTTAATTGATTAAGTCTTTTAGCATTTTAAATCTTAAATTTGGATTATCATTTTAATTAGGAATTAAATATTATTGAGATGATTAATTTAGGGATTCTTAAATTAAAGAACAAATCTCTTGCTAATAATATCCCTATTTTAATAATTCCAATTTTATTATTCTTCCAAATTTAATTAATTATTTAATTAAGGTTTATTTTAATTATTTTTAAATTGTTTAATAGGTTTCTACCCTTATTACTCAAATTTCAATCATCCAAGTCAGATTAGGATCAAATATTTTACTCTTTAATTTTATTAAGCCTAAAGTTTTAATTAAAGGTTAAAATTTTAATTACCATTTTGCCCTTCAAGCTTAATAATTTCATAACTCACTAAATTGAGCTTAAATGAACTTGAAATTTTTATATAACTTCACTCATATGTCAATAAAGGCATGAGAGGAGAAAATGTGATTTTTCTGTATTTAATTTATTTATGTAATTATTTTTAGTGGAAAATAGGGATTTCCAAGGAAAATTTAATAATATGACCAAGGAAAAGTTTCTGTCCTTAAGAAAATTATGGGACATTCCTAATGACCAAATGACCACTTGGACCAATTTTAGTGATTTTTTTAATTATATTCTTTTTATTATAATTATTTTGAGTTTTGGAATATTAATTAATTTAAAAATAAAATAAAGGTTGAAAAATGAATTTTATATTTTTCAAAAATCTCTCTAATATCAAGGAAATCAGAAAACAAATCTTTACAATTTTCTGATTTTTCTTTGATTTTTTAGAATTATTTTAGTGGAAATGCTAAAAAATACATTTTTTTAATTTTAAAATTACCTTAGGGCTTTAAAATTTAATATCTCATCATATAGACTTAAGAAAAATATGGGGTTTGTTCCTAAGTGATTAAAATTAAAAATGTGACATTTTGGTGAATTTTATTATTTTTGTGATTTTTATTATTTTTTAATTATTAAAAATATTAAAATAATGCAAAAAATCAACTTTTTTAGAAAATTACAATTTTAATTTTCCTAAATTCCTATGATATCAGAGAGGCTCCAAAACCAATTTGGTGAATTTTTGAATAGTATTTTGAAAGTTATGAATTTTTAAAGTTTAAATTGGCTAAATGGTTTAATCAACCCATTTGGTAGAGCTAACCAAGTCCAATTGACTTCAAATTTTTATGGTGGGTTCCTTTGATCCTAAAGGTCAGCGGAGAATTAATTTCAAGTTAATTTGATGTATGATTAGCTCTAATTAATTAAGGACCTATTTTGGGTGTTTAAGCCAATTAGGGTTATTCCAAGTGGATTAATTCAAAACCTATTTTTCATAGAGTCCTCTGGTCATAAGAAACATCCTCAAATTTTCCTAGAATTTATTTCACAACATGCTAATTATTGGAATTAAAATATTCAGAATAGTGACCTAGAATTAAAAAATCAATAACTCTCCATAGGGGTGGCCTCTAACTTTGGAAAATTTAGGGAATGTTCCCACATTCAGAGGCTTCAAAAGCCCTATGGTCTCATGCCATGGTGAATTCTATACATGCATGGAGAATTGAAAATGTGCAGAGAGTAAATAAATTATTAAAAATAAAATACTTGATGAAATTAAATGATTTCTTTTCCACATTATTCTCCTCTGTTCACTGAGCAAGAGGGTATTTTTATTTTATTTTTCTGATTTTCCTACACAAAGTTATGCATTTTTGAAGTTTAGGGAATTAAATAAATAGGAAAATAACCTAATTTCCTACTTATCCAGCGTGGCGCCCTGTCATCCTCAGCATCTCCGAACGACCACGTGGCGCGTCAACCTTCTAACCCTAATTTCTCACTCGATTCTCAATGAATTTTCGTGTTCTTATGCTCTATGGATTCGTCTTGAGGAGATGAACACATCCATACGGTAAACATGTATTGAAATTGACTCAAATTAAATAGAGAATCTTTGTAAGCTCGGGAAGAAGAGTGAGTCCATACCTTTGCTCAGAGAAGTGAAGCTTCGATCTGAGAGTTGTGTCGCCTTCGATTGGGTCCAAGCAAGCTCCAGATGAAGTCCCTTGGCCTGGTGAATTGTCTAGGTAGGATTTCGACCACAGCCGATTACGAAGCTTGGAGTCTGGAACAGATGGGTGGCCTGGAGAGGGGGCTTTTGCTGGTAAACTTCTTCCCTTGGTCTGGTGAAGGTGTAGGATCAATCAATTTGGGAATTGGTCCATCGTGAAGAAGTGTCCTGGTTTTGTGCTTGAAGTTTGAACTCAAAATTGAGCTCGAGCTGGAGGAATTGGGGCTGGAATCCAGTGGGAATCAAGTGCTCTATGTGTGGAGAGTGGTCTGGAATAATTTTGGCAGAGTTTCCTTAAGGTTGGTTCAGCACCTCTTCATGGCCGAGAGGGGTGGTGTTTAAATAGGAGAGGCTAGAGGCTCTCCCAGGGGGAGTTAGGGACTGAGATCAGCTACTCTTGGCAAGGGAAGAACAGCTGTAATGGCCACTGGCATGGGGCACCTCAACAAGGTGGAATTTCAATGCTTGGCTCCTTCCCATGTCTCGGCCATGGCGTTTTCCGGAGACCCAGGCGGCTGGCCGGCAGGCATGGGTCACCTTCAGGTCTAGGTGGGTCAGAGCTGGAAGTTTGTGCAGTCAATTGGCCATGGACATGTGTAAAGAGATTGGATTAAAATGGTATGGGGGAGAGGCCATTTTGGTTTGATTTGGGTCAACCCATCTTTTTGGGCTAGGTGCACCACCCAAGGCCTGGTTTTGGTCTGAAAAGAGTCACTTGGGTCAGCTAGGAGAAAATGGTGTGGTCTCCATCAAAATAATTTAAGTTAATTTTGGGTTATGGTGTTGCATTAAAGAGGTTAAAATGGCTTAAGGAAGGCTTAGGAAAGGACTCCCTCCTCTTGCCATTAATGGCTTGGTGATAAGTCAAAACCCCCATGGCTTCATGTGGCTTGTCCATGGCTTGCATGTGGCTTCATTTGCTGCATCCTTGGCTTAGGAAAAGTGGATTCATTTATATGAAAAAGGAATTTGTAGATTTTGGCAATTTAGTGTAAAATTTAGATGGTGCTTGATTTAGGTTGATTTGATGATTGATTTGGGACTTAGGAATTGATTCCAATTAAAGGGATGATGAGAAGGAATTGTCATGTGGGCTTTGGGCTTTTGGATTTCACTTTGGATGGGCTTTCAAGATGGTTTAGAGAGTGGGCTTTTAGATTTCAAAACAAATTTTAGGATGAAAATTTGCAAAGGATTGGATCCAATAAGTGTTGAATTTAATTTAGGAATGTTTCATGAATGATTTGGAATCAATTTGAAGTGGTTTGGGCTTGAATTGGGTTGGATTTGGACCTCTTTGGTAAATGGGCCATTGTAGGTCAAATTGGGCTAACTTGGGCCAATGTTGGGCTAGGATTGAAATTTATGTAAAATAAATGTTGGGAAATGTTTATGGGAGTGTTTCAAAGAGGTTTTGGCTTTGGTTGGGTTTTGATTTTGGGGTTTGGGCTTATTTGGGTTAGGTTTGGGTTTAGGTCAAAATTGGGCCTTTTAGCTTTGGGTTGAATTTGAGTGGGGTTTGGGTCTAAATTTTGGGCAAATAATGTTAGTGTTTTGCTTGTGGGGATGTTAGGGAAGGTTTAGAAAATATTTGGGGTTAATTGGAGTTAAATTGGTTTGGTTTGGGCTAGGTTTGGGTCATGGGTCCAAATTGGGCTTTAATGCCAAAAGTGAAATTGGATTCAAATGTCAATCAAATTGGACTTGGATTTGGTCTAGATTGGTGTTGAGAATGTTAAATTGAAGTTTAGAATTGAATTGGACCAGAATTTGGGTCAATTGGATAGGTTTGGTTTAACATTGGGTTCACTTTGGGTTAAAATGGGTCAAATTGGGGGTTTTGATAAAAGTGGGGTAAATGGACAAACTTTTCCCATGGTGTAGTTGAACAAAATGAAATTGGGAATATTTGGGATTTTCTGGAATTTTCTAGGAATTTTCTGAATTTTTGGATTTTTGGGTCAAGAGGGGCATTATGGGTATTTGGAGGGTATTTTTGGAATTCTTGGTATTTTTGGCTATGAATGATCAATTTGAGTGGAGGGGAAATATTCAAGGTTAATTTTAGGGAATTTTGGGTGATTTGGAGATTTTGAAAATTTTGGGTAATTTCAAGGGCATTTGGTAGGTTAGGCGGGTGTAGGGTCCCGGGTCAAAAATTGAAAATTTGCAAAATTGAAGATTGGGTAAATGTAAGTGGAATGAAATCATTTTGGTTAAGCCATGAAGCCATATCAAGCCCACATGAGCCATGAAGGGACTCATTTGAGGTATTCACTATGTTGTTCCTAACCCTCTAGCGAGGGCTTAGGGGTTAAGGACCATCCATGTGAATCACCTTCATGAGTCGGGAGGTCAAGTTGGGTATAGGTGTGGTTTTAGGAGGTGTGTGAAAGTGTAGTGTATAAGTGTAGTGTGTGTGTAAGTCAGCCCTCACCAGACCAGGCCACCCAGGGCAGACCTAAGGCCAAAGAGTCCTATAGGAACCCGTCCTTTAAACTTCCACATTTGATTTCAACCCTCTAGGTGATTAGGGGTTTACAATCAAGTTTATGGAGTTTGCAGGGAGTTAAGAAGTGGTTTGAAATTCTTGGTGGTGGGCCCCAATTCTAATCCTCTAGGATAGTCAAAGGAAAAGCCTAAGGCTAGATCCTAAGTACTAAAAAGAAGAAGAGAAGACCTCATCAAAAATGAGGTCAACACTTCGGAGTCAAGTATTTGGCATTGATTGCAAAGAAATAGATATTATCATTGAAAATAAATATAAAATGAAAAACGTAGGCATACCTATCTGGCGGAGTCAAGTTTTTGGCGTCGTTGCTGGGGAAATTAATTAAAATACAAGAAAATTAAAAAAATCAAAGTTTTTACTTTTTCCTTCTTTTGTTAGTGTGTTTTATTTTATTTTATTTTATTGTGTATGTGTAGTTCAGGTTCTGAAGGACTTGTTCCTTATGATTCTGAATTAGAAAGAAGTATCAGAAAAATCAAAAAAATTAAAAATACTGAAAAAGATAAAAATATTCAAAAAATGGAGAATCAAGAAAATCAAAATGTTAACATCCATCAAAAATTTAGATCTTTTAGAGATTATGCTAACCCTATAGTCGATGAACTTCATGGTAGTATTCAACACCCTACTGTAGTTGCTAATTCATTTGAACTTAAACATGCTATTATCCAAATGGTAGCTAATAATCAGATTGAGGGAGCACCAACTGAAGATCCTAATTTACATCTTGCCATTTTTTTTAGAATTGTGTGCTACTTTTAAATACGTTGGTATTTCGGATGATGCTATTAGACTTAGACTTTTTCCTTTTTCACTAAGGGATAAGGTTAAAATATGGTTAAATTTTTTAGCACATGGATCTATCAGAACTTGGAGTGATTTAGCATAGAAATTCCTTGCTAAATATTTTCCACCATCAAAGACTGCGAAGCTTAGAAATGATATTACATATTTTTGTTAGTTTGAAGGGGAATCTATTTATGAAGCATGGGAATGATTTAAAGATCTCATAAGAAAGTGTCCACATCATTCGATACCAGATTTGTTAATAATTCATACTATTTACAATGGATTAGTTGGATCTCTTAGATCAATGATCGATGCCATTGCTGGTAGTTCATTGATGTCTAAACAGTTTTCTCATGATTATGCTTTAATTGAAGAAATGGCTACTAATAATTTTCAATGGCCTTTTGAAAGGTTAAATCCTATAAAGGTAGCCAATATTCATGAAAATGATGCTTTTGAGATGCTAGTAGATCAAGATGTTGTAATCTAAAGGAAGATAGACCAATTTGAGATGAATTTTTCTCAGCTAATTTCCATGATTGAAGAAAATTCATTAGGCCAAATGGTTGATTCTCAAACTTCACTAGAAACTTTGAATGTTATAAGTAAGCTTAATAACTGTCGGCACGTAAAAATTTATTTATATAATTTTTTAAAATAGGTCGTCCAGTAGAAGCTGTTGATCGCCAGAATTGAAATTCATCTCCCACTTCGGAAGGACTTCCAATTTATATATATATATATATATATATATATATATAATTTAAAAATATAATTTTAATTTTAAAATATGAAATCACATACCTTGAATAGTTTAAATAAATGAGCACTCGTATCAAGCTATGCATCTACCCTGAGGAACAGACACATCGCTTAATATAGAGGCTCAGTTAAATAAACAAATCAAATATTAAATTCGTTTGGTCAGCGAAACCTGTTATGTTGACTGACAGGTTCCCCTATTTAATACAAAAGAGAATCAAATGGAGTTTACATTAATGTTGGGCTCATTTAAGTTCCCTATAAGGGCAATCCCCTATAGTTAATTACATCTTAGATAACCGAAGTCACCTAAGAAAACTTTCAATAAAAATCAGGAAAAGTATTTTTACGACTTCAAGTGGCTCGAGAATCTTCAATGAAATTGTGATAGTCAGAATCCAATAGGTGTGAAAGGCTTAAATTCTGAAACATTTTATTTTGAGGAATCTAAAAGAGGAAGGACTGGGAGAATTAATGGATCCAAGGGGAGATCTTGGTGACCTCCCGATCTATCCTATTATTTGGCTTCAATTTGAGAGAATTATTTATATTTCGTTCTGCCAATTTTTAATTAATTGGGCTTACATTCACTTTGACACCAATTAAGTGAATAGCCAAGAAATTAGGAGGATTTATGTCATATCTGATGACAACCTTGGAAACCTAAAGTGAGTTAGCGCTTATATTACATTAAGTGTAAAGGCCGAAAGAGATAAAGTGAGGGTTTATGTTGCACTAAGCAAGCTACCTCAAAGTCCTATGGATTATTATTTATTTCTAAAGAAAGAAGTTGCTATTGTAGACTTGTTATTTACTCTCTCAGACATATCCTACATCTTCGATCGAGCTACACACGGTGCATGCTCTGAGCTTTTTATTGTTGTAAAATGTTTAGTTTAAGAAGTGACAATCAGGGGATGAGAGAAGTGTCATGTTCTGGAATGTTTAAAATTGAGGTGGCTTAATGTTTTAACTAAAACAAATGTTTAAGTTGATTATGGCGACACCGGTTAGGATCCCACAGTTCCCTCGTTCTGGTTTCACCATTTTCATCGGATTTTCTCAGTCCGAATGAATTTACTAAACCCAACTTAATGAATTCCATACATTTATCCAGATTGGGGGAGATCTCGTTAGCAACACGTAGGTTACCTCCTCCGAGGGACTCCCGGTCATCCAATAAGACGTTTTAATTTAGTTTCACATGTGATCTTTATTTTGTTTGTGATTAAATTTTGAGTTGTTTTATATTTTCAATGTTGTGAGGGTGAATTTTTATCTTGTTGTTTTGTTTTAATTTTGGTTTTGGTTATTATGCAGGGTGTCATAGTTATTTAACATGCAAGCTTGACTAAGTAAGTATATATGCTCTGAAAAGTAGAGCAAGCAAACTAAACTAAACAGGTATGCATGTGCAGAAAAGTAAAGTAAGCAAACTAAACTAAACAGATATGTCTGGTAGGAAATCTGTAGGAACTGTACAAAGAATGGAGTAAAAGTCCGGAAGGACCTTAAGCACGATGGCGCGGAGGACTCAGAGCTGTGTTGTATATATCCCACCCTTAAGTGCTGTCTACCAGACTGTCATCCTACAGAGGACAGTCCTAACTCAATCTAGACAGTCAACCGTGGTCCTTTATAGATTTTTCATTCATTTAAATTTGGATTTCATCCAAGTAAAAATTTATGGGTGAAAGGCTATTTTGTAGTGGAGGTAGTTTTGCATTTTGAAATGTACTTACATATCTTGTAAAACAGTGTGATCCATAGGTTGACCCTCCTAATCGAATTAGGATTACTAGCAACCTAAGGGTGACGGTGGTAGATACCCCTGTCGGCATATTTTTAGGTTGTGTGTTATTTAACGGGGGGGTCGCCTAACAGAAGCTGTCGGTGAATTTTTAATTTAATTAAAATAAATAATTTGAAAAGTAGTATTTGATTTTGAAAATAATTTTAAATTTGAAGGTTTTAAGATATGAGATTAAACCGATCTCACATCCCAAATAGTTTATATAAACGAGCACCGCACCACAAACCGTGTATCTATCCCTAAGGATAGACACAACGCTTGATGGTGAGGCTCGATTAAATAAACTAGAAGATTTGTGACATCCGTTTGGTCCGCGAACCAATTTTATAAGCCGACAAAATTCCCTCGCTTAATATGAAAACATTAAACAGGGTTTATATTACATGGGTTCTTTAAAATTCCCTATAAGGGCAAGCCCCTATAGTTAATTACATCTTAAGTGATGGGAATCACCTAAGAAAACTCTCGATAATAATCAATAATTCTGCTCTCAAGAATTTCAAAGTTTAAGATTTTCAAGGGATTGAAATTTGGAATTTCAATAGGGAATGGATCAAATTTGGAACATTTTGTTTTGAGAATCCAAAGGAAGAAAACTAGGAGAAATCACAGATTTGAAGCGAACTTCGGTAATTTCCCGACTATCCTATTGTTTGGCTTGGATTTAGGGAAGTCCTAATATTTATTTAAATGTTTTGATTTTGCCAATTTTAGTTAATTAGGACTTATATTTATATGATAGAATCATACAAATAGCCTCGAAGATGTGAAGGTTTATGTCGTATCGAACGACTACCTCGGAATCCTAAAACCGGTTAGAGCTTAATTTACATGACCCGATCATGCAAATGCCTAACAAAGGTTGAGGGTTTATGTTGCACTAGGCAAACTACCTAGAAGTCCTATGGCTTTGTTGTTTAGTTCTAGGAAAGTTTTGCTGAAGTAGACTCGAGTTTTCGCTGATGACGATGGCCGTGCCGCCCACCATGCTCCGAGCTCCTTGTTGTTGCGAGAGGTTTAGTTTTAGAAATTATAAATCAGGGGATGAGAAAAGTGTTTTGGTTTAGAGAAAATCTTGATTTCCAAGTGTTTTTTTTATGTTTTAATTAAAACAAATCTTAAAGTTGATTATAACGACACCGGTTAAGATCCCACGGTTCCATCCTTCCGGCATCATTATTTTTATTGGATTCACTTAGTCCAGATGAATTTGCTAAACTCAACTGAATGAGTTCCACACTTTCATTTAGACCGTGGAAATCCCGTTAGCAACACGTAGGTTACATCATCCGAGGTATTCCCGATCATCCAACAAGACGTTTTAATTTAGTTGTAATTGTAGTTTTGTGTTCCGTTTGTGATTAAATTTTGAGTTGTTTTATATTTTGAAATGTTGTGGCGGTGAATTTTATCTTGCAATGACTTTTAACTTGGTTTTGGTTTCAGTTTTAGGGACTATCCTAAAGGTGTGAGTTTTCATGCAACGATTGTTTATCATGCAAGAAAAGTAAGTGCAATGCGGTTAAATAAATTGTAATAATGTAAATTGCAAGAAAGTAAATTGCAATAAAATAAAAGCTTACCCGGAGGGTCTTCCCGTCATCCCAAGCTGCACTTAAAACACAATTAGAATATTTAAGCAAGTTCCTAGGTAAAGCTAAGGGAAGGGTTATGGTTTTCTACCAAATTCCTAATCCTATAGCTAGTCATTTCCTATGACGTCTAGGTTCTTTGTGTTTTTGTTTGAAGACGATTTTCTTCATCAAAGAATAATTAAATTCAATTGTTCTTATAAATGTCCTATCATATTGAGGAAGTGCTTAAGAAGAATCTTAAACATCTTTTCAATATTTCTAGGAATTTTTTAAGTCCAAATGAATTAATCGTCCGAGAATTCAAGTTTTGTTGTTATCTTGCTCAGAGAACTAGGACATTTGAATATCCTATAAGTGAAGTAACATTTCATTTAATGTTCTGTTTAGGAGTTAAGATAACTAAAACTTTCAAGGGTAAATTGGTATTCAAATGATTTGATTTAAGTTAAAGGGTTTAAATTTGGAATAGTGTTCAAGTTGCTTTATATTTAATTTCTTTCTGTTTTAGGTGTTGTTATTTAATTCAATTTAATTTAATTTAATTTAAATTAATTGAGTTTTAATTTAATTTAATTCAATTTAATCCAATTTAGTTTGATTTGATGTTACATTAAATTAATTTAATTTAATTTAATTTTAATTTAATTTGATTTAATTTAATTTAATTTAAATTTGATTTAATTTAATTTAATTTTATTTAATTTAATTTAATTTAATTTAATTTGATTTAACTTAATTTGATTTAATTTGGTTTTATTTATTTAATTTAATTTAATTTAATTCATTTAATTTAATTTAATTTGTTTATTTAATTTAATTTAGTTTAATTTAATTTAATTCAACTTTTAATTCTAATTTAATTTAATTTAATTTAATTTAATTTAATTTACTTAATTTAATTTAATTTTTTAATTTAATTTTATTTTTTTATTATTTTTTTTATTTAATTTTTTTTTAAAAGAGTTTAATAATTTAATTTTAGTTTAATGATTAAGCCTTTTAATATATTTTAAATTTGAGTTATCATTTTAATTAAGAATTGAATATTAATGAGATAAGTAATATAGGGATTTTTAAATTAAAGAATAAATCTCTTCCTAATAATATCCCTATTTTAATAATTCCAATTTTATTATTCTTCCAAATTTAATCAATCATTTAATTAAAGTTTAATCATTTTAAATTGCTTAATGGGTTTCTACCCTTTAATTATTTAAATTTCAATCATCCAAATCAGATTAGGATCAAATATTTTACTTATTAATTTTTTATTAAACCTAAAGTTTTAATTAAGGATTAAAGATTTTAATTACCATTTTACCCTTTAAGCTTAATAATTTTATAACTCACTAAATTAAACTCAAATGAACTTGAAATATTTATGTGACTTCACTCATATGTCAATAAATACATGAGAGGAGAAAATGTGATTTTTCTATATTTAATTTATTTATATAATTATTTTTGGTAGAAAATAGAGATTTTCAAGGAAAATTTAATAACATGACCAAGGGAAAGTTTCTGTCCTTAAGAAAATTAGGGAACATTCCTAATGACCAGAGGATCACTTGGACCAATTTTGGTGATTTTTTGAATTATATTATTTTTATTATAATTATTTTAAGTTTTGGAGTGTTAATTAATTTAAAAATAAAATAAATGTTGAAAAATGAATTTTATATTTTTCAAAAATCTCTCTGATATTAAGGAAATCAGAGAAGCAAATTTTGCAATTTTCTGATTTTTCTATGATTTATCATAATTATTTTAGTGAAAATGCTAGAAAATACATTTTTTTAATTTTAAAATTACCTTAAAGCTTTAAAATTTAATATCTCACTAAATAGACCTAAGAAAAATATGGGGTTTGTTCCTAAGTGATTAAAATTCAAAATGTGACATTTTGGTGAATTTTATTATTTTTGTGATTTTTATTATTTTTTAATTATTAAAAATATTAAAATATTATTAAAAATCAACTTTTTTAGAAAATTGAAATTTTAATTTTCTTAGGTTCCCCTGATATCAGAGAGGCTCCAAAACCAATTTGGTGAATTTTTGAAAGGTATTTTAAAAGTTATGAATTTTTAAAGTTTAAAATGGCTAAGTGGCTTAATCAACCCAATTAGTGGGGCTAACCAAGTCCAATTGACCTCAAACTTTTATGGTGGATTCCTCTGATCCTAAAGGTCAGTGGAGAATTGATTTCAAGTCAATTTGATGCATGGTTAACTCTAATTAATTAGAGACCTATTTTGGGTGTTTAAGCCAATTAGGGTTGTTTTAAATGAACTAAGTCAAAACCTATTTTTCCTAGGGTTCTCTGGTCATAAGAAACATCACCAAATTTTCCTAGAATTTATTTCACAACATGCTATTTATTGGAATTAAAATACTCAAAACAACAACATGAATTTGAAAAATCAATAACTTTTTATAGGGATGGCCTCGACTTTGGAAAATTCGGGGAATGTTCCCAAATTCGGAGGCTTCAAAGCCCTATGGTCTCATGCCATGGTGAATTGTATACATGCATGGAGAATAAAAAGTATGCAGAGTAAATAAATTATAAAAAATAAAATACTTGATGAAATTAAATGATTTCTTTTCCACATTATTCTCCTCCGTTCACCGAGCAAGAGGATATTTTTATTTTATTTTTCTGATTTTTCTACACGAGTTATGAATTTTTGAAGTTTAGGGAATTAAATAAATCAAAAAATACCCTAATTTTCTATTTATCCACGCGGCGCCAACTCATCCTCGGCATCTCCGAAACGCCGCGTGTCGCGCTCCCATTTGACGCCGCCACCTGAGTCAGCAACCCGGGCCCCGCGGTTCTCGTACCGTCTCCTGGTCCGACGCCATCTGAGTCGTTCGTCCGTGCGTGTATTGAATGGACGGCATCCGTTCATCGTCCCCGAGCGTCCTCACCCGAGAGCCGTCCACACTAAATCCCTAAGATCTCACTCGATACTCAATGGATTTTCATGTTCTTATGCTCTATGGATTCGTCTTGAAGAGACGAACACATCTATACGGCTATCATGCATTGAAATTAAAGCATTCGAAATGGAGAATCTCTAGAAGCTCGGGATGAAAAATTAGCTCATACCTTTGCTCGCAGAAGTGTGGCTTCAATCCGAGAGTTGTTGCACCTTCGATTGGATCCCGACGAAGCTCCGGATGAAGTCTCCTGGTCCAGTGAATTGTCTAGGTGTGATTTCGACCAAGCCCGATCACAAAGCTTGGAGGCTGGAGCAACCCGGGTGGCCTCGGAGATGGGGCTTTGCTTGGTGGACACCTTCCCTCGGTCCGGTGAAGGTGTAGAACCAATCAATTTGTGGATTGGCTCACCGTGGAGAAGTGTCCCGATTTTGGGTGGAATTTCAGTTGGGAAATTGGATTTTATCGGTGGGGATTAGAGGCAAATTGACACTCGGGCTCAACCGCTTCAAGGGTGGAGAAGGGTTTGGAATAATTTTGGCGAGTTTCGGCAAGGTTTTTTGTAACTCCCCTCCATGGCCGTGAGGGTGAGGGGTTTAAATAGGAGAGGCTGGAGAGCCTTCCGGGGGAGTTGAGGCATGGGATCGAGCTGCCTGCGGTGAGGAGAAGAACAGCTATAGTGACCATTTGGCATGGGGCGGCTCGGCAAGTGGGAATTCCAAACTTTGGCTCCTCCCGAGGTCTCGGCCATGGTGTTTTCCGGCGATCCGGGCGGGCTGGCCGGCAGGCATGGGTCACCCTCGAGTCCAGGTGGGTCCGGGTTGTAGGTTTGTACAATCAATCGGCAATTGCCATGTGTAAAGGCTTTGAATTAAAATGGAATGGGGAGGGGGTCATTTTGGCCTTAATTTGGTCAACCCATTGGTTTGGGTTGGGTGCACCTCCCCATGGCCCGATTTTGGGCCGAGAGGATCGGTTGGGTCGCCCAAGGGAGAGTGGTGTGGTCTATATCCATGATGAGGTGGCTAAACATGGTTTAGTGTGTGACATGCTTAAGGTAAAAAATGCTTAATGAAAGATTAGGAAAGGGGCCCCTCCTTTTACCATTAATGGCATGGTCACATGTCAAGCCTTCCATGGCTTCATGTGGCTTATCCATGGCTTGCATGGCTTGTCTTTGGCTTGGGGAAAGTTGAGTCAATTTCATGGAAATGGGTTTTAAGAATTTTGGATATTTTGGTGAAAATTTGCATGAAGCTTGATTTGGAATGGTTTAATTGATGATTTTGAAACTTAGGGGTGATTTTGATTAAACGGATGATGAGGGGAAATGCCATGTGGGCTTTGGATGGATTTGGGCTTTTGAATGTGGTGAAGTGGGCTTTTAGGAAAGTTTAAGGGGAATGGGCTTTTTTGATTTTAGGATGGGCATTTGGGTAAAGATTTTGTGAAGAACTTTGTCAAATAAATGTCATAATTGGTTTAGTGGATGTTCTATGAAGGGCTAGGAATCAATTTGGTGTGATTTGGAGTTGAATTGGTTCGAATTTGGATTTATTTGGTAAGTGGGCCTATATAGGTCAAATTGGGCTAACTTGGGCTAATGTTGGGCTAGGGTTGAAATTGATATAAAATCAATGTTGAGAAATGTTTATGGGAGTGTTTCAAAGAGGTTTTGACTTTGGTTGGGCTTTGATTTTGGGGTTTGGGCTCATTTGGGTTAGGTTTGGGTTTAGGTCAAAATAGAGCCTTTTAACTTTGGGTTGAGTTTGAGTGGGGTTTGGGTCTAAATTTTGGGCAAATCATGTTAGTATTTTGTTTGTGGGAATGTTAAGGAAGATTTAGAAAAGATTTGGGGTTAATTGGAATTGAATTGGGTGAGTTTGGGTTAGGTTTGGGTCATGGGTCCAAATCGGGCTTTAAGGCCAAAAGTGAGATTGGATCCAAATGTCAATCAAATTGGGCTTGGATTTGGTCTAGATTGGTATTTGGGATATTGCATTGAAGTTTAGAATTGAATTGGACCAAAATTGGGGTCAATTGGGTAGGTTTGGTTTGACATTGGGTTCACTTAGGGTTAAAATGGGTCAAATTCGGGGTTTTGACAAACGTAGGGTAAATTGACAAAATTGGCACATGGTGTAGTTGGACAAAATGAAATTGGGAATATTTGGGATTTTCTGGAATTTTCTGGGAATTTTCTGAATTTTTGGATTTTTAGGTCAAGAGGGGTATTTTGGGTATTTGGAGGGTATTGGGAGGTTTTCTTGGAATTTTGGTATTTTTGGATATGGATGATCAATTTAAGTGATGTGGAAATGTTTGGGAATGATTTTGGAGAATTTTGGATAATTTGGAAATTTTGAGAAATTTGGGTAATTTCTGGGGTTTTGGGTAAGCTAGCGGGTGTAGGGTCCCGGGGTCAAAAATTGAAAATTTGGAAAATTGAAGATTGGGTGGATGTAAGTAGAAAGAAGTCATTTTGGTTGAGCCATGAAGCCATGTCAAGCCCATGTGAGCCATGAAGGGACCCATTTGAGGCATTCACTATGTTGTTCCTAACCCTCTGCGCAAGGGCTTAGGGGTTAAGGACCATCCATGTGAATCACCTACATGAGTCGGGAGGTCAAGTTAGGTATGGGTGTGTGAAAGTGTAGTGTATAGGTGTAGTGTATAAGTGTAGTGTGTGTGTAAGTCGCCCCTTCACTGCACCGAGCCACCTGTGGCGGTCCTAAGGCCAAAGAGTTCTATAGGAACTCATCCTTTAAACTTTCACATTTGATTTCAACCCTCTAGGTGATTAGTGGTTCTACGGTCGAGTTTGTGGAGTTTGCAGGGAGTTAAGAAGTGGTTTGAATTTCTAAAAGGTGGGTCCCAATTCTAGTCCTCTAAGACAGTCAAAGGAAAAGCCTAAGGCTAGATCCTAAGTACTAAAGAGAAGAAGAGAAGACCTCATCAAAAATGAGGTCAATAACCCCGAGGATGGGCAAATAGTGTCGTGAATTCCTTCCTCTACCCTCTCCAAGGTCTCTGAGTCAAGAGGCACTATTCTAGAAATTTCTCGTATCCCTCTCTAAAACAATGTCATCATCGTCCTCCCTAACCATCCTACTTATAGTCTTACTTGATGGCCACACATATATCAGAAGGCTATACGTGCGTGTTTATGAGTCCTAAATAAGCACAGGACCTAGGCCAAGAAGTAAGAAGAAACGAAGGACAGGGGACAAGGAAGAGAAAGAGGAGGAAATGATCATGTCTAAAACACGACATGACGGAGACGGGTCATTCCTCAAAACCGCACAAAGTAAAGGACAAAATAAGCTCCGTATGTGGTACAAGGAGCATCTACAAGGTATGTAAAGTAAAGAAAGGACAACCCCTCCAATGTGATGAGATGAGCATCTGAAAAGTATGTAACTGAGGCATGCAGAGTCACAACAAAAAGCCACAAAAGAGGGCCAAATAGCCCACATAAGTAGAAAAAAAAAGGAACGAGCCCAACAAGGAATGGTGGTAAAAAAATGGGCAGCATAATGGCGTTATAACGCCTTTCCACACCTGCAACTTCCACAACCAAAGCAATGTAACAAGCATGTATATAGAAATGTTTAATTCTCCACATTCATGATGATGCAACAACAAAACAACATAAGCATAGGGTACCAAAATAGGTAGAGAGTTTGTTGAAGCAATGTAAAGAGCAAATGTGCAAGTAAAGTGTCTCACAAGTGAAAGCAAATTAAACGTGAATCATATCTCACAATTCCCTCTTTTAAGTAGTAAGCAAACCATTTCCTCTCTTTCAAGCAACACAAATAGTACTCACAAGGATGGATTTTAAATGAGGGCAGCAAGAACATAATTTAAACCGACTCACAAGGTGACCACCAATACAACTCTTAGCAAAGAAATTTTTAAAACCAACTTGGGACATGCCAAATAATGGGATTTTAATATAGGGGCAGCAAAGAGGTATGTAAAACCAACATATGTAATGGCTGCCAATACAAAATTTTCACTTAGAGACAACATAGAATTGGTTTAAACCAATCCCAAACAAATGTATGAGTGCTGATTTTCACTTTTGGAAAGCATATGAGTGGTCTAGGTCAACTCCAAACAATTATAAAAATGCAGATTTTTTATTTAAACAAGTATAGGATTGATCCAAACTAACTCCACATAATTGTACAAGTGCAAATTTTGTGTTTTTAGCAAGCATAGATATGATGTAAACTCATCCAAAGTAACTTCACAAGTGCAAATTTTTACTTTAGGCATGCTTAGGAGTGATTTAAATCAACTCCTCATAAGTAGCTAAGTGCAAATTTTTTCCTTACGCGTGCATAAGAGTGATGGCAATCATCCAAATTTGCAATGAACATAATCAAAAAAGTACCACATGCTTATATGTAACAATCCCCCTCTTCTCCAACAAATATTTGATGCTAATAGCCACCTCCACAAGTGTCAAATGCATGTGAAATGTAGAGCTCTTAAATGTAGCATGTGAGTGTTTTAAAATTTGGTGAAGTGTATGTGGAATGTAGAATGTAAAACTTTTGGATGTAGCATGTGGGGGTGCTAAAAGTAAAGTGAAGTATTATGTAAAAAAAAGGATTTCAGGTACAGAATGCGGTGAAATTTTTCAAAAACAAAGCCCAAGTGTTGCATATGTGAAGGCTTGGTGAAATAAGTGAAAAACAAGCATGTAGGATCTCATTCATGAGTGCTTCAAAAGTGAGGATTTTGTAATCTGAATTTTGCACAAAACCTCACTAAACCATTTCCAACTTGCACATGAAATAAATAAAGTTTTAAGCATTTGATACATAAGCTTTGGCTCTCCAAAAAGAGCAAACAACCTTTCCAACAAACCTTCCATCTTCCACAAAAAAATGATAAAAGTTTTAAACATTTTAAGCATGAGTTTAGCCATTTAAGAGGAGAGAAAAAAATCCTCTTGAAATACCATATGAAGCAAGTAAATTTTCAACCTTTAAGCATGCATTTTTAGCCAACATAAAGAGGGGTTAAAGGGGCTATGAAATGCTATATGAAACAACCATAATATTAAGCCCCTTAAGCATGAAATTTCGGCTAACCATGGGAGGACAAAAAGATCTTTAAAATAGCATGTGAAACTATCAAGCCTTTAAACTTTTAAACTCATAGAAATGCCATGTGTATTGATTAAATTTTATAACACTTCAAGCATGCCTTTTGGCTATCAAAGAAGTTCAAGAAAATCACTTGAATTGATGCACAAAGAGAAAGCCTAATACATAGAGTTTCCAAAATTTTAAAAGCCTCCTCAAGCTCTCTTGCCACCATACATACAAATATAAAGATAAAACATAACAAAATTTATTTTTGTGAACCTTCATGTTCATATTACCTTCACATGATATGAAGCCTTTAGGAATAGAAGCATCACCACTAAATTTCATGAGTCAACATAAGGAGCAAATGCCACTAGCAAGTTTAAATTATCCTCGACCAAATTTCATGAGTCAAAGAGAGCACAAATATGAGCAAGACTTAACCCTTCCACCAAGTTTATGAATCAAAAAGAGAGCACAAAAATTAGCAAGCTTTTCTTCCATAAATTTTATGAACCAAAAAGAGAGCCCAAACATTAGCAAGCTTTTCTTCCATCCAATTTTTGAACAAAAAAGAGAACAAACATTAGCAAGCTTTTCTTCCATCAAGTTTATGAACCAAAAAGAGAGCACAAACAATAGCAAGCTTTTCTCTTCCTCCACCAAAATCAAAGAGAACAAACATTAGCAAGCTTTTCTTCCATTAAGTTTATGAACCAAACAGAGAGCACAAACATTAGCAAGCTTTTCTATTCCTCCACCAAAACCCAACTTTTTCTTGAATAACTTTCTTTCCCCTTTTTTTAATAAAATGAAACTTGTAACATATAATGTGAGGAGGAAAAAAACTAGCTAAATCAACCAAGTAAGCCCCAAGATGAATCGATCCTAACATCCAAAAGCAAGAAACCAAAAAAATTAAGGAGTTAAGGGGATTACCACTTGAAATGAGGCACCAAAGCAAAGCTAAAAATAAACTTAGAAGAATTTTGGGCAGCACTTCCCCTTCCAACTTCAATTTTCAGCCAACCCAAACAAGGCCAATAAGGGCCATTAAATAGGCAAAGAAGAAGAAGAGGAAGAAGGGCAAAATGAGCCATTGAATTAACCAAGGTGTAAGGACCCTTGGTAGCAAGCAAGATGAAGCCATTAGACCACTTTTAAGGTGATAGAGGTGAAAGAAATGATGAGAAGTGACCAAAAGCTGCCATTGATTGGATTGAAGCAAAGATAGGAAGAAAGAGCCAAGCCTTGGAAAAGAAGTAAGGAGGAAGCCACACCATGGGATATTCGGCCATGGGTAGGTCAAAAGTCACTACTAAGAGGAAGGAGGGGGGTTAGGATTCGTAAATTGAGAGGGGAAGGGGGGGTGCGGTTAGGTTAGGTTTAGAAAATAAAAAAAAAGTTTTAATTAGTTATTTACTTACTCGTACGCGCCGATTTTGGTACCGTTCGCCCGTCCGTCGAACCATAGCAAATTATATATGCTTCCCAAGTAATTTCAACATTTCAGACGCAACAACATAGTCCGTTTCAAAATATGAGGTCGTTTGGGCAACCTCATCGTCAATCAGGTCAAAAATGTCAAATTTGGGACTTTTAATGAAATCGTGTTAAATTGACAAAATTAGGATACGGTGTAGTTGAAGAAAATGAAATTGGGAATTTTTCAAAGATTTTAGAAATTTTTGGAATTTTTTAAAATTTTGGGCTAAGGGTATTTTGGTAATTTTGGGGGGTTTTAAGGTAAGTGGTAAAAAAGTTAAATTAAAGGCTCAGGGTAGCACAAAATGAAATTTGGAGTCAAACGAGAGTGTTCGGGGGCATTTCTGACCAATGCAGACGATTTTACGAACCCTGGAATGTCTTTCAAGTATCGGCTTTTTTGGTTACGAGGGGCTCACTGGTTTCTTGGAAGTATAACATGTTTACAGTCAAACTTCTCAGTGCAATGAGCGGAACACTCTGGAATGATTTTTTGGAGAGCTAGGGTTATTCTGAGAAGTTTTGGGTTTTAGGTCCCTTTTCAGGGGCAATTTGGTAATTTGGGCCGATTTGGGGCAATTTTAGAAATTTTGGTAAATGTGAGTAATTTTGGTCAGTTTGAGTGGTTGGAGGTATTTCAGAATGATTTTTGGGCATTTTGTAAATTTATGGAGATTTTGGGAATTTTGTGGAGTTTTAGGAATTTGTGTCAAAATTGGAGAATTTGGTAGGATTTCAGAATTCAATTTGGGATGTCAAGCTGTTTAAGTTACAGAACAAAAGTGACTCTCTTTGGTCCTCTATGTGTTAATCTTGGTCACCTTAAGCAATAGGCTTAGGGTTAGTGGGACCACACACATGAATGTCCAAAGGGTTAGAGGATCAAAATGGGATGTGTTTGGTTTAAAATTGTGAGTGTGGAGTGTAAGTGTAAGTGCGAGAGCTCCAGACCTCCAAGGGTAGATCCTAAGGCATGACCACTTATAGGGAATCCTATTTGGTCTTTATTATGTTTAGCTTTGTTCCCCTTAGAGATTAGGGGTTAGACAATAACATCTGAAAGCTCTAAGCTAAGAAAGCAAGCATGTGTAATTTCTATGTGGTAGGGTTCCACTTCTAGTCTTCTAAGAAAAGTCACCAAGAGAGTCCTATGGCTAGACCATGGGCTATCTAAGAAGGAACTAAACCTCAACCAAAAGTGAGGGCAACAATAACCCATATTCCATATATTGTAACTCAGGTTGGAAAAACAATCCAAACTTTAACTGGAATACCAATAATCAAGGTGGTAGTAATCAACAATCGGGGAAAAACTAAGTAAACCCGTTAGGAAACAGGAACAATCAAGGGAATAATAATTATAGACCAAACTATCCTCCAGGTTTAAACAATACTTCCCAATTTAAGGAGAAGAAGTTTGCTATAGAAGAAGTGGTGTTACAAATGGGAAATCAATTGCAAAGCCAAGGAGCCACAATAAAAAATATTCATAATCAATTGGGACAAATTGCTAATTCATTAAGTAATAGATCCCAAGGAACACTTCCAAGTAATACTGAAGTAAATCCAAGAGACAATAATAAAGAGTAAGTAAAAGCTATTCAATTGAGAAGTGGAAGAGAGTTGGAAAGTAGAGTTCAAAAAGAGATTGAAGTTGGGAAAGAAGAGATTGAAGAACCAAAAGAGGATGCACCGAAAGGCTTAGAAAGACCTCTTTCTCCACCTAAGATTGATTTAGAAAAGCCACCACCTCCATTTCCTCAGAGATTTTGACAACAAATGTTGGATAAGCAATTTTCTTAAGTTCTTGGAGATATTTAAAAATCTTACAATCAATATTCCATTTGTTGAAGCCTTAGAATAAATGTCAAGCTATGTGAAATTAATGAAGGATATTCTCAACAGAAAAAGGAAGTTTAAAAATAATGAAACTGTTGCACTTAGTGAGGAGTGCAGCATAATAATTCAGAAAAAGCTTCCTAAAAAGCTTAAAGATCCTGGTAGTTTCACAATTTCATATGCAATTGGAGATAGATTTTATGGAAAAGCTTTATGTGATTTGGTTGCAAACATTAACCTTATGTCATTATCAATATTCAAAAGATTGTGATTATGAGAAATAACCCCTACTACTGTAACTCTGCAATTAGTGAATCCTTCAATCACATATCTTAAAGGAGTTATAGAAGATGTTTTGGTGAAAGTGGATCAATTTATCTTTCTTGTTGATTTTATTTTGTTAGATATGGAGGAAGATGAAGAGATAACCATAACTTTATGGAGATCTTCCCTAGCCACAGGTAGAGTGATGATAGATGTGCAAAAGGGGAATTAATGATGAGAGTCAATGACCAAATTGTTACATTCAATATTTCAAAATCAATGAAATATCCTGCAAGAGGTAAAGATGATGAATGTTATAGGATGGATGTTATTAGATATTTGAGTGAATGCCATTTCAAATCAGCTTATGAAAGAAACCTGAAAGTGAAGAAATGGAACACGAGCAAGAAGAGGAATTACAACATCCTGAAGATTTTCATGAGGAAGATTTAAATTACGTTCATTAAAATTTTGAATTGTTGGACATGACTCAGAAAGATGATTCTTTTGGTGCATCAATTGAGAAACCTCCTAAACTTGATTTAAAGTTTCTTCCTATACATTTGAAATATGTCTTTTTAGGTGATTCCTCAACTTTGACAATTATAATTTCCTCTCATTTGATTGAAAAATAAGAAGATAGTTTGCTTGAAATTTTAAAGAAATATAAGAAAGCCTTTGGATGGAAAATAACTGACATTAAAGGAATCAGTCTTTCTTAGGGAGGAGTTACTGTGACTGTTAATGAAAGAATGAAATTATACTAATAAGACAACTTACAGGGTGGCAAATATGCATTGATTATAGAAAATTAAACCTTGCAACCAGGAAGGACCATTTTCCACTTCCCTTTCAAGATTAGATGTTGAATAGACCAGCTCGGCATAAATACTTTTTTTTTCTTGATGGATATACTGGTTACCACCAAATACAAATTGCTCATGAGGATCAAGAGAAAACAACATTTACCAGTCCTTATGGTACATTTGCTTTTAGAAGAATGCCCTTTGGTTTATGTAATGCCCCTGCTACATTTCAGAGATTTATGATGGCAATTTTCTGTGATTTAATTGAAAAAGAAATTGAAGTTTTTATAGATGACTTTTCAGTGTTTGGAATTTCATTTGAATCATGTTTAGAACATCTGCCAAGTGTTCTTAAGCACTGTGAAGAAACTAAATTTTTCCTTAACTGGGAAAATGCCAATTTATGGTAGTAGGAGGAAATATTTTGGGACATCATATATCAGAAAAAGGTATGGAGGTAGATCGTGCAAAAATTCAAATGATCTTTAATTTACCTTGCCTAAAAAATGTAAAGGGAATTAGAAGTTTTTTGGGACATACTGGATTCTATAGGCATTATATTAAAAACTTTTCAAAAATTTCAAAACCTTTATGTCGTTTACTGGAAAGTGATGTGATTTTTTATTTTGATGATGAATGCCTAAAAGCTTTTGAAACATTAAAACAAAAATTAATCACTGCGCTTGTAATTATTTTACCAAACTGGGAAAAACCTTTTGAATTAATGTGTGATGCTAGTGATTATGCAATTGGAGTTGTTTTAGGTCAGAAAAATGATAAGATTTTCAAAGTAATTTACCATGCTTATAAAACTCTTAATTAAGCTCAAGTTAATTATACCACTACTGAGAAAGAGTTACTAGCTATAGTATTTGCCTTCATAAATTTCGATCATAATTAATTGGAACAAAATGTGTGGTGCATACTGATCATTCTGCTATTAAATATTTAACAAAGAAGAAGGATGCAAAATCGAGACCGGTAAAATGGATTCTTCTGTTGCAAGAATTTGATTTTGAGATAGTAGATAGGAAGGGTGCTGATAATCAAATTGTTGATCATATGTCCAGGCTTGAAACTGAAAAATCTCTTTGTGATGTTGAAAAAATCAATCAACATTTTCCTGATGAAAAATTGTTCACTATTAATGAGTGGTGTGTTCCGTGGTATGTCGACATTGTAAAATTTATTTTCAGTGATATTTTGACCCTATGGTTTGACATACCAGGAGAGGAACAAATTTTTATCTGAAGCGAAGACTTATCTTTTGGATGACTCATTATTATATAAACAAGGAAAGAATCTGATCATTCAAAGATGTGTGTCTTTAGAAGAAACTTATGAAATTATTTAAAAAAATCATAATTTTGATTATGGGGGACATTTTGGAGTTGATAAAACTGCATATAAAATCTTACAATCTGGATTTTATTGGCCTACAAGTTTTAAGGATGTTAATGCTTATATTAAAAATTGTCATAGATGTCAGCGTGTAGGCAATATTTCTAGAAGAAATGAGATGCTCCTCAATTACATGTTTCCAGTTAAAATATTTGACGTTTGGGGATTAGATTTCATGGGACCATTTACACCAACTTTCGGAAATACATACATTTTGATAGCAGTAGACTATGTATCTAAATGGATAGAAGTTGTTGATTTACCTCGATGTGATGCTCAAAGTGTTGCAAAGTTATTAAGAAAGAATATATTTTACAGATTTAGAATACCCAGAGTTATCATAACTGATGGGGGAAGTCATTTTGAAAATGCGATTATGGAAAAGCTAGCAAAGAAATATCATATTAACCATCACATTGCTACTGCTTATCATCTGCAGACAAGTGGTTTGGTTGATTTATCAAATCATGAAATTAAAAGAATATTGGAAAAGACTGTTAATCTAAACAGAAAGGATTGGTCAATCAAACTGGATTATGTTTTATGGGCCTATAGGAATGCCTACAAAACTCTTATAGGAATGTCCCCAAATAGGCTAATTTTTTGAAAAGCTTGTCATTTACAATTGAACTTGAGCATAAAGCATATTAGGCTATTAAAAAGTTTAATTATAATTTGAAAGATGATGGAGAAAAGAGATTATTGCAATTGAATGAGCTTGAAGAGATAAGGAATGAATCTTATGAAAATGCTAAGATTTATAAAGAAAAGATGAAGTTATGGCATGATCGGAAGATTCTTACTAAAATTCTTGAGCTAGGATAAAAAATTTCGTTTTATAATGCTAGATTAAAAATATTTGCTGGAAAACTTAAGTCCAGGTGGATGGGCTCATTTATTGTGATGAAAGTTTATTCCTATGGTGCTGTGGATATTCAAGATCCTATGACTAGAAAAATATTTAAAGTTAACGGACATAGACTTAAACCTTATTTTTTAGTCAATCAATTTAAACCTGTGAGAATCTGATGTTGGGTCACTTAGAATAAGCTCTGGGTGTTGAAGACGTTAAACCAAGCACTTTGTGGGAGGCAACCTATAGTTATCGGTGCGCTTAGCTTTATGTTTGCTTTGTGTGTTTTGTTTGTTTTGATTTGAGATTATGTGGTAGTATTTTAAAGTTTATATGACATAGTAGTGTTGTTTGGACCTTATTTGATGACTTAGAGGAGTCAGAATGAAGATTTGGATGTTTAGCAGATTTGTGCTAAAATGAGCACAGGCGGCTATGCGCCGCAGGTTGGCGCTTAGGCGCTGAAGTTACAAAAAATTTGAAAGGTGGGGTTATAGAAGCCTAAGTCATATGGAATTATATATTTTGGAGTTTTAACACATCTAGAGTCTGTTTTAAGACTTTCTAAGTCTATAAAAAAGGCCCTGAATTAGAGAAATACTTGCCTTAGTCCCTATTTTCATTCCTGAGTTTAAGGGAAAGTATTTTGAGTGCAAAAATGTCTCCTTGGGAAAGCAAAGTTAAGAAGAAAGAGGAAACTAACAAGATGAAGTTCATTAGTGAAAGTGCGCAAGAATTATTCAATGGATATCTGGTCGTTAGTATTCAAGAAATTGCATAAAGGCTTGCAAAGATCGAGGATGATGTGGCTTCAATCGAAGCAAAGGTAAATGAAACTAACACACATTTAGAGCGCATGGGATGGCAACTTAAAATGCAATTCAATCATACAAGTCATGTGGAAGAAGCGGACAAAGCGATGTTTCTGAAAAATAAATTGTTAGAAGAAGTAGATGTGAGAGTTTTTAATCATTGCCTGTTTTATCAGATTTATATTCCAGATGATTCAAATAGAAATAATGGTGATTCTGGATATATTCCGCTTACTGGAGATTGGAATTAAATTAAGTTTAGTCTTGTGATTTGGTTTTTTATGTTTAGTGTTTTGTCTTCGTGTGTGTTTTATTGCATTTTAATTTGATGTTTGTTACATTTTAATGATGTATATTTGTGTTTAATGATTTGAGTTATGAACTTACATCTTGGGGAATTTCATCCAAGGTGTTTGGATAGAAAATTTTAGTTTGTATTAAGTGTCGTTTGTTATTAATGAAATATAAGTTTGTGTTTGTGTGAAATTTGTTTGGAATTTATGAAAATTTTAGTGTAACTTTAGAGTATTAGAAGAGTTTATGGGGGAGAAATAATTATTTGAAGTGATTAAAGGGTATTAACTAAGTGTTTTAGTGCAATTAAATTAATTGTCCAAATCTCTGCACTGGCGGCTAAGCACCAAACCATCAGCACTTAAGCGCCAAATTTCCCGGCTATGTGTCGAATGCTCCATGCATAGGCTCTAGTTCGCGAAAACTGGTTTTTTGCAGTTAAGAACCTGAAATTTTCCATTTTTAACCCCCCCCCCCCATCACCTTCAACCTCTCAATTTCACGAAAAGGAGCCTGGGGTATCACTAAGTTGGATCATTCAAGAGACGATTTCGATGAAATTTGTTGGATTTGAACTCCTTAAGGTATGAGCACTTCTTCTAAGCGAAATTTTTTGATTTTCACCATTTATTTTGATTACATTAAAGAAAATCTGAAAAATCACTATTCATGGTGAAAATTTGAGGAAAAGCATGAGAAATTGCTTGGAATTAGTGGAAATTACCTTTGGAAGTTAAGTTAGCAAGTTTTGATTTTTGAATTTATGGTGAATTTTTTGTGACTTTTTAGAGATGGCTCCAAAGTCGAAGCACTCAAGAGAGAAAGCGAGATTTGATTCCAACAAATTTTTTAGTTCTGGAGCAGAGAATCAATACGTCGACGCCATATCGTCGCATAAATTGATTCCAGAACGAGTGTTTAGCAGGCCATGAGGAGATATCAAGGAGTTGATTGCAAGAAGAAATTGGAAAAATTAATGTTGCTTCTCCACTGTTTCTGTAGTTAGAGAGTTTTATACAAACTTACCAGCAGCAGAAGACAATTTGGTGATGGTCAGGATGTAGATTTTTCGCATGTGGTATTTAATAACCTTTTTCCGATCGCCTCCTGAGATATTTTGTAGTTATGCCAATTATCATCCTTCTGAGGGAGAGTTAGATGAGATAATGTCTTTTCATACTGATGTAAGAGGTTTTGTGGAAGATAAAAATTGAAAGAAGAGTAAATTTTCAAGCCTCTAAGTTGAATGCCACTTCTAAGGCATGGCATTACTTTATCTCATCTAAGTTGTCGCCTTCAAGTCATGACCATGAAGTTATGAGAGCAAAAGCTGTTCTGAACCATTATATTCAGCAGGGAAAGCCTATAGACATTGGAGCTATTATTTTTTATTATATTCTAAACTGCGCTAGAGCTGCTACTACTGTAGGTATTAGATTTTCTTCCCTGATTCATTCACTTTGTAAGTGGTCTGGTGTTAAGTTTGAAACTTGGGAAGAAGTCCTTCAGCCACTTAGACCTATCACCAATGTAAATGTGAACACTTACACTATGCATTCAGAATTTGGCTGGAAGGGAGGATCTGTTAGAGCTCCTAGTTCTACTGCTTCTACTTCTCGTGCTTCTACTTGACATGCATCATCCTCTAGAGATGAGTTTTCTGGTTCACACACTAGTTTGTTACAGAAGATTTTGAAGAAAGTAAGTCTAACCAAGGAACATATTAGAGATATTGATGGGAAGGTGGAAAATATTGAGAGATATATTATGAAATATTGTGAGTATGAGGAGAACTATTAGCAATACATGGATAGACTGATTAGAGGTGATCACGGTACTGAGATGCGTCCACATCCTTTTTATATTCTTTATGTGCCTTCCAGAGATTGGAATGAGAGAGATGATGATGATGAGGATGATGAGTAGGATTTTTTTATGTGTTGTTGAGTTTTTGATGTTTGTATTTGCGCTGTATGACATCTGAAGTTTTATTTATTGTTGTATTTTATTGTGAACTCTAATATTGTGTAGACTGTAGTTGGACTATTTTTGTTATGCACATTCAGAGGTTTCTATGATGAATTGATATTTTATTTTGTTGTTTGTGATATGTTTGTGGTAGTAAATGTTTTAATGTGTATCTAGTGTTTGAGTTATTAGTACTGTAGTATTTAATTCCAAAAACTGTTATGAAACTTAAAGCACTATTAGAAACCACTATTTAAATTGCATGTTTAAAATTGTCAAAATCGACTACCATATATTATCTAGTCTTGTTGTGATTTTAGTTATGTTAAGTTGGTGTGTATTTGCTTTGAAAACCTCCACTACTATAGAAGTTCTTCAAATTTTTTACTGAAAATGAAAAAATGAATTTGATTTCTTTTTACTCATGTTTTTAAATTGTTATACTTGCATGCTTAGGCTACGAAAATTCCTGTTAGCACGTTATTTTAGTTTTTTAATTCTTACCCATTGATTATTTATTATGCTTAAATTTTTTATCCTAACTAAAATTTTAAAGTTAGGGGGGAATTTAAAAAAAAACAAATTTTCAAAAACTAAAATTTTATTTGTTCTCAAGAATACTACAAATATATTTGATTTTTGATTGAAAACAATTATGTATATTAAGTTATATTAGGGAAGCAAAATTTTGAATATGAAAATGAGTAAGAGAATTTAGTTAAAATTTATAGTAATGATGAAAAATTTAAGGTTAAAATTTTCTTAGTAAAGAAATGTTAAATGTAGTTAACTATCTTTAGTAAGAAATATTGTATTTTTGAAAAAAATAGAAGATTTGACTTTTATTTTTCAAAACTCAATTTTTTTTTTATTGAAAAATAATTTTCAGCACTATTATTATGACTTTTAAGTGAAAAATATATATCAAACCTTTATTTTAAATGGAATGGTGGAATTCAAAATCATTAAAGGCCTATCCAGATATAGAAATCCTTGCCTTATTAAAAAAAAAGAAAAGAAATGAGATGAGAAGCATGAGGATTTAAGGGCCTAATCAAAAAGTGGTTTCATACCTAAAGTTTAAAATATAAGTTTTGAGAAAATCAGAAAATCTAAAGCTTATGATTATAATACAGTGAGAAAAATTATTTTCAAATAAAAATTTTTAAATCAGGAAAATAAAATGTTTAAATCTTATATTTTGAAAAATCTACAAGTATTTCTAAATTAGATAGGAACTTATATTTTTCATGATCCTTTACTTAGGAATTTTCTAAACTTTAAGTTGGTCTCATTTACTAATTTTTTTCTAAATTGGACTATTTCATTTCTAGAACAAAATTTTGAAACCTTCTTAAAAAACTCATTTACATAATTTGCATGCTTGATTTTTATATGATTATAGTATCACTTAAGGAAAAGTAACATTTTAAGTTTAGGGGATTCTGATACACCTAAAATATATAGTGTTTTAAGGCACATTTTTATACATATTTTTTAGGATATTGCACTTTAATGGAAGGTATTTTTATGTTTTTCTTGTAGGTATGATGAAAATGAGTGATTGTGATGAAAGGAGCAAAAATTGAAAGGTGTGCAAATTTGGCCTCTGGCTCCTAAGCGCCAGATGGCTAAAGCATAGGCGCTACAGTTAAAGTGACGAACTTAAATTAATTTTGGATCAAATTTGAAGGGGTTTTTGAAGCACCCTTTGGTTTAAACTTCATTAACTTCCCATTAGCACCAAAATTCTTTTAAAATTTTAATGGATGGATGCACCTCTTGGTGGATTCATTGAATTTGAACATAATTTGAAGAGACAACAAAGCACCTTTTGGAGAATTATTAAAATGAAGAAGTAAAAGATTAGAAAGTGGCACCACACCCTAGGAAGATTTTTAAAGAGAATTTTTGGTGGGAGAAGTTAGAGCAAAGCTTGAAGTGGTTCCAAGGAAAGAGGAAGAAAGAGAGCCCTCTTCTCGCCAGATTTTCTTTACTATTCCACTTTACTCTGTCATAGTTTGTATTAGAATTTATGAGAGTTGATCCTTAGAGTTAGGCACCAACCTCTAAGGAGTTATCTGGTGGAAAGCAAAAGATTCAGAGGAACTTCCAGAGTCTTGTGGAGAAGATTTTCAAATAAGTTTTTATCTTTATTTTTACATTTGGTTTTTAAGTAACACTTGGTGTGTTTTCACTATGTTTTCTTCTTTCAAATTAAGTTGTGTTTGGGTTTTCTCCATGAGTTCTGAGTAGTTTTCTTTATATTTTTCCTTTAAAGTGAAGGAGTAATTAAATTATGGAAGGAAGTTGTGTGAAGTATAGATGTTTAATGTTGGAAGAAGTTGTGATGATTCAACTACCTTGCACTTCATTTACTTCTTAATTTGGCCAATTAAGATGTTAAAATTTGTTGTGAGAACATGTAAGAACCAATGCGGTATTGTCTCAATCAACAATTGGAGTGAATCACATGCATTTATATGGGTGAGAATTGTAGTCCATATATTTGAGTGCAAATAAATAAGGAGATATGCTTTTTAATGGGGAGTAAAATTAGAGGACTTTAGAGTGACAGGCTAAAGCCCCTTAAATTGGTTTGATGTTTTAAATTTTCTTATGAGATGTTAGCCCCCAGGTAGAGGGAATAGAGGGAACTCTAGAGTGAGAGCTGGTATCTTCCCTGCCTAACCCATCTACAAAATTTCAAAAATTCAAACTAACCAATATTCTTTATAGAACTAAGTAAGGGTAAAGAATATAATATCTCCTATTTGACACAACACATTTAGATACTTCCATAATGAAATTCAATAATTATTACTGATTCATTGAAAGAGGAAAAAGATATTTTATTCTCATTGCTTTCATATCATTTTTATAGTCTTATTAAATTTTAGTTGCTTGCTTTACTTTTTCTTAAAATAAAATTTTCAAAAACAATTTTCAAACTTTTTATCTTAAAAGATACTTTACAAATTCAATTTGAAAAGTGAAAAGTTATTTTTCTTATTTCCTTAAAATTTTAGACATTTCTCTGTGGGTTCGATATCTCGAGGCTTAATCAGAAGGTCCTATATTACTTGATAAATGATATGTATACATGCATAGAATCCCATATAATAAAACAATTAAAATATATTTCTTTTTTGCTTCAGAGTCAAGTATTTGGCATCCTTTGCAAAGAAAGAGATATTATCATTGAAAAGAAATATAAAGTGAAAAACGTAAGCATAAATATTCAGGGATCAATGCCATCCTTGTGGCACCTAAGCAACATAATCCAGTCGACTAAGATAGAGAGCTTGGCACCTAGGCGCCAGCCCTTGGTGCTTAGACGCCTGAACTGCCAGGAGTAATTTCTACAGTTATTTCAGCCTGACTTTAGGAGTTAAAGGGAGTTCGTAGGTAGTTCGAGGGGAGGTTACTGAACAATCTGAAGACTTGGGAATTCCAAGAAGGCGAAGGAGTCATAGTGTAGAGTTATGGTTTTGTATTTTCCACATTGCAGGGAGCACTTGTAGACCTTTTGGGGACTTACATTATTGTGATAATATCTGGGGTGGTTCAAAAACATGCCTTTATCTATCACTGTTAAGGAGTTAGAAGTTTCCTAAGATATGGTGGTTTGAATTGGAGATTCATTAAGAATTTCTCTAACATAACTAAAATTTAATCCCATCTATTACAGAAAGAACTCTTTATGAATTTACTAAAGATTATTTAAAAGTTTTTCAAACTCTTAAAATGTATCTAGTCGCTGCACTTATAATTACAACACCTGATTGGACAAATTCATTTAAATTAATGTATGATGCTAGTGAATTTGTTGTAACAGATATGTTAGGTCAAAGAAAAAAAATAAAAATTTTCATGTCGTTTATTATACTATTAGAACTTTAAATGATGCAAGAAACAATTATGCAACCACTAAGAAATAAGTATTAATAAATTTTGGACTTACTTCATATAAACTAATTTTATTGTCTCCATGGATCATGTTGTAATAAAATAGCTGGTAGCTAAAAAAGATGTAAAATCTCGACTCATAGATTATAGTTTTTTGCTTCATGAATTTGACATAGAAATTCACGATAAAAAATGAACATAAATCAGGTTGGAAAACCTTTATTTGGAATTATGTCAGAACATTAGAATGTAGATCACTTTGAAATAAACAAGAGTTTTCTGGTGAATATCTTGTGCATATGAATACATATGTACCATGGTATGCTTCTATTATTAACTTTCTTATGAGTGATATTGTCCCCTATGAGTTGACTTCCAATCAAAGAAAGAAATTTAACTTTGATTCAAAATTTTATTAATAAGTTGACACATCTTTCATAACAAAGATGGTAACCAAATCATTAGGAGGTGTATCTCTTTAGAAAAGACAGAACCTATCAATAGGAAATATCATGAGTATGAATATGGGGAATATTTCAAAGAAGATATAATAATTGTGCTAAGTTATTATTATATATATTTTATTTTTATATTGGCCTAATCCGTTTAAGCGTGTGAGTTTATTTGTTTAGAAGTTTGATGAATGCCAAATAGTGTGTAACAAAGAAAAAATGATGAAATACCCCTTACTTATATTTTAGTTGAATTATTTGATGTTTGGGATAGATTTCAATAGATAATTTATAAATTGATTACAAAATTTAATTCATACCTATGGTAGCATATTGTTTCTAAATGGACAAAAGCCATTCCCTTCCCAAAAAATGTTATTATGACTATATCATATTTTTTAAAAGACTATATTTTTAACATTTATAATACCTATAGTTATTATTGTTGGAGTGAGTAGTCATTTTTGTCAATGTTAACTTTAAAGTTTTTTGAAAAAATATGGTATTATGCACATAATAGCTACTACTTATCCCCCCATCAAATGAGTGGTCATTTTAAAATTTCTAATTGGGAGATTGAATGGGATTTAGAAAAATTTGTGAATTGAGTAGAAAAGATTGGATTCTAAAGTTAGATGATGCTTTATAGGTGTATAGAACAACATATAAATCACCTACCATATTATTAGTTTAGGAAAAATCTTGCCACTTGCCCCTTGTCCCTCAAGTGCATAAAGTCTTTTGGTCTATCAGAAAATTCAATTTTAATATGAAATATATTAAGGTTAAGAGACTACTAAAAATAAATGAATTAGATGAGATTAGACTTAAACCATATGAAAATGCTAGCATTTACAAAGAAAATATTAAAAGAATGACATGGTCATAAGCTTCATAAGAAAGAGTTTATCCTTAGATAAGAGGCTTTACCTTTTAATTCAACATTAAGTTATATCCAAAAAAATTAAAATCCATGTGGCCAGAACTGTTCAATGTAGTCAAAGTGTATCCTTATGAGGTGGTAGAACTTTAGGACCCAAACTCACCTCACACTTTTAAGGTTAATTTCAAGTTTGAAACCCTATCTCAGAAGTGATTTGGTATCACATCCCTAGTGATAAAACCTAGATTATCTAGCTAATAATATTAAACTAAGTGCTTCTTAAGAGGAAATCCAAGTGTTATCTTATGATTTGATTGCATGTTTGCTTTGGCTTGAGTATTTCCATGATTTTATGATGTATGATATTACATTCTAGGTTATTTACATGAGTTTTTAGTGCATCACCGCAATGCTATCCATTAGTGCCTAGGTGTCAGACCCTCGTATGAATGATTATAAGTTTTGTGAGATAACAACAATTTAGGCCATTCCTTAGGATCATGCTCGATAAATTCATAGCTCTATATAGTCATAATACATAGGTGTTATTCAAAACTACATGCCACACAAAAATATTTGGTGTTTCTTAATGGTCGGGAAATCTACCCCACATCACAGTGCTACCCTCCAACACTGTTGTACTACATGAATTCTTTAAATGGTGCCTCACTATTTATAGTGTGAATTGATGGTGTTTAGTGGTTATTGACAAAGTCTAAACCCAGTGTCGCGTTGCTGCCCCTTGCACCACAATGCTCCATCAATAAAATTAATTGTGACCGGTTGTAATGGTTAGAAAATTAATGATTATATTATTTTTTCACATGCGCAAGCCCCAGTATTGCATTGCCATACCCAAAACCATAACACCAAATGTCTATATATAAGAGTTGGGTCCAAAGTCGAATTTTACACCTTTTTCTTTAGATTCCTTAATTCTTAGAGCTCCAATCTTTCTTCTTTCTCCATTTTCATGTGCACTTTCATTGTGAAGAAATGGCATCAACTTTAAGAATGAAGGGGAAGAAGTAGGCTTTAGGATTATTTGATATTAACATATTCGTCAGTGCAAAAGCTGAAGGAGGGTACAAAAACTCCCTTTTTCACTTTAAATTTACCAGAGCTCATATTTTTAAATTTAGATGTATCAAGTGAACACACCCTCATGGGCAGAGATTGGGAAATTTTTCTTGCAGAACCAAATGTCGGTATTGCTCTAGTAGTCCATGAGTTCATGGCAAACGCAAATGAAAATATTGACTATAAAGCCTTTTTAAGAGGCATATTAGTTTCGTCGATAGTACATCTATCAATATCATATATGGGTTATCCAACTATGCCATTGATCAATGCCTAAATTTCTTGATGGCCAATCAGATTATAATGAAATTTTGTGCTATTTAATAAAGCTTGATTCTGGAGTTCAGTGGAAAGAGCAGGAGAAGAAAGTAATTAATTTTCTCATCAATTCTCTCAAAATAGAATCCAAAGATTAACACTCTTTCATATATATATTAGGATTTTACTTCACTCACATGTGAGCAATGTAATCAAAGACCGAGTTGCGTTAAACTATGCAATGCAAATGCAACTGACAATTGATGTTGCTTATGTTATCACAATCTCTTTACTTTATATGACTCAAGGCAGCATAACTGTTGGGAACGGTAGCCAACCTTAATTTATGCTCTATGTATGAATACAGGGAGCTTTGAGATTAATGGGGAGGAAGAAATATTCCCTAAGCACATTATTACGAATAAGCACAAACACTCTCATGAAAGCTCAGAGATTTAGGATCTAGGTTCACCAGTGGATCCAACCTTCTCTTTCACTTGTTTAAACTCTTAGCAAGTGCAAGGCATTAAGGGAGATGTCTTAGTCATGAGGAAGAGAGTAGATCATCTGGAGAAGTCTTCCAGTCAGGAGAAGTCTTCCTGTCAATATTTTGATCACCTAGAGTTGTAACATCACCATCAATTTGTGTGGCATTTGTAAATGTTTACTCAACATTTTGGGTCTAGCCAGACGGGCTACCCAGAGCCTCCTCCTTATCACTTCTGTTCAACGCTTAGGCCTAGTGAAGCTATAGAGGAGGGAGATGATGGCAATGATGATGAAGAAGACTACGAAGATGATAAGTTGGTAGAAATCTAGGTGAGTGTTGTTATATTTTATTTTATATTATTATCCTTTTGTTGTTTTCCTTTACAAGAAATTGAGTTTGGTGGGAGTTTATTTGTTTAATAATTTTATTTCATGTTACACGTAGTGTTGTGAACCTCTACAGTGATTGTTATTTCATATTTATGTGATTCCTTTTACCTCATTAAAGTTATATTTGAGTATACTAATTAAAGGAATTATTAAAAAATTAGAAATTCTTTTTAATTTTACATAGATCTAAAAATACAAATTGATTTACTTAGATCATTAGATCTTTTAAATTTTAAGATCCTAATACATATAAACATAGTTAACCAAAAATCTAATTTAATTAATTAAGTGAAATTCAAATGTCACATCAGTCAATACATATAACTTAAAATTTATTAAGTATCATTTAAATTATAAAACTAAAATACATATTGAGAAAATAGAATCGATTTAATTATAGGAAATTTAGTATCTAATATCATTAACATACTTATTCAAAAATAGCTATCCTTAAAACAAAAAGTAGAGAAAATGAAAAAAAGAAAAAACTTATGGTGCATAAAAGATAAAAACTATAAACGAAGAGCTTAAGATATGATAAAACTTGAGAACAAGTCTATATATAAAAAATTAGTACCTTTAATTTTCTTAAACTTAAACTATGATATTTAAAGTAGTGAAGTTAAATTGAATAAAATCTAAATTACGCTTAGATTATATGATTGATAAGTAAACATTTTTTATACTTATTAATTAAATAATTTTAGTCAATTATAACTTTAAGCACTTATGTCAACTTGAATTGGATGGGTACTAAAATTATGTAAAAAATTATGATATTACCAGTATATATGGATTCATGGGCTTCATAAGGTTTAAATGAACTTTAATTTCTATACTCATTAAGTAATTTATTTGAGAGTAACCTTTAACCTAATTTTCTACTTAATTCCTTAGATTATAAGACTTGGATCGATAAATTACCAGAAGACCTGTAATGAATGTTTGGGATAATTGTTGATTGAGAAAAACTTAAGAAAATGACCGAAATAGGTGCTTTTATTTAAATTTAAAAAAAAAAACTTTTGCATAATTATGTATTTATGTGTAGGTTTGTTTCTAAGAGCGAAAATCATGAAAAATGGGTTAGGTTTATTGAAGTGTCGAAGCACTAGGTACTAGCCATGATTCCAAGGCTAAAGTTCGAAAGTAAATATTTCCCTAAGAGCAAATTTTAGGATATAAAAATACTTTTTAATTGCAAATGTTTTAGGGAGAAGTAGAAAAGAATAGAAGGACAATGAATTAGTTGAAATAAACCAATCTAAAAGAACTATATGTTCTTTCAAGCAGCTAGGTAGGTGTCTTGAGGGAAAAAATTTTATGTCCGGACTCTGGACGTAGCTCTACGTGCAGCTAGGTAACTTTTCTTCCATAGGTTATGTTATTAATTTTGAAAATATTATTTACTAAGGACAAGTAAAGTTTAAATTTAAGTTCTTTTCCCTCCCCCAAACTTAGTTCTTTTAATAAGGTTTTAAAACATTTTTCACTATGAAATTTTAAACTAAGCAGGAAGAAAAGGTATAACATTTAAGGTATTTAAAACAGTAAATAATACAGGTATAAGCAGCAATATAAAAGAGTAGCAAAGTAAATAACAATAAGAAAATTAACACTCTTTTACATTTTTAAACATTTAACAAAACAACAGGAGCATAAATAGGATTAAATTCTAAGCAATCTGATAACAGAAATAAACTGAGTTACTAAAGTTCTCAATCAGTACAATAATACATGAAAAGTAATAAACACACATAACAGGCACATCAGCAAAGCAAAGCAAATATAAAGTCTAATCATCCCTATTCGCCTCCTCATCGTCAGAAGAATCATTAGGAATAGGGCTTTTGGGTTTGATCTATGGGGTTAATTTAGGACATGTAGGAAATTTAATATTCCTATCACCCTTCAAAAATTTTACCAGTGCTTCATTATACTCCCCATCATAGTCACTCTTCCTCTGTATATAGTCTGATACATGATCAAATTTGCTATCCATCTCATCTACTCTGCATCGCATCAAGAATATATCACTTTGATGCTCCAAATATCTCTGACAAACAGTGTTCCACACATCAGGTGGAGGCTCAGATGTAGAAGAAGATGGCATAGAAGCATAAGTAGAAGGCACAGAAGAAGGATATGCTCCAGTACTTTGACTCTTACTCTTCCCATAAATATCAACATGAAATTTCCTATCGGCTTTAGCGGCTTAAGTTGCTCTTAAGAAATAGAATAAGAAATACCAGCATTCCTGCAAATCGAGAAAATGAGAGCCGGAAAGCCTAAACCAGAAATAACACTTCCTTTAGCAGAAGTGCTGATCGCATTGTAAATAATGGCTCCCACATCTATTGGCTTCATTTCTTGTATTCAGTAATTCAGAATAGCTCTCTCTTTCGTCACCTCACTCAAGTGGTTTGACGAAAGAAGATGAGCAGAAATAAAATAATGTCAGGCTTTAGAAGTAGCATTTAGCATCGAAGAGGAGAAATTTACCCGTTTATTGTTTCTTATATTCCAAGCTCCTCTTCCATCAGTCAAATAAGCTAGAATCTCAGTGAGTTCTCCCTCAGAAGGAGTAAAAAAATCATAGAAACAGTCTGTCACTAGAGGCAGGCCATAAAACATGTTGATCACTTCCAGAGTGAATTCAACTGTTGCCCCCTCAAATAAAGTTCTAAATCGGTCGTTTCGGGAAAATTTGCATAGAACTCACGAACTAAAGAAATAACCCCGACCGCAGAAAAATAGCAGAACTACTCCCACTGTCTGGCAGCAATAATATGCTCGATCAATCCGCCGGGATGATAAAAACTTCTTTCTACTCTGAACTTGCTAACAGTAGCAAATTCATTATAACGAACTTGTGCACTCGCACTAGCAAACCATGTTTGATCAAATTCTCTATGCTCCTTGCCCCGCTTTAATTTAGGTTACATTCCTAAAATTTTCAAATAATTCTAAGTAAATCTCAAGAAATATAAAATCACACTAAATAAAAGCTCACCTCAATAAATCAAACATAAATCCATGAATTTTCCTCCTACAAATCAATTTTTTTTTCTTCCAAAATTTTGACACTATGCAAAAGTAGAAAAATCAATGGAGAAAATTAAATTAAAACGTAGATTTAAACCCGAGAAGTTGAAATTCGAACTTAATACGCGTCAAAATCCTTCAAAGCATGCTCAAAATGGAACCCTAGATCTGATTTTTGCGAAAATGGAGGAAGAAGATGAAGCTTAGGTGTGAAAATGGAATTAGGTCGATTTTAAAGGCCGAAATTCAGTCCAGTTGAACCTGCGCTTAGGCGCAGATCTGGCGTCTAGGCGCCAGAATCACCAAACATTCCGATTTTTTTTAGATTTTTATATTTTTTAATTTAGGTGATTCTAACATCTGTAAACCTAAAATCAACTGTTAATCTTCATCAAATATCTTCCAGAAAATAATATTAAAAAAAAATCTTGAAGGTTCCAAATTTAAAGATAACATTCCAAATATCTAACAGATAACAATCCAAACTTTACTTCATTTCATTTCATTCCATATCATCAAGATAAGGCTCAAAAAAATACAGAAAATATACATCAACAATAAACACTCACATCTCACAAACACTTAAAACACTCATAAACTTCTCCACATAAAACAATTTCAAATCACAACACACTTAACAATCACATTCAATCTCTCCACCTATTTCTCCTTAATTTCAGGGATTCACATCAAAACCTTCATTAGTTTCATAAGGTAATTCACTATGAACAAAGGAATGGAAGAAGGGACTCGAGGAAATTCCAAGGCCGTCTTTTCATCGATCCAATTATTTTTAGCGTACATTGTTACTTGATAATCTTCAAAGCATGCCAAATCATTTGATTGAACTTTCATTTACCATTCAATGTGCTCAATTTGGTGGAACATCTCATGCAATCTCCCTCCAACTAGAATTAACTCTTCCTCAATTTTCTCATGTTGATTGCATAACTTCTTCAGAGTCATGGCTAGATAGCCACTAAAATAAGTTTGTGAATCCTTGTGCACAAACTTCTCCTTCCCATTAATTTCAATGGTTAATCTCTCCATAGAAGCAATCAAAACTCTTTCTTTTCTCTAAAGGAATGTTTCAGTCGAAAATTTTGATGGCTTGAAGGTTTAGGACGAAGGTATGGTGGTTTAAATGGATTAGAATGTGCAAAAACTACTTTGGGGCTGTTTTTCCACAATCCAGAAACTGTGGCGCCTAGGCGCCAATTTGGGTGCTTAGGCACCAGGATCACAGGTATCGGGCGCCTAGGCGCCAGAATCCTGAAAATCATAGGCTCGCTATTTGTTAAATTCTCATAAGTTCCATACTCAATTAAGGTTTAAAAGGTAGATCGAAGGTATGTAACTAAGTGTAGTCACATATAACTCACAATTAAACACAAAATAAAATCATACTATGGGTTGCCTCTCATAAAGCTCTTGGTTTAACGTCGTCAGCCCGACATAAACAACATTTTACTCTGAGTGGGTTAAAAATAGCACATCTTTAAAAGATTGCACGCTTTCTTCATAAAAGGCCTTCAATCTATGTCTGTTCACCTTAATTTCTAAATCAATTTTTAAATCTTTAATGTCCACAGCTCCATAAGGGTAAACTTTCTCAACCACATATGGCCCTTAGGATTTTAATTTTCCTAGAAACAATTTTAATCTTGAACTTTATAAAAAAACTTGTTGTCCCGGCTTAAAATTTTTTCTTAATATTCTTTTATAATGCATAATCTTCATTTTCTCTTTATAAATTCGAGCACTTTCATAAAAATCATTTCTCTTCTCATTCAGTTCATTTAATTGTAACAATCTTTTATCTCCAGCATCTCTTAAATTATAATTAAACTCTTTAATTGCCCAATAAGCTTTATGTTTGATCCCGACAAATATATGTGCTTACGATTTAGATATGAAAATCATGATTTTATAATATGGGATACTACGCAAGTATACATATCGTTTATTAAGTAATATAGGACTTTTTGATTAAGCCCCGAGATATCGAACCCACAAGGAAATGTAAAAACTTTTTAAAGAAATAAAAAAATTATATTTTTAATTTTTAAATGACTTTTGAAAGTATGTTTTGATTTGTGAAGTTTGAAAGTTATTTTTGGTATTTTTGATAAAAAGCTAAGCAGGAAATGAAAATTATCAGAACTTTAAAACACGACATAAAACACTAGGAAATAAAATATATTTTTCTTTCTCTTATAAAGTAGTAATAATTATGAAAGTATTGTTATGGAAGTATTTAAATGTGTTGTGACAAATAAGAGCAATTTTATTCTTTATTCTTACTTGGTTCTATAAAGAACATTGGTTAATTTGAAATTTTAAAATTTTAAAAATGGTTAGGCAGGGAAGATATCAGCTCTCACTCTAGAGTTCCTTCGATTCCCTCCACCTTGGAGCTAACTTCTCATAAAAAAATTTAAAATATCAAACCAAATTAGGGGACTTTAGTCTTTCACTCTACAGTTCTCTAATTTTACTCCCCATTAAAAACATATCTCCTAATATATTTGCATTCAATTATATGGACTACAATTCTCACCCATATAATTGCATGTGATTTTTACCATTTGTTGTTTGAAACAATACTACATTGGATCTTACATAATCTCACAACAAATTTTAATATCTTAACTGGCCAAATTAAGAAGTAAATTAAGTTCATGGAATTAAATATTCACAACTTATTCCAACTTTAAACACTTATACATTCCACAACAATCCTATATAATTTAATTACTTCTTCATTTAAGAACGAAAAAGATGAAGAAAACTACTCAGAACTCATGGAGAAAACAGAAGCACACATTGATTTGAAAATAGAAATCATAATGAAAACACAACAAGTTTTAATTAAAAACTAAATATAAAAACAGAAGTAAACACTTATCTGAAAATTCTCTCCATAAGACTCCGGAAGTTCCTTTGAAACTTGACTTTCCACTAAAACACTCCTCAGAGTGGGTCACCCAACTCTGATGACTCAGAAACAGACTTCAGATTTCAATAAAAACTAAATAAAAGGAAGGACGAGAATTGGTGAGAAGAAGGCTTCACTCCAACCCCTTTCTCCTTTCTTACTCTCTACTCCTACTCCTACAGATTTCTCTCCCTCACACACTCTCTCAACTCCATAATAACTCTAAAAAGACTCTCCTTCTTCAAGACTCTCATGCACATTACATGACATAATTTTAATAATAATCCAAAAGGTGCTTTGGTGTCTCTTCAAATTGTGTCCCAATTCAATGTATCTTCTAAACCTTGCATCCCTGGGATCACTTCTGCCGCCAAAAGAAAGTTAAGGAGGTTACCATCAAAAGTTGCCTCAAACACCCCTTGGAAATGACGCCAAATTTTATTCAATTTGATTTTTATAACTGTGGTGCCTAAGTCCAATTTTTCATTTTTTTTCATTATTTGCTCTAAATTTGATCCAATTTTGCTCCTTTCATCATAATCACTCATTTTCATCATACCTGCAAGAAAAACACAAAATACCTTCCATAAAGTGCAATATCATAAAAAATAAGTATAAAAATGTGCATAAAAGCACTATATATTTTAGGTATATCAAAATCCCTCAAACTTAAAATGTTACTTGTCCTCAAATGACTCTTAATCACACAAAAAATTTTAGCATGCAAATTATGTAAAGAGTTTCTTAGAAAGATAACAAAATTTTGTTCTAGAAACGAAATAGTCCAATTTAGAAAAAAATTTAGTAATTAAGACCAACTTAAAGTTTAGAAAGTTCTTAGGTAAAGGATAATGTAAAATATAGGTTTCTATCTATTTCAGAAATACTTGAAGATTCCTCAAAATACTGGATTCACACACTTATTTTTCTCACTTAAAAAGCTTTATTTCAAAATAATTTTATTCACTATATTATAACCTTAAGCTTTAGATTTCCTCTGAACTTATATCTTATACTTTAGGTATGGAACCAATTTTTTATTAGGCCCTTAAATCCTCAAGCTTCTCCTCCCTTTTCACATACTTTTTTTTTGTAAAGCAAGGATTACTGTAACTGGATAGGCTTTGAATGATTTTGAATTCTTCATTTAAAATAAAAGTCTGATATATATCTTTCACTTAAAAATCATAATAATAGTATTTTAAAATTACTCCTCAATAAAAGAAAGTTAAGCTTTGAAGAATAAAAGTCAAATCTTCTATTTATCCAAAAATACAACATTTCTTACTAAAGATAGTTGAAATATTTAACACCTCTTTACTAAGAAAATTTTAACTTTAAATTTTTCGTTATTACTATAAATTTTAACTAAATTCCCTACTTCATTTCTATATTCAAAATTTTGTTCCCTTAATAAAACTTTATATACATAATTGTTTTCAATCAAAAATCAAATTAATTTTAAGTATTCTTGAGAACAAATAAAATTTTAGGTTTTTGAAAAATTTTCTGTTTTTAAAATTCCTCCCCAAACTTTAATTTTTAGTTAGGATAAAGCATATAAGCATAAGAAATGATACATGGGTGAGAATTAAAAACTAACATAACATGCTTGCAGGAATCTTAATATCCAAAATATGCAAGTATAACAATTTAAAAACAGAAATAAAAAGAAATCAAATTCAATTTTTTTTCCAAAATTTTTATAAAATGAAAAGTAAAAATTTCAAAAGACTTCTATAGTATTGGAGGTTCTCAAAACAAATACAAACCAACTAAAAATAACTGAAATCACACCAATACTAGATAACAAATGGTAGTAATAGATTTTGAAAAGTTTTAAATATGCAGTTTTTAAATAATAGTTTTTAATTGTGTTCCATATTCTCCTAATAGTTTCGGAATTAAAGTACACACTATAAAAACTCTGACACGACATACACATTAAAACATTTACTACTACACATATATCACACAAAGCAACATATAGAATATCAATCCAACAAAGATACATCTAAATAGGCATAAAAAATAGTCCAATTACAATCAGCATACTACCAGAGTTCACAACACAAACACAACATCAAAATAAAACACAAGACAACATACATCAGTACATCAATAAAAACTCAGTAACACATAAAAAAACAAATCTACTAATCATCCTCATCATCATCATCATGCTCGTTCCAATCTCTGGATGACACATAAGGTATATAGAATGGATGAGGGGGCATCTCAGCACTCAAATCACCTCTAATCAATCTATCCAAATAATGTTGATAATTCTCCACATATTCATCATGTTTTACAATATATCTTTCCATATTATCCATCTTTCCATCCATGTCTCTAACATGCTCACGAGTAAGACTCGCCTTCTTCAAAATCTTTCTCAACAAACCAGTCTGTGAATCACTAGATGATGAAGCTCGCGAAGTAGTAGCACAAGAAGTAGAAGCAGCAGAAGCAGAAACAGAAGCAGATGCAGTAGAAGCCCTACCAAATCCTCTTCTCCAGCCAAACTCTGAATGTACAATGTAAGCTCCAACGTTTACACTGCTAATTGGTTTTAAAGGCTGAAGAAACTCATTCCAAGTTTCAAATTTCACACCAGACCACTCACATAATGAATGAATCAAGGAAGGAAATCCCATACTTGTAGTAGTGGTAGATCTGGCACAATTCAAAATATAATAATCAAAGATTGCTCCAATATCTATAGGCTTCTCTTGCTGAATGCAATAGTTCAACACAGCTCTCTCCCTTGTAACTTCACTAGTATGACTTGAAAGCAACAGCTTATATGAGATAAAATAATGATAAGCTTTAGAAGTGGCATTTAACTTAGAGGCCTGAAAATTGACTCTTCTATCATTAGTTATCTTCCATAATCCTCTTCCATCAGTCTGAAATGCCATCATCTCATCTAACTCTCCCTCAGCAGGATGATATTTAGAATAAAAACAAAACATATCAAGATGTAGTCAATAAAAAGTATTGATTACTGCAGGTGAAAAATCAACTTCTTGCCTCCTCACCATCACCAAATTCTCTTCTACCATTTAAAAAGTATTGATAAAAAGTATTGATTACTACAATTGTCACCCATATAATCATATGTGATTTTTACCAATTGTTGTTTGATACAATACCGCATTGGATCTTACATAATCTCACAACAAATTTTAACAACTTAATTGGCTAAATTAAGAAGTAGATTAAGTTCATGGAATTAAATCATCACAGCGTATTCCAACTTTAAACACTTGTACATCCCACAACAATCCCATATAATTTAATTACTTCTTCATTTAAGAAAGAAAAAATAAAGAAAATTACTCAGTAGTCATGGAGAAATCACAAGCACACATAGATTTGAAAATAGAAATCATAATGAAAACACAACGAGTTTTAATTAAAAACTAAATATAAAAACAGAAGTAAACACTTATCTGAAAATCCTCTCCATAAGACTCCAGAAGTTCCTTTGAAACTTGACTGTCCACTAACACACTCCTCAAAGTGGGTCGCCCAACTTTGATGACTCAGAAACAGACTTCAGACTTCAATAAAAAACTAAATAAAAGGAAGGACGAGAATTGGTGAGAAGAAGGCTTCACTCCAACCCCTTTCTCCTTTCTTCTCTACTCCTACTCCTACTGATTTCTCTCCCTCACACACTCTCTCAACTCTGTAATAACTCTAAAAAGACTCTCCTTCTTCAAAAATCTCTTTTTTCAAGACTCTGATGCAAATTACATGACATAATTTTAATAATAATCTAAAAGGTCCATTGGCATCTCTTCAAATTGTGTCCTGATTCAATGTATCCACCAAACCTTGCATCCCTTGGATCACTTCTGCCACCAAAAGGAAGTTAAGGAGGTTACCATCAAAAGTTGCCTCAAACACCTCTTGGAAATGGTGCTAAATTTGATTAAATTTGATATTTATAACTATGGCACCTAAGCGCCGACCAGGCGGAGCTTAGCCGCCAATGTCCAATTTTTCATTTTTTTCATTTTTTTGCTCCAAATTTGATCCAATTTTTCTTCTTTCATCATAATCACTCATTTTCATCATACCAGCAAAAAAACATGAAATACCTTCCATTAAAGTGCAATGTCATTAAAAATAGGTATAAAAATGTGCATAAAAATATTATATATTTTAGGTGTATCAATGTTCCCGTTCAACAGGAAAATGACAAGGTTTTCCATAAATGAGCCTATAAAGTGACATTCCAATAGGAGTTTTATAAGCAGTCTTATAAGCTCAGAACGCATCATCAAGTCTATCAACCCAATTAGTTTGCTTTGGATTAACCGTTTTTTCTAAAATTCTTTTAATCTCCCGATTTGATATTTCTGCTAATCCACTAGTTTAGGGTTGATAGGCTGTTGAAATTTTATGCTTGATTCCTAATTTGCTCAATAGTCTATGAATCAGAAAATTCTTAAAGTGACTTCCCCCATCCGTGATGATTATCCGTGGCATTTCAAATCTAGTGAAAATATTTTTAGTTAAAAATTTTTCCACACTTTTAGTATCACATTGTGGAAAAGCAATTGCTTCAATCCATTTTGAAACATAATCAACAGCTAATAAAATATACATTTTTCCTGAAGAAGGCATAAACAGTTCCATGAAATCTAAACCCCAGGCATCAAAAATTTCCACTTCTAGAGTGAAATTTAGTGGCATCTCGTTTCTTCTAGAAATATTGCCTATGCGTTGACATCGATCACAAGATTTAACAAAATTGTTAACATCCCTAAATAATGTAGGCCAATAAAATCCAGATTGTAAAATTTTCAAAGCATTTTTATCAATTCCAAATTGTCCACCAAATTCAGAGTTGTGGCATTTTTGAATAATCTCATAAGTTTCTTCATAAGGAACACATCTCCGTATAATAGAATCCTTACATTGTTTAAAAAGATAGGGATTATCCAAAAAATAAATTTTAACATCATGTAAGAATTTTTTTTCCTGATGCTGATCTAGTCCATCCAGCATAATGTTACTAGCTAAATAATTAACTACATCAGCATACTATAGGATTAATCTGGCAGAAACAGTATAAAGTTGTCCATTAGGAAAATATTCATTTATTTCTCCCTTATCATTCATCTCATTATTTTCAATTCTAGATAAATGATCAGCAATCTGATTATCATACTCTTTTCTATCAACTATTTGAAAGTCAAATTCTTGCAACAGAAGAATCCATCTAATCAATCTTGGTTTAGCTTCTTTTTTAGTCATTAGATATTTAATAGCAGAGTGATCTGTATGTACTATACATTTATTCCCAAGTAAATATGATCGAAATTTGTCAAAAGCATATACTATGGCCAATAGCACTTTTTCAGTAGTAGTGTAATTAATTTGAGCTTCATTAAGAGTTTTACTGGTATAATATATAAATTTAAACATCTTATCATACCATTGTCCTAAAGCGGCCCCAATAGCATAATCGCTTGCATCACACATTAATTCATATGGTTTTTCCCAATTAGGTGCAATAATGATTGGTGCAGTAATTAATTTATCTTTTAACAAATTAAAGGCTTTTAGGCAAATTTTAATATATTTGAATTTAGTATCTTTTTCTAAAAGATGACAGAGGTTTTGAATCTTGGAAAAGTCTATAATACATCTCTTATAAAATCCAGCATGTCCAAGAAAATTTCTTATACCAGTAACAGAAGTTGGGGATTGTAATCTAGCAATAACTTGAATTTCTACGTGATCAACTTCCATAACATTTTTAGAAACCTTATGACCTAGTACAATTCCTTCTGTGACCATAAATTGGCACTTCTCCCAGTTCGGAACTAAATTTGTTTCTTGACAGCGTTTCAACACTTTTGACAAATTGTAAGCAAGAATCAAAAGAAGTTACAAATACCCATAAATCATCCATAAAATTTCAATTCCTTTTTCAATTAAGTCACAAAAAATAGCCATCATACACCTTTGAAAAGTAGCAGGTGCATTGCATAACCCAAAAGGCATTCTTCAGAAAGCAAAAATTCCTTATGGACTTGTAAATGTAGTATTTTCTTGATCTTCAGGAGCAATAGGTATTTGATGATACCCATAATATCCATCCAAAAAATAAAAATAAGAATGTCCAGCTAATCTATCCAGCATTTGATCTAAGAATGGAAGAGGAAAATGATCTTTCCTGGTGGCATCATTTAGTTTTCCATAATCAATATAAATCTGCTAACCAGTAACTTTTTAGAAGATATTAATTCATTATTCTCATTTTTAACAACAATTACTTCTCCTTTCTTTGGAACACAGTGAATAGGACTTACCCAAGGACTATCAAGCATTTCCTTCTTAACAACTTCTTTCATAACTGGATTTAATCTTCTTTGAGGATCAACTATGAGTTTACTTTCATCTTCTAGTAATATTCTATGCATACAAATTGAAGGAATGATTCCTTTAATGTCTGTTATAGTGCACCTGAAAGCTCTTTTATATTCTCTTAATACTTCAAGCAGTTTTACTTCTTGATTAACAGTCAATTCAGAAGATATAATAACAGGTAAAGTTAATGAATTCCCTAAAAAGGCATATTTCAAATGAGAGGGTAATTCTTTTAATTCCAATTCAGGAGCCCTTTCAATAGATGGTTTGAATTCATTACTTTCAGTAGTATCTAATATCTCCCAATTATCAATAATGTAATGAACTTCTCTTACTTCTGTTTCTTCAAAATCTTTTTCATCACTTAAATTTTCAGGGTCTATAAATTCTTCTTCTTTGAGATGAATCTAACATTTTTCTTTAAAATATTGTTCAATAATGTAATCCAAAATGTCCATTCTATAACATTTTTCCTTGTTAGGATACCTCATTGATTTAAGAACATTAAATGTTACTTCTTGATCATTAACTCTCATGGTTAACTCCCCTTTTTGCACATCAATCATAGCACGTCTGGTAGCAAGAAAATGTCCTCCTAGGATAATAGGAATCTCTTTATCTTCTTCCATATCCAGAATTATAAAGTCAACATGGATAATAAATTTATCTACCTTTACCAAAACATCTTTTATTACTCCTCTTGGGTGAGTAATAGATTAGTCTGCTAATTGCAAGGTTACAGTTGTAGGAGAAATTTCTCCTAGATCCAATCTCTTATAGATGGATAAAGGCATGAGATTAATACTCGCTTCTAAATCACATAAGGCTTTTCCTTGAAATTTATCTCCTACAGTACAAGGTATTGTAAAAATTCTAGGATCTTTTAGTTTTTGTGGAAGTTTTTTCTAAATAATTGCACTGCATTCTTCACTTAGTGCTACAGTTTTAAAAGCTTCAAACTTTCTTTTCTTGTTAAGAATGTCTTTCATAAACATTGCATACTTAAGAATTTGTTATAGAGCTTCAGCGAATGGGATATTAATAGTAAGATTTTTTAATACCTCAAAAAATTAAAAAAATTGTTGATCTAGTTTTTGTTGCTTAAGTTTTTGTAGTATAGTGTTGAGTATTCTCGCCTGTCACGCGAGTGACCCGGGTTCGATCCCCGGCAACAGCGCCAAAAACTTGACCCAACCGCATTTACGTAAGTAAAATAGCTTATAAAATTATGGTCAAACTTGACCCCAAATCTGATTAAGCGGCTAATGTACGATAATTAAAGACTAAAGTTTTTATAAATAAATATAAATCGCACACTAGGGGTACTACGCAAGTATACATATTATTTCAAGAAATATAAAGTTTTCTTTTTAAAACCCCAGATTTCGATCCCATGAGGATTAATAAAGTTAAAGAAAGAAAACTATTAATTAAAATCTTTTAATTTGAAACTAATTAAAATATGCAGAATACAAAAATTGGCAAGTGATAAAACAAAGATTTTTTCGCCATACGAAATATTCCATGATTAATAAGCAGCTAAAATTAGTTAAGAACTTTAAAAATGTGGTATTGTGACAAATAGAAGCATATATATCCTTTAACCTTTAGTCCAGGCCATAAAGAACATTAGCTAGTTTTTAAAGATTGGATTATGATGTATTATTAGTAGAAAGTGATGAATTTCTAAACTCTCACTTCTAGGTTCCCCCCAAATGGTTGCCTATGGTCTGGCCTACTAGTGACCCGTCACCTCTTTTGTAAAATCAAATTGATTTAATTTAGCCTGTCACACTAAAAACAAAAATCAATTCTACGCCCATTAAAGATTATCTTCCGATTTATTTGCACCTCCCCTTTTAGAGAAATGAGATACATACAAGTTAAGAATTCTTAGCCCACGGTCAGATCATAAGAATTCCTCACAGTTTTTAACAATATAAGAGACCAATTTGTAAAGTAAATTAAGATTAGGTATAGTATCTATCGGCATATTTTTAGTTTGAGTGTTATATTTTGAAAAGGGGTCGCTTACAGAAATTGTCGGCGAATTTTAAATTTTAAGTTTAATTTAAATATACATATAATTTAGAAAGTAGCATTTGATTTTAAAAATAACTTTAAGTTTGAAAATTTTAAGATATGAAATTAAACCGACTCACATCCCAAATAGTTTATATAAACGAGCACCGCATCACAAACCGTATATCTATCCCGAGGAATAGACACGCTGTTTGATGATGGGGCTCGATTAAATAAACTAGAAGATTTGTGACATCCGTTTGGTCTATGAACCAATTTCATGAGCCGACAAATTCCCTTATTTAGTATAAAGGAATTAAACAGGGTTTATATTACATGGGTTCTTAAAGTTCCCTATAAGGGCAAGCCCTATAATTAATTACATCTTAAATGACTGGAATCATTTAAGAAAACTCTTGATAATGATCAGTGGTTTTGCTCTCAATAATTTCAAAGTTTAAGGCTTCAAACAATTGAATTTTGGGATTTCAAGAGGGAGTAGCTCAAATTTGGAACAGTTTATTTTACGAGTCCAATGGAAGAGAAGTTAAGAGAAACTGAGGATCCAAGAGGAATCTTGGAAACTTCCCAAATTATCCTATTGTTTGGCTTCAATTTAGGAGTTTATTTAATGTTATAATCCTACCAATTTTAATTAATTAGGACTTATATTCGTACGACATGAGCATACAAATAGCCTGGAAGATGTGAGGGTTTGTGTCGTACCAAACGACTACCTCAGAGTCCTAAAACTAGTTAGGGCTTAATTTACATAACATGATTATGCAAATGCCTAACAAAGAGTTTGAGGATTTATGTTGCACTAGGTAAACTACCTCGAAGTCCTATGGTTTGGTTGTTTAATTCTAAGAATGGTTTTGCTGATGTCGATCCAAGTTCTGCTGACGACGATGGTCGTGTTGCCCACTGTGCTCCAAGCTCCTGTTTGTTTCCAGAGTTTTAGTTTTAGAAGGTAAAAATCAGGAGATGAGAAAAGTGTCTTGGTTTAGAGAAATCTTAAAGTCCAAATGTCTTTAGTGTTTTAATTAAAATAAATCTTAAAGTTGATTAAACAGAACCGATTAAGATCCCACGGTTCCATCATCCCAGCACCGTTATTTTAATCGAATTCACTTAGTCCAGATGAATTTGCTAAACTCAACTGAATGAGTTCCACACCTTCATTTAGACTGTGGGAAATCCCGTTAGCAACACGTGGGTTACATCATCCGAGGTATTCCCGATCATTCAACGAGACGTTTTAATTTAGTTAAAGTTGTGGTTTTGTTGTTCTGTTTGTGATTAAATTTTGAGTTGTTGTATATTTTAGATGTTGTGATGGTGAATTTTATCTTGTGTGACTTTTAATTTAGTTTTGGTTTCAATTTTTTGGCTATCCTAAAGGTTTCAGTTTTCATGCAACAATCCTGTTTATCATACAAGAAAAGTAAAGCGCAGTGCAGGTAAATAATTTGCAATAAAGTAAAAGCGTACCCGGAGGGTATTCTCGTCATTCCAAGATGCACTTAAAACACATGTTAGAACATTTAAATATTTGCAACAAGTACCAAGGTAAAGCTAAAGGAAAGGTTTTCGTTGTCTACCAAGATCCTAATCCTACTGCTAGTTGGTTCCTATAACGTCTAGGTTCTTTATATTTTGTGGATGATTTTCTTCAGCGAAGAATAATTAAGTTCAATTATTCTTCTTAAAACACCTCATTGTATTGAGGAAGTGCTTAGAACGGGTTCTAAACATCTTTTCAATACTTCTGAGATTATTTCGAGTCTAAATGAATTTTTCTAGTAGAGATGAATCAATCATCCAGAAATTTTTAGTTAAGTTTTAACTCTTGCTCAGTGAACTTAGGACATTTGATTATCTCATGAATGAAGTGACACCTCACTTGACGCTCCATTTAAGAGTTATAATGATAAAAGTCTTTAGGGGCAAATCAGTTTATTAAGAATTTTCAACGATTTAAAATTAGAATTAATATTTTAAGGTGATATAATTTAGTTATAAAATTTTAATAAATTTAAGTTTGGAATAGTGTTCAAGTTGTTTTATTCTTAAGTGTTTTAAACTATTTGAATTGAAAGAAGAGTTTAAATTATTTAATTTAGACTTTAATGATTTAATTTTAATTTAATTGCAATATTCTAGATTAACTTTTAATTGGTTTGATTTTTTAATTAAGAATTATTTTTTTGAAATTGATTTTGATGTTTCAAGTTTGTTTTGAATTTGCTTTTAAGTGATTTTTGAAATTAATTTTTTTTAATGTTTTAAATTTATTTCAATTTAATTATCAAGTTATTTAATGTTTTAAGTTTTAATTTAATTAAGGGTTACCTTTTCTTTATTATTAATTTATTAATTTCAATTATCATCTTAAGTTTAATTAAGAGTTAAATATAATTAAAGTGATTCATTTGGGGATTTTAGTTTAAGTGATTATAGTCTCTCTAAATTATATCCCCATTTTAATAATCCAAATTTTTTTAATTATTCTTCCAAAATTCAAATTATTTAATTAATTAAGGTTTCATTTTTTTGGTTTATTAAAAGTGATCAATGAGTTCCTACCCTTTTATTTTTCAAAGTTTCAATCATCTAAGAAAGAATTAAGATCAAATATTTTACCCCCCATTTTGATTAAACCTAAATTTTAATTAGAGGTTAAAATTCCTAATTATCAATATGCCCTTTTAAGCTTAATTTTTTCATAACTTATCAAATTGAGCTCAAATGAGCTTGAAATTTTTTACGTAACTTCACTCACATGTCAATTAAGACATTAGAGGAAAAAATGTGATTTTTCTGTTTTTAATTTAATTTATATATTTATTTTAATAGAAAATAGGTATTTTCAATGGAAATTCAACAACATGACCAAGCTAAGGTTGTTGTCCTTAAGAAAATTATGGGAAGTTCCTAATAACTAGAGGACCACTTGGACCAATTTTTGTGATTTTTTGAATTATATTTTATTTATTATAATTATTTTGATTTTTGGAGTATTTATCAATTATAAAATAAAATTAAAGTTGAAAAATAGATTTTAAATTTTTCATAAATCTCTCTGACCTCAAGGAGTCCAGAAAAACAAATTTTATAATTTTTTTTATTTTTCTTTGATTTATTAGAATTAATTTAGTGAAAATGTAGGAAAATTCATTTTTTAATTCAAAAAACTGTTTTTGGGCTTTAAAATTCAATATCTTTACTTTGAGGCTTGAGAAAAATATTTGGTTTATTCCTAAGTGATTAGGAGGTGAAATATGACATTTTTATGATTTTTAACATTTTTGTGATTTTTATTATTTTTTTAATTATTAAAATATTAAAATATGGTGAAAAATAAAGATTTTTAGAAAATTCTAATTTTAATTTTCTTAGACTCCTCTATTACCAGAGAAGTCCCAAAACTAATTTGGTGAATTTTTTAAATGTATTTTTAGAGTTATGAATTTTCAAAGTTTAATTTTACTCATGTGACCTAATTAATCCATTTAGTGGGGCTAAACATTTCCAATTGATTTCAAATTTTTATGTGAGGTCCCTCTAATCCTAAGATCAGTGGAGAATTGTTTTCAAGCTCTTTTTATATGTGGTTAATCCTAATTAATTAAAGTTTAGTTTTGTGTAATTATGCTAATTAGGGTTATTCTTAATGAATTAACTCAAGACATAATTATACTAGGGCCCTCTGGTCCTAAGAAACTTCCCCAAATTTTCCTAGAATTTTCCAAGCAATAAGCTAATTAATGGAATTAAAATACCAAAAATAGAGACATAAACTTGAAAAATACATAACTTGACATAGAGATAGCCTCTGACCTTGAAAAATTCAGGCAATGTTCCCAAGATCGGAGGCTTCAAAAGCCCTATGGTCTCATGCCATGGTGAGTTGTCTATGTAAATGGAGAATTAAAATACTGAAATGAGTAAATAATTAATTAAAAAGAAAATACTCATCAAATTAACACAATTATTTTTCCATATCATTATCCTCTATTCACTGAGCAATAGGGTATTTTTATTTTATTTTTGTGAATTTTCTACACAAAGATATAGATTTTCTAAGTTTCAGGCATTTAATTAAATCATAAATTCCATATTTTCCTACTTATCCGATTCGGCTCCACGGCAACCTTAACGTCTCCGAAGCTCAACGCGGCACGCTCCCATTCACCGCCGCCATCCGACTCAACACCATGTGGCCCGCGGTTCACGTACCGTTCCCTGGTCTGACGTAATCTGAGCCGTTCAGTCTATACACGCTCGATCCAACGGTGGCTGGTCGTCGTCTCCGACTGGTGTGCACCCGTGATCGTCCACACTCAAACTCTAATATCTCCCTTGTTTCTCAATGGATTTTCGTGTTCTTATACTCTATGGATTCGTCTTGAAGAGACGAACACATCCATATGGTTTACATGCTATGAAATTAACTCAAATGAAATAAAGAATCGCTGGAAGCTTGAGTTAAAGAGAAGTCTCTATACCTTGGTTCAGGAGGTGAGGCCTCAGCTGAATATGCTTGGCACATTCGTTGGAGCTGGAAGAGCCTAGGGATGAAGCCTCTGGCCCTGGTGAAAGGTCTAAGTATGAAAGTGACCATACCCGATTTCAGACTTTGGAGGCTAGAGCAATTGGGTGGCCTAGAGAGGGGGCTTTCACTGGGGAACTCCTTCTCTTGGTCCTGTGCAAGTGTGGGTGAGTTTAATTTGATTTTGGTGGAGGTTTGAGAGATGTCCTGTTCTGGCCTGAGAATTGAGCTCCAAAATTGAGCTCAATCAATGATGGATAGCTTTTAGATAGGAGAAGCTCTGTGAGGATTTTGGAGGGATTCTATGAAGGTTGATTTCAGCCAACCTTTTGGCCTGAGGGGGTGGTTAGTTTAAATAGCCATGGCCAGGGCTTCCCAGGGGCAATTGATGGCTGGGATCAGCTGCCTAGGGGAGGAGATGAAGAGTTGTAGTGGCCAATTGGAGTGGGACAACTCAGCAGGTGAGAATTTGAAATTTAGCTCATTCCAAGCTCCTCGGTTATGGCATTTTCCGTTGTCTTGGTGGCTGGCCGTCCAGAGTCAGGTCACCATCTGACTCAGGGGAGTCAGGGCTGGGGTTTGGTGCAGTCAATTGAGGCTTGACATGTGTAAAGGAGTTTGATTTAAGTGGTAAGAGGGAAGGGTCATTTTGGGTTTGGTTTGGTCAAACCATGCTTTTGGGCTAGGTGCACCCACCAAGGGACTTTGGGTCTTGTGGGGAGTCGAGTGAGTCGATTGGTTTTGAGTGGAGAAGTCGCAATCCAAGCTTATTTAGATTAATTTTGGATTTAGGTGAAACATGGGTAAGGTTAAAATGTTTAATCATAGGTTAGGAAAGAGCTCCCCTCTCTTTCCATAAATGGATTGATGACAATTCAAAGCTCTCATGGCTTCATATGGCTTGTGAATGGCTTCATTTGGCTTGCTCATGGCTTGGGAAAAGGTTAGTCAATTTCATGGAAATGGGTTTTAAGGATTTTGGATATTTAGGGGTAATTTGGCACATGGCTTTGTTTATAAAAGTTTAATGATGAACTTGAAATTTAGGGAGTGATTTAAATCAAAGGGATGATGAGGTGAAAGTGTCATGTAGGCTTGGGAATGGATTTTTTGGGCTTTTGGATTTGGTGAAAATGGGCTTTTAGAAGGGTTTAAGAAAGTTGGCCTTTAGGTTTGAAAACAAATTGGTGGATGCAAATTTTGTGAAGGATTGGACCAAATAAACGTTGGGTTTAGTTTAGAGATGTGTCATGAGTGATTTGAAACAAATTTGAGGTGATTTGGAGTTGAATTGGTTTGATTTGGGACTTTTTTTGGTAAAGGGGCCAAAGTGGGTCAAATTGGCTAACTTGGGCTAAGGTTGGGCTAATGTTTGATTTAATGTAAAATTAATGTTGAGAAGTGTTTATGGGAGTGTTACAAAGAGTTTTCAACATTGGTTGGGCTTTGATTTTGGGATTTGGGCCCATTTGGGTTCATGGTGGGTTTAGGCCAAAATTGGGGATTTTTGGTTTGGGTTAGATTTGGGTGGATTTTAGGTTCAAATTTGGGGCAAATCAAGTTTGTTTTTTGTTTGTGGGGATGTTAAGAAGGTTTAGAAAAAGATTTGGGGCTAATTGGAGTTGAATTGGGTTGGTTTGGGCTAAGTTTAGGTTATGGGCCAAAATTGGGCCTTAGGCTTCAAATTGAAATTGGATCAAAATGTTCATCAAATTGGGCTTGGCTTTGGTCTAAATTGATATTAGGGATATGAAATTGAAGTTTAGAATTGAATTGGATCAACATTGAGGTTAAATGGAGTGGTTTGGTTTGACATTGGGTTCACTTGGGTTAAAAATAGGTCAAATTTGGGGTTTTGATAAAAGTGGGCTAAATTGACAAAATTGGCTTATGGTATAGTTGAACAAAATGAAATTGGGAATATTTGGGATGTTTTGGAATTTTCTGGGAATTTTCTGAATTTTTGGAATTTTTGGAATTTTTTTGGTTAAAAAGGGCATTTTGGGTATTTGGAGGGTATTGAGGGATATTTTTTGAATTTTTGGTATATTTGGCCAAGGATGATCAATTTGAATGTTGGAAAATATTTAGGATTGGTTTTGAGGAATTTTGGGTAATTTAGGTGATTTTGCAAATTTTGGTGGTTTCAAGGGTACTTGGTAGGTTTGGTGGGTGTAGGGTCCCCGGGGTCAAAAATTGAAATTTTGGAAAAATGAAGATTGATCAAATGTAAGTGAAATGGGATCATTTTGGTTGAATCATGAAGCCATATCAAGCTCATAAGAGCCATGAGAGGACTCATTTGAGGCATTTACTATATTGTTCCTAACCCTCTTAGCCAAGGCCTAGGGGTTGAGGACCATCCATATGGATTACCTACATGAGTCAAGAAGTCAAATTGGGTGTAGGTGTAGTTTTAGGACTTGGAATGTGTGTGAAAGTGTAATGTGTGTGCAAGTCAACCCTCACTGGACCGAGGCCGCCGGGGGTAGTCCTAAGGCCCGAAGAGTTCTATAGGGAACTCATCCTTTAAACCTCCACATTTGAACTTAACCCTCCAAGTGGCTTAGGGGTTTACAATCAGGCATGTGGGGTTTAAAGGGAGTTAAGAGGTTTTTGAATTTCTAAATGGTGGGTGTCATCTCTAATCCTCTAAGATAGTCAAAGGGAATGCCTAAGGCTAGATCCTAAGTACTAAGGAGAGAGAAGAGAGAAGACCTCATCAAAAATGAGGTCAACAAATGGACCCCCAATAGGTGTGGTGTGCTAACCAAGCACACCGCGTGTATTGGCGTTGACCGAAGAGATCAACAAAACCAACACAGACGTCTAAGTGACACACTTAGAACAGAGTAGAAACAAATTTTCGCTGGGGAGTATCGAGTATATCTCCAGGACTGGAGATCCCTGAACTCTCGCTGGGGAATAGAAAAGGAGGTGAATTCCAGATCATAAGATCTAGGGAAATTTGATTTAGATTTTATTTAATTTTCTATTCTGAGTTTTTTTAATGTGTGAGTTTAAATTTTGTTTTGTTTTGAGTTTCAATTTTGATTGAGGTTTAATTTAAAATCAATTCAAGGAAATCTGGATTTGAGATGAGAATTGGAACCTAGGTTCCAACCTCGGGATTGCGAAGAGAATTGGAATTTAGGTACCAGCCTCGGAGGGAGAGAGTTGAAATTTGGTATCAATCTCGGGAAGAGAGTCAGAATTTGGTACTGACCTCGAAAGGAGAGAATTGGAATTTGGTACCAGTCTCGAAGGTTTAAAGAGGTGAAATTTAGTATCAACCCCGAAAAAGAGTCGGAATTCGGTACCGACCTCGAAAGGAGAGAACTGGAATTTACAACCAGTCTTGAAGGTTTAAAGAGAACTGGAATCTGGTTCCAGTCTCGAAGGTTTAAAGAGTACTGGAATCTGGTTCTAGTCTCGAAGGTTTAAAGAGAACTGGAATCTGGTTCCTGTCTCGAAGGTTTAAAGAGAACTGGCATCTGGTTCCAGTCTCGAAGGTTTAAAGGGTTGAAATTTGCTGTGGAGATTTGATTTTAGCGGAAGATTTGGAATGAGACTTGAAACTGTTTCACGAGCCACGAGGATCGATCAAAGTCTGATTACGTGGTGAAGAATATGAATCCGAGCCATCAGAACCAGATCGAAAATTTTTGTGGTTCTATGTCAGTAGATTCAGTCGACCTTCTCAAAAGAGGGAAGGAAATATGGAGAGTCAAAAAGAGATTTGAGAATAGTCGAAGGCTGGGGATTTCAGATTCAGGAATTTGTCTTAGTCACTTGTTGTGATTTGATTTTAGCTTGATTTTCAATTTAGGGTTCACATTTATTTGGGGTTCATTTTGACATTCAGATTTTTGAAAGAGTTCTCATTTATTTTTATTTTCCCTTTGTTCTTTGTTAGAAGTTCATTTAACTTAATGGCATTTCCCAGTCAATTTACACAAAAAGAGGTGAAGGCAAAACATGACATGGTCGTTTTCATTCTAATCTCGTCGAAAATACATCATACATCTTGCTCCAAAACATGATGATATTTTTCTTGAGAATTCAATATCTCGTACAATCCATATAAATCCAACACGGATTGTGTAATATTCTTCAAGTTTCTTTTAAAAGCAGTTGTCAAAATCCATGTCTGAATAGTGAGATACATGGACAATAACATCACCTTCCAAGTCATCCTTGGTAGGAATGTCGTGTGGATGTGCATTGGAGGTGTGTTATTTCCCATGTAAATCACAGCTCGTAGGGCCGGAGACTTTCTAGCTCTGGATCTGGCTGAAAGTGGAAAGGCATTTTTCTGTCATCCATTCTCCTGAAAGTGACGGAGATTCGTTCCACAGGCACTCCTGGAATGTAATGTTTTGTAATGTCTGCTTCGTTTCCTTTCAACACCAGGATGGAACCTACCGGTAGTGGTATCTCCACCTGCCCTCGGAACTCACCGGGGCCTGCAATCCGGAGGTCAGATTCGAACATGATGTTACAATGGTTGACAAAAGACACTATGCAGAAAGGTCTGACAAAGTCATGATGGTCTATGTGTGGAGGTATGCAGTCGCCCTCCTTGTAGATGTTAATGATGCAGTAGTTGGGTATGCAACTGCGAGCAATACCCTCCATGTTATCATCCTTTTTACCATTTTCTTGATAATTCTTGGCATCGGATCCACCTCACTGCGATGGAGTATTCCTAGTGGATTCCCTTTTCTGTCTACCGCGAAGTTGTAGCAACGTCTGCATTGGATTGTAATTCTTCCTTTTCCTGGCATTCATCTTTGGGGTTCTGAATAGGTCTTTCCCTTAGGCGACCAGCTCGGCCCATTTTATGAAGCTCAAGTACGCAGTCTACAATTTCCTATTGTTCGTAGTCTGAAAACACATCCGTATGCAGATCAAGGCCTTCCAAGATGTTGACCCACTTGCCTCAAATTCTTTCGAAGTATTCAAAAGTTTTATTTTCAACTTGCTGTAATTTTTCCAGCTCGTATTCCAGGATTATCTGCAATCGGCGAGGCCTAGTAACGTACTGGGGAATGTATGGTTCAACCCCGGCACGCTCTTTTGCATGTCTTGGCTCCTCAGGGATAGTCTATGTTGGGACATCCTCCGGGGTTGCTTTCGCAACAAGACTCTTCAGAACTGGTGCATCTGCTTGGCGTCGAGGCGCTGATTCTATTTACTGCTCTTGTTGGAATTTCCTTTATACGTTACGCTTTCCTTGGAGTTGATCTCCTCCTTTACGGTTCCTAACGAACCAATTTCTTCGAGTATTTGTATTGACGGTAGCAACTATCTCTTCATGTTGATCTGCTCGCTAACTTGGTTAACATCTTGCGAATGCGGCGATTCTTATTCCTCCGTCGGGTGGCGAGAGAGTAGCTCTCCTTACCCCTTGGACTTCGCGGGCATGGCACTGACAAGCCTGCCCTCTGCTGTAGCAACAATGGACTTAACTTTCTTATCTTCTCCTGTTGCATGAGCGGCGTTTGCTTTTCTCTTCTTACTGGCGGATTGTTGACTTGGGCCACCCACTTTCATCACTGTCTGGCTATAGAACTCTTCCCGATCAATCGGGGTCCAATCATTTTCTTCATATTGTAGCCCGGCTGGTGTGAAGTCAGAGTCAATCTTGATCACGGCTCCATCCCTCACCCTCTTTTCATGAAGTGCTAGACTCACACCATTTCTAAAGTTCAGAACAACCGCTAGTTCGACATTTCCCTACGAAAAAATAAGGAAAGGATCAGGGGCTGTACTAAGAACAAGAATAATAAGAAAAACATTTATTAATGAAAAAAATTTATTTATCTCTTTTAATTTTTAAAGAAAGTAGGAAGAAATGAGGGAAAGATCAGGAATGAATTGATTTGAAAGGAAAGATTGACATTTAATTATTACAATTTCACACGTTCTTTTTTAACACATTTTTTTTGTTAATGATTTTCTTTTTTATCATCCTCTTTTTTTTTATGTTTTGGGTTTGAACCCAGTCGCAAATGATTACTCTACCCGTGCTTCTAAGAATGAGACCTCATTTTTAAAGTTCATCCTTCAAAACATCAGGTTGCGTAATACTTCTTCAAATATCGTCCATTGATTGGAAGCATAGGTCGTTCTCCACGACAATTCACCGGTTGGTAGGAACCTCTCGAGTAGACTTGTCTCGACCACGAACGGCCCTTCCCATGTTGGTTCAATTTACCTCCTATCTTGCGGTGTGCAAGAATAGGTATTCTGAGAACTAGAACCAAGTCACAGACTTTAAATGTCCTTGGACTGACTAGTTTATCGTGGGCCTGGATCATCTTGGCTTAATACAGTTCCAAATTCTGCTATGTTAAAAGTCTTTTTCCTTCCAAGCTTTCCAATTCTTCCAATCGTAATTTGGCATTTTCTTCCGTACTGATATTTTCTGCAACTGCAATTCTGAGTGAGGGAAGCTGTACCTCCAGGGGTAAGACGGCCTCGGACCCGTACACTAAAGCGTAAGGCGTAGACTGAGTAGGAGTTCTGAAAGTCGTTTTGTAGGCCCATAATGCTTCTAACAACTTCTCATGCCAATTTCTTTTTTTTTTTGTCCAAGGTTTTCTTTAGGATTTGGACGAGAGTTTTATTAAAAGCCTCGGCCAAGCCGTTCGCTCTTGGGTAATAGATTGTTGAATAGCACCAATCAATCTCGTGTATTCTGACAAAATTGTTGATCTTCATACTCTTGAACGCGGACCCATTATCTGAAATGATTCTACGCGGTACTCCGAAATGGTAGACAACTTGATTCTTGAAGAACTGCAACACATGATGTGTCTTTACTTCTCTGAGTGGTACGCTACGCCCACTTGGAAAAGTAATCTGTAGGCTGCAAGAATGAAGTGATGTCCTCTTGAAGAAGGCGGATCCATCGGACCCACGATATCTGTGCCCCAATACTCAAATGGCCACAACGCGATTGTCGGATGTAGCACATTTGGAGGTTGATGTAGAACCACTCCATGCACTTGGCATTGGTGACAACTTTTGGCAACCTTCATGCAGTCGGTTATCATCGAGGGCCAGTAATACTCTAGTCTTTTAATCTTCATTTTCATCTTCAGACCCGATTGATAAGCGTCACAAAGTGCTGCGTGTACTTTTTTGACAATTTCACGAGCCTCGGACCCTCTCAGGCATCTTTGCCACATCTAATTGTTGACCTCAATTTTGGTGAGGTCTTTTGCTTCTCTCTTTAGTACTTAGTATCTAGCATTAGGCTTTTCCTTTGACTAATCTTAGAGGACTAGAAATGGAACCCACCATTTAGAAATTCAAACTACTTCTTAACTCCTCGAAAACCCCACAAGCTTGATTGTAGACCCCTAATCACCTAGAGGGTTGAAATCGGATGTGGAGGTTTAAGGATGAGTTCCTATAGGACTTTTTGGCCTTAGGAATACCACTAAATGGCACTGGTGCGGTGAGGTTTGACTTGCACATACACTACACTCTCACACACATTCCATGTCCTAAAACCACACTCTCACCCAACTTGACTTCACGACTCATGTAGGTAATTCATATGGATGGTCCTTAACCCACTAAGCCCACGACTAAGAGGGTTAGGAACAACATAGTAAATGGCTCAAATGAGTCCTCTCATGGATCATATGGGCTTAATATGGCTTCAAGGCTTAACCAAAATGATTTCATTTCACTCACACTTGATCAATCTTCCTTTTTTCAAAATTTCAATTTTTGACCCCCGGGGCCCCGGACCCACCAAACCTACCAAATACCCTTGAAATGACCCAAAATTTGCAAAATTATCTAAATTACCCAAGATTCCTCAAAATTAATCCTAAACACTTCCCACCACTCAAATTGACCATATTTGGCGAAAAATACCAAAATTTCCAAAAATACCCCTAACCCCCCCCCCCCCAAATTATCAAAATACCCTTTTACCCCAAAAATCCAAAAATTCTAAAAATTCCTAGAAAATTTCAGAAAATCCCAAATATTCTCAATTTTATTTTGTTCAACTACACTATGGGCCAATTTTGCTAATTTACCCCACTTTTACCCAAAACCCCCAATTTGACCCATTTTTTTTAACCCAAGTGAACCCAATGTCAAACCAAACCACCCCAATTGACCTCAATTTTGGTCCAATTCAATTCTAAACTTCAATTCAATATCCCGGATATCAATTTAGACCAAATCCAAGTCCAATTTTATTTACATTTGGGCACAATTTCAATTTGGGGCTTAAGGCCCAATTATGACCTAAGCCCAAACCTAACCCAAATGGGCCCAAATCACAAAATTAGAGCCCAACTAAAGTTGAAAACTCTTTGTAACACTCCCATAAACATTTTTCAACATTAATTTTACACCAAATTCAACCTTAGCCCAACCTTAGCCCAAGTTAGCCCGATTTGGCCCACCTTGGCCCCTTTACCAAAAAAAGCCCAAATTCGACCCGATTCTACTCCAAATCACACCAAATTGATTCCAAACCATTCATGAAACATCCCTAAACTAAACCCGACATTTATTTGGCATGGTCTTTCAAGAAATTCTTCATCCAAAAGTCCATTTTGAAATATAAAGGCCCGCTCATTTAAGCCTTTTAAAAAGCCACTTCCACAAACCCAAAAGCCCAAAAATTCGTCCAAAGCCCACATGACAATTTCTTCTCATCATCCACTTGATAAAATCATTCCCTAAAGTTTGAAACCTATGATTAAATCATTCCAAATTAGGCTTTATCCAAATTTCCATCAAAATGTCAAAATTCCTAAAATCCATTCCAATGAAATTGACTAAGCCATCCCAAGCCCAAATGAAGCCATGAAGCCATCCTTAAGCCCCATGTAAAGCCATGAGAAGTTTGACATGTGACCATCCCATAAATGGCAAGAGGAGGAGCCTCTTTAAGGATTCTCTTAAAGGTGATTAAACCTTTTCATGTTTCCCCTAAACTATGTTTAAACTTAAACATGCTTGGATAGTGACTTCTCCCCACTAATCTAGCTGACTCACCTGACCTCCCTCAGCCCAAATCAGAGCTTGGAAAGGTGCACCCAACCCAAACCCATAGGATGACCAAATTGAGTCCAAAAGAGTCCCTTTCCCATTCCATTTTGAATGAATCTTTCTACACATGGCCAATCTCCATTGCTTGCACCATTGCCAACCGCTGACCCTCCTGATGACAACAGTGACTTGACCCTGGCCGGCCGACCACCACGGCCGTCGGAAACCACCGAGCCGAGAGCACCCATGTGAGCCGATTTTTAATTTCTCCTTGCTGAGTTGTCCCAGCCCGATTGAACACCATGGTTGTTCTTCCCTTGCCACTGAGCGGTTGATCCGAGCCATCGAACCCCCACGGTGAGCCCTCCGAGCCACCTCATTTAAGCACCACCTCTTCTCGGCCCAAAAAGGAGTTAAACCAAACCTTACCAAAACTGCGCCAAAATCACTCCAGATCCCTCTCCAGACATAGAGAACTTGATCCCCACTGAAATCCAGCCTTAAAGCCCTCTCTGTGAGTCCAATTTTGGAGTTGAAATTCAAGCCCAAAAATAGGACTCTTCACCACAGTGAGCTAATCTTCAAATTGATTGACTCTACACCTTCACCGGACCGAGAGGAGAAGTTCCCCGACAAAAGCCCCCTCTCCGGAGCCGGCCATTGCTTCCGGCCTCCAAGCTTTGTGATCGGCCTTGGTCACTTTTGTACCTAGGCATTTCCCAGGAGCAAGAGACTTCATGCGGATCTTGCTTGGACTCGATTGAAGGTGACACAACCCTCGGATCGAAGCTTCACTTCTGCGAGCAAAGGTATGAACTCACTCTTCCTCCGAGCTCCGGGAGATTCTCCATTTAGTTTGAGTTGATTTCAATGCACCTTAACCGTATAGATGTGTTCGTCTCTTCAAGATGAATCGATAGAGTATAAGAACGCAAAAATCCATGGAGAATCGAGTGAGATCTTAAGGTTTTAGTGTGGACGGACACGGGTGCACACCAGTCAGAGACGATGACCAGAAGCCGTTGGATCGCGCGTGTATCGAGCGGACGGTCGAGATCAAGCTAGACACCGCAATGGTACGTGAACGGCGGGCCCCCGTAGCACTGACTCAGATGGCGGCGCCGAATCACAGAGCGACGTGTGGGCTTTCGATCCGAACGAGGATGACGCGGCGCCGAGTCGAATAAGTAGAAAATTAGGATTTTTTGGATTTATTTAAATACCAGAACTTCAAAAATTCATATCTTTGCATAGAAAATCATAAAAATAAAATAAAAATACTCTCTTGTTCATTGAACAGAGGAGAATAATATGGAAAAGAAATCAAGTTAATTGGATGAGTATTTTATTTTTAATAATTTATTTACTGTTTCCAATATTTTGATTCTCCATTTGCATAAACAATTCACCATGGCATGAGACCAAAAGGTTTTTGAAGCCTCTGATCTTGAGAACATTCCATGAATTTTTCAAGGTCAGACGCCATCTCTGTGAAAAGTTATTGATTTTTCAAATTCATGTCACTGTTTTAGGTATTATAATTCTAATAATTAGCATGTTGTAAAATAAATTCTAGGAAAATTTGGTGGTGTTTCTTAGGACCAGGGGACCCTATGAAAAATATATTTTGAGTTAATTCATTCACTATAACCCTAATTGGCCTAAACTCCCAAAATTGAATTTGAATTAATTAAGCTTAACCACACACCAAATTGACTTGAAAACAATTCTCCATTGCTATTTAGGGTCAGAGGAACCTTAAATAAAATTTTGAAATCAATTGGACTTGATTAACCCCACCAAATGGATTGATTAAGCCTCATAAGCAAAATGGAACTTCAAAAATTCATAACTCTAAAAATACTTTTCAAAAATTCATAAAAGTGGTTTTGGAGCTTCTCTGATATCAGGGGAGTTTAGGAAAATTAAAATTGGAATTTTCTAAAAAAGTTGATTTTTTTCACAATATTTTAATATTTTAATAATTAAAAAATAATAAAAATCACAAAAATATTAAAAATCATAAAAATGTCACATTTTGACTCCTAATCACTTAGAAACAAACCAAATACTTTTCCTAAGTCCCTAGGATAAGATATTGAATTTTAAAGGCTTAATGTAATTTTTAATATTAAAAAATGAATTTTCAACATTTTTCACAAAAATAATTCTAATAAATCAAAAAAAATAAAAAAAAATTATAAAATTTGTTTCTCTAGACTCCTTGAGGTCAGATAAATTTAAGAAAAATATAAAATCTATTTTTCAATTTTTATTTTATTTTAAATTTAATTAATACTCTAAAACTCAAAATAATTAAAATAAATAAAATATAATTCAAAAAATCACTAAAATGGGTCTAAGTGGTCCTCTAGTCATTAGAAATATCCCATAATTTTCTTAAGGACAAAAACCTTGCCATGGTCATGTTGTTGAATTTCCATTGAAAACCCTTATTTTTAACTAAAAATAATTATAAAAATAAATTAAATTCAGAACAATCACATTTTCTCCTTCAATGTCTTAATTGACATGTGAGTGAGGTGGCATAAAAATTTCAAATTCATTTGAGCTCAATTTAGTGAGTTATGAAATAAATAAGCCCAAAAGGGCATAAAGGTAATTAAAGAATTTTAACCCTTAATTAAAACTTTATGTTTAATCAAAATGGAGGGTAAAATATTTGATTTTATTTTCTCTTGGATGATTGAAACTTAGGAAAATTAAAAGGGTAGAAACCCATTAAACACTTTGAAAATATCAAAATGAAACTCTAATTAATTAAATAATTTAAATTTTGGAAAGAATATATTTAAAATTTTGATTATTAAAATAGGGATATTATTAAGAGGATATTTATTCTTTAATTTAAAAATCCCTAAATAAGTCACTTCAATAATATTTAGTTCTTAATTAAAAATTAAAATAATAATCCAAACTAAATAAATTAAAAATTAAAAGAAGATAACCCTTAAATGAATTAAAACTTAAAATGTTAAATGGTCCAATAATTAAAATCAAATTTAAAATCTTGGAGTTAAATTAAATTAAATTAAATTAAGTTAAGTCAAAGTTTAAATTAAATTAAATTAACATCTTAACAATTAAATTAAATTAAATTTAAAAAATTGAAATTAAAATTAAATTAAAATTAAAATTAAATAAAATTAAATTAAAATTAAATTAAATTAAATTAAATTAAATTAAATTAAATTAAATCAAATTAAATTAAATTAAATTAAATTAACATCACTTAACAACAAAACTAAATGAAATCATTAAGAGTTAAATCAAAACATATGAAAGATTTCAACACCTTTTTCAATATAAGTAAATCTAAAACATAAAAAGTTAATATGAAATATAATATCACTTAAAGTGTAAAGAGTTAAATTAAATCTAAAGTAATTTGAACCTTATTCCAAACTTAATAATCATTAATTAATTTTTATAATTAAATCAAATCAAATTAAATCATTAAAATATTTATTACTTTGCCCTTAAAAGGCTTTTATTGTTATAACTCTTAAATGAAGCATCAAGTGAAGTGTCACTTCACACATAAGATATTCAAATGTCCTAAGTTCATTCGAGCAAGAAACAAAACAAAATTAAAATCCTTTGATGATTAATTCACCAATACTAATAAAATTCATTTGAACTCAAAATAATCCCAGAAGTATTGAAAAGATATTTAAGATTCATCTTAAACACTTCCTCGATACGATGGGGTGTTTTAGAAGAATAATTGAACTTAATTGTTCTTTGGTGAAGAAAATCATCCTTAAACCAAACCAACAACTTAGACGTCATAGGAAATGACTAGCAATAGGATTAGGATTACAGTAGGCAACCAAAACCCTTTCCCTTAGCTTTACCTAGGTATTTCTTGCAAAAATATGTTTAAATGCTCTAACATTAGTTTTAAGTGTAGCTTGGGATGACGGGAAGACCCTCCGAGTACGCTTTTACTTTGTTGCAATTTACCTACATGTGTTGCATTTTAATTTTCTTGCATGGTAAAACAAGCTGTTGCATGAAAACCAAAACCTATAGGATAGCCACAAAACTGAAACCAAAACTAAATTAAAAGTCATCACAAGATAAAATTCACCGCCACAACATTTCAAAATATAAAACAACTCAAAATTTAATCACAAACAGAATAATAAAACCACAACTTTAACTAAATTAAAACGCCTCGTTAAATGATCGGGAATACCTCGGATGATGTAACCCACATGTTGCTAACGGGATTTCCCACAGCCTAAATGAAAGTGTGGAACTCATTCAGTTGAGTTTAGCAGATTCATCTGGACTAAGTGAATTCGATGAAAATAATGGTGTCGGGATGACGGAACCATGGGATCTTAATCCGTTCTGTTTAAACAACTTTAAGATTTGTTTTAATTAAAACACTACAAAACACTTGGATTTTAAGATTTTCTCTAAGCCAAGGTACTTTTCTCATCCCCTGATTTTCACATTCTAAAACTAAACCTCTGCAACAATAAGGAGCTTGGAGTGTGATGGGCAGCACGGCCATCGTCATCAGCAAAACTTGAATCTACTTCAGCAAAACCTTTCCTAGTTTTAAATAATAAAGCCATAGGATTTCGAGGTAGTTTGCTTAGTGAAACATAAATCCTCAACTTTTTGTTAGGTATTTGTATAATCATGTTATGCAAGTTAAGCCCTAACCGGTCTTAGGACTCCGAGGTAGTCGCTTGATACGACATAAACCCTCACATCTTCGAGGCTATTTGTGTGATTATGTCATACAAACATAAGTCATAATCAATTAAAATTGGTAGGATTGCAACATTAAATAATTTTCTTAAACTCGAAGCCAAATAATAGGATAGTTTGGGAAGTTGCCAAAATTCTTCTTGGATCCTCAACTTCTCCTACTTCTCTTCCCTTGAATTCCTAAAATAAATTGTCCTAAATTTGATCCATTCCCTATTGAAATTTCAAAATCCAATAGTTTGAAAACCTTAAACTTTGGAATTCTTGAGAGCAAAACCACTGATCATTATCGAGAGTTTTCTTAAATGATTCCTGTCATTTAAGATGTAATTAACTATAGGAGCTTGCCCTTATAGGGAACTTTAAGAACCCAGGTAATATAAACCCTGCTTAATTCCTTTATATTAAGCAGGGGAACTTGTCGGCTTATAAAATTGGTTCGCTGACCAAACGAATGTCACAAATCTTTTAGTTTATTTAATCGAGCCCCATCATCGAGCGATTAGTACTATTCCTCAGGATAAATACACGGTTTGTGGTGTGGTGCTCGTTTATATAAACTATTCGGGATGTGAGATCGGTTTGATTTCATATCTTAAAACTTTCAAATTTAAAGTTATTTTTAAAATCAAATGCTACTTTCTAAATTATATATATATTTAAATTAAATTTAAAATTTAAAATTCACCGACGACTTCTGTAGGCGACCCCCTTTTCAAAATAAAACACATAACCCAAAAATAAGTCGCCCAATTTCTGGCGACTCCGCTGGGGAATAGTTCCTCTCTCCATTTTGATAAGATGGTTTTACTTTCATAAATCGGTAGTGTATCCATGTCCCTAGTGGAGCAAACTACCATTCTTCCGTTGGAATACCTTGTTCATTTTTGTCTTGAACTCGTATAGCCAACTCCTCTCGGATTTAGGAGCCACTGTTTAGACACCCCTAAACGAAGAGGTTTCGAGATCCTTTTACCTCTTTTTTGAGGTGGGGTGGACCCCCAATAGGTGTTAATTTAGGAGCGGTCCTTCGAGTCAAGAATTCTTGCATAAGACTTTCTCTTCCTTTCCAATTCTAAATCGGGCCCTTTACCTTTTCTATAACCTTTTCCCTTTAATCGTTTTGTTTCTATCAAACGAACCCACTAATGAACAACCTTCTAATAAACAATCTCTTTTAAAAAATCACAAATACACTAAGATAAACGAAAATGTGTTCGGACTCTTTCTTTTTCGTCCTAAACATTACGACGAAAGGAAGTATAATTCGGGACTGACATTCGGAATCTGCCCTGCAGAAAAGGACTGCCTCAAAGTTAATCTTCTCCTTCACCAATGGAATGGACTTCGGTGTTTACAAGGATGAGCTGCCTGACAATGGAATCATTCATTTCGGACAAGGATTCGGAAACACAGATATTAAGATCACTGACGTCACTCTTTTCACACTAGCAGACAAAGTGTCAGAAACTGAGAAACCTCTGATTGAGTTCAACCTTAAATCGACTCAAGAATTCCCTCCCCTGCAAAGGGTTCCAGCTGAAAGGAGTACTACTGTTCGTAGAAGGACTGTTGTCTCTACCCCCACAAGTCTAGTCATCTCTGCACCTACCCTGACTTCGCAACGGCGAAGGGGAAGGAAATCCAAGTCTGTGATGAGCCTATCACCGTGGAGGGTACAGATTTTGCTACGATACCGTCTATTTTTGAAATTGGGTCCAGTTCGAGAGTTGCACCCCTAACTCGAACTCAAAGAAGGAATAGAAGCAGAAAGATAACCCAGGCTGAGAAGGCCAAAGCCGCTGAAATTACTTTCCTGGAAGAGATCCCTGAACTGCCTGAGTATACACCTCTGTTGGAAGGGAGCAAGTTTCACCCTCTCTCTGTCGCATCAGATGAAGAGGATGTCCGAAGGATCGCCGCTGCACTACCCCGACCTGCGTACTACAGCAATTATAAAAGGAAAAGGGATAAGACTACACCATTTGCTCGACTGCAAGCTGTGATATAAAGAATGGCAAAGAAAGAAAGATGCCCTGTGTCAGAAATCTTAAGAAGGATGGGACGGGTGCCAGCTAAATCCCGCCTCGGACCGCGAATAAAGTCTGTTGCTGCCACATAGAAACCAAAGAAGAAGATAAAAGCCAGTTCACCCGTCGTTGTATCGGGTCTGCAAATTAGGGAGGATACCACCTTCCAGCATATTGCCGACAGACCATCCGGTCCTAGGCTTCCGGCTGCAAGAAGGATGGTATGGCAACCTACTACTGGCGAGCTAAGACCAAAACAATGTCCTGAGAAGAAAAGTCTCATCAGGAGACTTGAATCAGAAGAAAGTGCTACTGCAATAAAGGGGACTCCCAGAAAGGAAGTTCAACAACCGTCACGTGACAACTGCGATACCGTGTGAAAAAGGCCACTAGAAGATGCCATGGACAAGTTAAGGACCGACATCCAATGGTTAGCAAAAGAAAGAGAAGAAAAACTAGAAAATGAAGTTGATTCATCAGAATTTATGAATGACGAGTATGTTGAAATCAACATGATTGAGACGCGAGCATCATCAACTTAACAAGGTGCTCCAGCAGCTGCAGAAAGAGATGAACCGGAAGTGATGAGAGCACGACTTTAAGAGAAGGATGATACAATTTCCCAGATGTCAAAGAGGATGGAAGAGATGGCTGCTGCTTTAGCCACTCTCCAGAGTCAGGTTCAGCCTTAGAAAGAGACACCCCCAGAGATCATCCATATTGCAGATGGAGGAAAAGAGATCACATCCATCAATGGAGACGAACAACCAAAGAAAGATCCTGCACAAAGCATGATTCTAGAAAAGGACATCAAAAACATGTTAGAACAGCAGGTACAAAAAGCCCTAGCACAATTTAAGAGTGGAGCATCTATTCGGACGGGTGGACCTTACCCCGAAGAATTTGATGCGGTTCAATACCCAAAAGGCTTCGTACCACCTCTGTTCAAGACTTTTGATGGTACCAGAAACCCTCGGCAGCACGTTGCACATTTTCGTGCTAGTTATTGCAATGCCGGTGGGAGTGACGCTTTACTCTTCCGACAGTTCGTCAGCAGTTTATTAGGGATTGCCTTCGACTGGTACGCAGAATTGTTGAACGGTTCAGTAAAGACCTTTTCAGAACTAGAGAATCTCTTTGTTAAGCGGTTTGCAGGGGCTCAACACCACATCACTATCGGTGATCTAGTGGTGGAGCAACAGAAACCGAACGAGACTTTAGTGGATTACATACTTCGATGGAGAAATTTAAGCATGAAGTGTGAACCACAGCTTCAAGAACAGCATGCAGTCGGCATCTTGCTTAAGAGCATCCACGACTCGATGGCACTTCTCCTTAAAGGATTCACAATCAAGACTTTCGAGAAGTTGCTTAGCAAGGCCTGGAGCTTGCAAGAGGAGGAAAAGCAGTTAAGTTTTGTAGACAAGACCGATAAGCAGAAAACTGTGAAGACATTTGAAAAGAAATCTGGAATCGTCACGGGCAAGCAGCCGGTTCAGATATAGCCAGAGCGGCCACAGCTGCAGTTATCAACCACCGCAATGGACATACCAACAACCGCAACAGATCTATCAGCAACCTCAGCAGGGCTATCAACAGCCTCGATCGAGCTATCAGTCACCTCAGCATTATGAACAACTGCCTCGTCCACAGCGTACCCTAAAAGATTTGCTGAATAGGGAATATCCATTCAAAATTGAAGCAATAGCGAAGATGTTCCGTAGCTTAATGAAGACACCGGATTTTCAGCTGCCAGAGCCCAAGAGGCCGAAAGAAGTCAATAAGAAAGATCATCCAAACTATTACCCTTACCACCAGATGCTCGGGCACAAGATAAAGGATTGCATCACTTTCAAGAGCTAGCTTGATGATAATCTCTGAAAAAGGAACATAACGATCCTAAAGGAATACATGAAGGAACCCCAGAAAGGAGGTTCCGTCAATGTTATTTCAACGGATCCCATTGTTCCGATAGACTCGTATATGACTGATGATGGATGGAGTACTGTCTGAACAAAATCATCGAAGAAAATTTTGGATCATATCCAGACTGCTTCGGTGCGCGCTTCGACTCAGAGTTTGAAACCTGTCGAGCCGGCACTATCACTTGCGATTGAAGAACAGCCCCAGAAGGAGGAGAAGATCGTGGAAGAGAAGAAGGCCGAGACTCCAAAGGGTAGACTAGGGGCTGCTTATCCTAGGATGGTTGTTTCCGATTCGGGGGAGAAATCCTCGAACTACGACTACGTATGATTATCTGCTCACCCCGGCGGGATCTTATAATGATAAGGGTTATGGCGTTGGCTACGTTTTGACTGTTTCTAACGATTACGTAACTAGCGAAACCCGGCTTAATCCAGATCTCGATTCCAATACAAATAATGATTCTCAAATCATACACAACCTCGATGACCATGACGAAGAAGATGTTCACAAAGGAGGCTACGAAAGCTCGACAAGCAATGAGTCCATTTATGAATTCTGAGGAGCTCCGATCACGATAGAATTAGAACTATAAGAAACCGAAGCAACTTCAGAAGAGCCAGTTGTTCCGATTCAAGAGGAGACACCGGTAAATTTAGAAGAGATAACAGAGGTAAATCTAAGAAGCGGAAAAGTTCTACCCCCGAGAATGGGTCCAAAGGATAAAGGAAAGCGGTGGTTGCTCGGGAAGAGTCGACCCCGGCGGAAGAGCTGCCCATTCGGGAAGAAACCGAGGAACATGGTAATAAAGTGGACTACAACGTGCTAGCCCATCTTAGGAAACTACCAACAAACTAATCATATACAACGCTCTGATCCTATTTAAGGAGATGAGGGAGGCTCTGATCAAGGCTTTACTTGATCTAGACATTTGTTTAGCTCAAATGGCCAGTGAGTCCTTCAACGAGGTTTGCTAATTAAGAGAACAACGAGGTGTTACCTTCACGAACAATGATCTATTACTGGGAACAGCTGATCACAACCGACCGTTATACATTTCAGTCACTATTGGAAAGTTTACGCTCTCTGGAGTGTTGGTTGATCCGAAAGCATCAATCAACATAATGAATCTTCGAACACTGACATATTTGGAAATTTATGCTCGCGAGCTTGAAGCAGACAAGATGTTATTAAGAGGCTTTAATCAAAAAGGAGAAAGAGCTCTTGGATCGATAACACTACTAATGAAGACCGGTGATTTAGCAAAGACAACCGCAAAATTCCACATAATTGATTATGAGACATCGTTCAACGCTCTACTGGGTCGGCCATGGATCCATGAAAACCGGATGGTACTGTTGCCTCTGCACCAGTGCATAAAGTATTACGAAGGAGGGGAACAGTGCATCAAAGGTGACTTACAACCGTTCTTCGTGCATGAAATTGGAATTCATGAAGATGCGGCCAACTACACGTCTCCGAAGAAAACAATCTTTTCCAGAAATACTATACCAAATGAAGCAAAAGAAATTCGAGACGATGAAGAACCTGAAGTTCTAGTCCAACAGTTTCTCACCACTCCCTTACGGCAAGATGGTGAAGATTTCTCCAGAACTCGCACCCGAGGTCGAGGCCGGGGACGAGGACATGGAAGAAATGTTGGAACAGTTGGACAGAAGAAACTGGCCATCGATGTTGATTGGGAGAATAGTTCCGAAGAAGAAGAAGAAATTGAGAAAGAAGCAGCGACAATAAGTCAGAAGGAACCACAATTCAAGATTTCTCTCGAAGATGAAAAGAATGAAGAATATAAATCAATGTACGAGAAGATTAACCACTATGTGCATACTATGACCACGACCCCTATCCATTCTAATAAGATTGAGGGTATGGTGGTCGAGAAGTACATGGTGGCGATATTAAACCAATCAAGTTCTACTGTGGTGCTTCTTCTTCCAAAATTGAAAGCGATGTACAATTTGAAGATGTTACTTCATCTGAATTAATGGAACTACCTTTTGAGTGGTACTCTCCATGTGTTCAAAAGTTAATTCAACGCGGCGTCTTAACTCGACGATGGACAAAAGGCCGATCACAACACTTTGAAAAATTTTGGAATAATGTCGGTCGGCCTCCCAATTCAAAACATGGTCTCAGATTCGGCACAGTAGGATCAGTTGATGATACAGGATTTTGCTTGGTTGTCACTTGCGAACCTAATAAAGACTGCTTGGAAGCTTCAGAAGACCTCGAAGATCTACCAATCGGAGATGCTCCACCAGAATTCGAAGAAGAAATCAAATCTATAATAGACGAGTTAATGAAAGTTAACTTAGGTACTAGCGAAGAGCCTAGGCCTACCTTTGTTAGCTCTTTACTCAATAATGAAGACTCCGAAGACATAATCAAGATATTAATGGAGTTCAAGGACTGTTTTGCTTGGTGTTACGACGAAATGCCAGGATTAACTCCAGAAGTCGCAGTTTATAGGCTAGGAATGGATCCTACTTCCGTTCCAGTCAGACAAGCTCCCAGAAGAATGTGTCTAGAAATTGAGCAATAAGTAATAGCCGAAGTTAAGAAGCTAATAGACGCTAAATTTGTCCGTGAAGAACAATACCCAACTTGGTTAGCCAACGTGGTACCAGTCAGAAAGAAGAATGGTCAGATCAAAATCTGCGTGGATTTCAGAGATTTGAATAAAGCATGTCCAAAGGATGAATTTCCACTACCAATCCCAGAACTGATGATCGACATCGCTTCGACGCATGAAATCTTCTCATTTATGGATGGATAGTCGGGATACAACCAGATAAAGTTGGCACCAGAAGACAAAATGCTTACGGCACTCAGAACGCCGATCGAAGTGTATTGCTACACAGTAATGCCATTCGGACTAAAGAACGTAGGAGCAACATACCAAAGAGCGATGACGAAGATTTTTGATGATCTCATTCACAACCAAGTCGAGTGCTACGTGGATGATGTGGTCATCAAAAGTAAACTGAAGGAAGATCACCTGTATGATTTGAGAATTGTTTTCGAGCGATTAAGACGATATAACCTTATGATGAATCCCTTGAAATGCACCTTCGGCGTCACCTCTGGGAAATTCTTAGGATTTGTTGTTCGACATTGTGGAATTGAAATTGATCCGGAAAAGATTAAAGCTATTTTAGAAATGTCTCCTCCCAAAACTTTGAAACAACTACGATCCTTTCAAGGGAAGTTAGCATATCTTCGATGCTTTATCTCGAACTTATCAGGTAGGCATCAGCCCTTCTCGGCATTGGTTAAAAAGGATGCCAAATTCATTTGGGATGAGAAATTCCAGCGGGCTTTCAAGGACGTTAAGCAATATTTAATGACACCTACTGTCTTAGCAGCCCCAGTCTCAGGTAGACGGTTGATACTTTATACCACGGCTTTAGACGATTCTCTCAGAGCCCTGCTAGCCCAGGTCAATGACGAGGGAAAAGAAAACGCTCTCTACTACCTAAGCCGTCGTCTAATCCCGATGGAAGTAAAGTATCCTCCGATTGAGAAGCATTGTTTGGCCCTGATCTTCGCCGCTCAAAAGCTCTGGCATTACATGCTTTCTCATAAGGTCAACCATATTTCGAGAGTTAATCCGTTGCAATAATTGATGACCCGACCGACGCTTTCTGACAGACTTTCCAGGTGGTCGATGATACTATTGCAATTCGACATAAGTTTTATTCCTCTTCGCGTCGTAAAGGGACAAGTCCTAGCAGACTTCCTAGCAGCACACCCTTTGCCGGCAGAATCGCCTCTCAACGACGATTTGCCTGACGAGCAGATAATGAGCCTAGAAGACCCTGATGATCGATGTTTGGAACTATACTTTGACGGTGCGTCCTCAGCATAGAAGAACAAAGAATTGCAAATGATAGTGCCCGGTAATGCAGGAATCAGACTAATCTTTATAACACCAGAGCGGGGGATGTTAAGATACTCCTACCACTTAACGGAACCGTATACAAACAACGAAGCAGAATACGAAGCCCTCATAACAGGACTGGAATTAACCATTTGGATAGGAATAACGAACATTAACATCTACGGAGATTCTCATTTGATCATTCAATAGGTCGCCGGACAGTACAAAATTTTAAAGCCAAGGCTCGAGCAGTACTTTCAGTATGCCATGAAATTATAGGAAAAAATTCTAAACGTAACAATCTACAAGATTCCCAAAAGAGAAAATGCTCTCGCAGATGCATAAGCCCGTCTTGCAAAGGAATTTGCATGCTTGCAGGATGAGTCAGTTGAAATGTCAGTTCAGGGACAACAAGTCCTATCACAACTCGACATGGATACAGTACACAAATCAGGAAGAGCAGAAGAATCAGTTGTGGCAATAACAGAAAATACAGAAGACTAGCGGCAGATAGACTTCTTGCAAACAGGAAACCTACTGGACGATAAGTCCTTAGCTCATCAAATCAAGAAAAGAACTCTGTCTTACGCATTAATAAACAATATGTTATACAGAAGGTCTTTTGACCAGATGTGGCTAAGGTGCTTGAGCGGGTCCGAGGCTCCTGAAATTGTCAAAGAAGTGCATTTAGGACTATGTGGCGCTCATCAGTCGGGTCCGAAAATGAAAATGAAGATTAAAAGACTAGGGTACAACTTGCCCTCAATGATGATCGACTGTATGAAAGTTGCCAAAATTTGTCACCAGTGCCAAGTGCATGAAGTGGTTCTACACCAACCACCAAATGTGCTACATCCGACAATCGTGTCGTGGCCATTTGAGTGTTGAGGCACAGATATAGTAGGTCCGATAGAACCGCCTTCTTCAAGAGGACATCGCTTCATTCTTGCAGCTACAGGCTACTTTTCTAAATGGGCAGAAGCTATACCCTCAGAGAAGTGAAGGCACACCACGTGCTACAGTTTTTCAAGAATCAAGTTGTCTACCGTTTTGGAGTACCGCGCAGAATTATTTCAGATAATGGGTCTGCATTCAAAAGTACAAAGATCAACAATTTTGTCAGAACACACGGGATCGATTGGCGATACTCAACGATCTACTACCCAAGAGCAAATTTTAAAGAAAACTTTGGATGACAACAAGAGAAATTGGCACGAGAAGTTGTTAGAAGCCTTATGGGCCTACAGGACGACTTTTAGGACTCCTACTCAGTCTACGCCTTACGCTTTAGTGTACGGGTTCGAGGCTGTCTTGTCCCTGGAAGTTCAGCATCCATCCCTCCGAATTGCAGCTGCAGAAAAGATCACTACAGAAGAAAATACCATACTATGACTGGAAGAATTGGAAAGCTTAGAAGGGAAAAGACTTTCCGCACGAGCGGAATTTGGAGCTCATATCGAAGCCAAGATGATCCAGGCCCATGATAAAATGGTCCGCCCAAGAACTTTCAAAGTCGGTGACTTAGTTCTTGTTCTCAAGAGATCTATCCTTACACACCACAAGAAAGGAGGTAAGTTTGAACCAACCTGGGAGGGACCATTTGTGGTTGAGACAGTCTACTCTGGAGGTTCCTACCAACTCGTGAATTGCCATGGAGAACGACCCATGCTTCCAATCAATCGACGATATTTAAAGAAGTATTACGCAACCTGATGTTTCGAAGGGTGGCCTCTAAAGTAGAATCTTATCCTTAGAAACACGGGTGAAGTAATCACTTTGTGACTGGGTCCGAACCCAAAACAAAATAAAATTGATGATAAAAAAAATCTCATCAATGAAAATGTTAAAAAGAAAACATGGGAAATCGTAATAATAAAATGTCAATCTTTTCTTTTAAATTCATTCATTCCTGATATTTTCTCATCTCTTCCTACTTTCTTTAAATTTAAAAGAAGTGAATAAGAATTTTTAAGTATTTTTCTTATTGTTCTTGTTCTTAGTACAGCCCCTGATCATTTCCTTATTTTTTTTGCAGGGAAATATCGAACGGGCGGTTGGTTCTAAACTTTAGAAATGGCGTGAGTCTAGCACTTGATGAAAAGAGGGTGAGGGATGGAGCGGTGATAGAGATTGACTCAGACTTCACACCAGCCGGCTTATAATATGAAGAAAATGATTGGATCCCAATTGATCGAGAAGAACTTCACAACCGGACGAGTGATGAAAATGGGTGGCCCGAGCCACCGATCCGGCGACGAGAAAAGAAAAGCAAACGCCGCGCATGCAACCGGGAAGATAAGAAAGTTAAGTCCGTGGTTGCCACGGCGAGAGGGTAGGCTTGTCGGCGCCGCGCCGCAGAAATTCGAGGGGTAAGGAGAGGCTACTCTCACTGCTACCCAGCGAAGAAATAAGAATCGTCGCATTCGCAAAATGTTGACCAAGTTAGCAGAAGATTAACATAAACAAACAGTGGATACCGTTAGGGCAAATGCTCCAAGGAGACCGGTTCGTCAGGAACTAGAAAGAAGAAATTCAACTCCAAGAAAGTCGGAACAGATAAAAGAAGTACCAAGAAAAGCAGAAATATAGTCAGTATCTCGACGCCGAGCAAATGTACTGAATCCGAAGAGTCTTGTTGCGAAAGCAACCCCCGAAGGATGTCCCTACAGAGACTATCCCCGAGGAGCCGAGACATGCAGAAGAACGTGTTGGGGTTGAGTCATACATCCCGCAGTATGTTACTAGACACCAAGGACTTCAGATAATCCCGGAATACGAGCTGGAGAAAATGCAACTAGTTGAGAAGAAAACCTTTGAATACTTTCAAAGAATTGGAGACAAGAGGGTCAACATTTTAGACGACCTCGAGCTGCATACAGATGTATTCTCATATTACGAGCAACAACAAGTTGTAAACTGCATCCTTGAATTACAGAAAATGGGTCGAGCTGGCCTCTTGAGAGAAAAGACCTATTCAGAACCCCGAAGATGGATGCCATGAAAAGGAAGAGTTACAATCCAATGCGGATGTTGCTACTGATTTTGCCGTAGACAGAAAGGAAATCCACCGGGGATACTCCATCGCGATGAGGTGGATGCGATGCCAAGAATCATTAAGAGAATGGTGAAAAGGATGATAACATGGAGGGTATTGCTGCAGATTGCATACCAACAGTTGCATTATTAACATCTATAAGGAAGGCGGTCGCATACCTCCACATATAGAACATCATGACTTTGTTAGACCCTTCTGCACAATGTCATTCATCAACCAGTGCAACATCATGTTCCGATCTGACCTCTGGATTGCAGGCCCCGGTGAGTTCCAAGGGCCGGTGGAGATACCACTACCGGTTGGTTCCGTCCTGGTGTTAAAAGGAAACGGAGCAGACGTTGCGAAGCATTGCATTCTAGGAGTGCCTGTGGACCGGATCTCAGTTATTTTTAGAAGAATGGACGACAGAAAATGCCTTACCACTTTTAGCCAGATCCAGAATTGGAGAGTCTCCGGCCCTACGAGCTGTGAGTTACATGGGAAATAGCACAACTCCAATACACATCCATGCGGCAATCCTGCCAAGGGTGGCTTGGAAGGTGATGTTATTGCCCATGTTTCTTACTACTTAGACATGGATTTTTGACAGACGCTTTTGGATGGATCAACAAGAATCTTACACAATCTGTTTTGGATTTACATGGATTGTATGAGACATTAAATTTCTGAGGAAAATGTTATCATGATTAGATCAAGTTGTGTGATGTATTTTCAGCATGTTGGAATGAAAAAGACTACGTCATATTTTGCCTTCACCTCTTTTTGTGCAAATTGACTGGGAAATGCCATTAGAGTTAAATGAACTTTGAACAAAGAACAGAAAAGAAAAGAAAATAAATGATAACTTTTCCTAAAAATCTGAATATTAAAATGAACTTCAAATTCACATGAACACTAAATAAACAACAACAAAAAAATGGGGTCGTTAAAGGACAAACAAAACGAATCTAAACTCCGAATTAAATTTCGATCTCAAACTTCTGATTCGAACCTTTTAGTTCTTTCCTCCATCAAAATCTGTTGGAAACTCTTTTGAAATTTGAATATTCTCTTCGACTTGTCGTTAAGTCAAGTCTTTTCAGCTTGGTACGCTCACCAGTTCCTTTCAGTCCTCTTTCCTCTGTGTTTTAGAGGATCGACTAGTTCTGTTGACACGAAGCCACGAACTTTGTTCGATTTGGTTCTGATGGCATAAGGTCGGGTCCCTCTTCATACGACTAAATTTTTAGGCGGTACCAAATTCCGGTTCTCTTCCTTTTGAGGTCGGTACCAAATTCCGACTCTCTTTCGAATTGATACCAATTTTCAATTCTAAATTCCCGAGACTGGTACCAAATTCCAGTTCTCTTCCTTTCGAGGTCGGTACCAAATTCCGACTCTCTTTCGAATTGATACCAAATTTCAATTCTAAATTCCCAAGACTGGTACCAAATTCCGGTTCTCTTCCTACGAGGTCGGTACCAAATTCCGACTCTCTTTCGAATTGATAGCAAATTTCAATTCTAAATTCCCAAGACTGGTACCAAATTCCAGTTCTCTTCCTTCAAGGTCGGTACCAAATTTCGACTCTCTTTCGAATTGATACCAAAATTCAATTCTAAATTTCCGATACTGGTACCAAATTCCGGTTCTCTTCCTTTTTAGGTCGGTACCAAATTCCGACTCTCTTTCAAATTGATACCAAATTTTAATTCTAAATTTCTGAGACTGGTACCAAATTCTAGTTCTCTTCCTTCGAGGTCGGATCAAATTCCGACTCTCTTTCTAATTGATACCAAATTTCAATTCTAAATTTGCGAGACTGGTACCAAATTCTAGTTCTCTTCCTTCGAGGTCGGTACCAAATTCCGACTCTCTTTCGAATTAATACCAAATTTCAATTCTAAATTTCCGAGACTGGTATCAAATTCCAGTTCTCTTCCTTCGAGGTCGGTACCAAATTCCGACTCTCATTCAAATTGATACCTAAATTTTGATTCACAACTTTCGAGACTGGTACCTAAATTCTGGTTCTCATTTCGAGGTTGGTACCTAAATTCCGACTCTCTTTCCGAGATCGATACCTAAATTTCGATTCTCTTTCAGGATTGATACATAAATTTTAAATCTCACTCTCTCGAGATCAGTACCTAAATTCTAATTCCTATCCTTTTTCCATCGATACTTAAACTCTTATTCTCACTCCGAGGCTGGTACCTAAATTCCAGTTCTCTTCACAATCCTAAGGTTGAAACCCAGGTTTCAATTCTCATTTTAAATCCAAATTTCAAATTCAAAATTTCCTTAAACTGATTTTAAATTAAACTTCAATCGAAATTGAAACTCAAAATAAATCGAAATCTAAACTCACACATTGAAACTTGAAATTTAAAAGTAAAATGAAATCTAAATCGAATTCCCCAGATCTTGTGATTTGGAGTTCACCTCCTTTTCCATTCCCCAGCGAGAGTTCAGGAATCTCCAGTCTTGGAAATATACCTGATACTCCCCAACGGAAATTCTTCTACTTCATCCTAAGTTTGTCACTTGGACATCTGTGTTGGTTTTGTTGATCTCTTTGGTCAAGGCCAATACGTGCGGTGTGCTTGGTTAGCACACCACACCTATTGGGGGTCCATTTGTTGACCTCAATTTTGGTGAGGTCTTTTGCTTCTCTCTTTAGTACTTAAGATCTAGCCTTAGGCTTTTCCTTTAACTAATCTTAGAGGACTAGAAATGGAACCCACCATTTAGAAATTCAAACTACTTCTTAACTCCTTGCAAACCCCACAAGCTTGATTGTAGACCCCTAATCACCTAGAGGGTTGAAATCAAATGTGGAGGTTTAAAGAATGAGTTCCCTATAGAACTTTTTGGCCTTAGGAATACCCTGGATGGCACAGTGCAGTGAGGGTTGACTTGCACATACACTACACTCTCACACACATTCCAAGTCCTAAAACCACACTCTCACCCAACTTGACTTCCTGACTCATGTAGGTAATTCATATGGATGGTCATTAACCCCTAAGCCCCTAGCTAAGAGGGTTAGGAACAACATAGTGAATGGCTCAAATGAGTCCTCTCATGGCTCATATGGGCTTCATATGGCTTCAAGGCTCAACCAAAATGATTCCATTTCACTCACACTTGTTCAATCTTCCTTTTTTCAAAATTTTAGTTTTTGACCCCCGGGGCCCCGGACCCACCAAACCTACCAAATACCCTTGAAATGACCCAAAATTTGCAAAATTATCTAAATTACCTAAGATTCCTCAAAATTAATCCTAAACACTTCCCACCACTCAAATTGACCATCTTTGGCCAAAAATACCAAAATTTCCAAAAATACCCCTACCCCCCCCCCAAATTACCAAAATACCCTTTTACCCCAAAAATCCAAAAAATCTAAAAATTCCCAGAAAATTCCAGAAAATCTTAATTATTCTCAATTTCATTTTGTTCACTGACCCACTTTTACCAAAACCCCCAATTTGACCCATTTTTTTAACCCAAGTGAACCCAATGTCAAACCACACCACCCCAATTGACCTCAATTTTGGTCCAATTCAATTCTAAACTTCAATTCAATATCCCCAATATCAATTTAGACCAAATCCAAGTCCAATTTGATTGACATTTGGGCCCAATTCCGATTTGGGGCTTTAGGCCCAATTTTGACAGAAGCCCAAACCTAACCCAAATGGGCCCAAACAACAAAATTAGAGCCCAACTAAAGTTGAAAACTCTTTGTAACACCCCCATAAACATTTTTCAACATTAATTTTACACCAAATTCAACCTTAGCCCAACCTTAGCCCATGTTAGCCCAATTTGGCCCACCTTGGCCCCTTTACCAAAAAAGCCCAAATTCAACCTAATTCTACTCCAAATCACACCAAATTGATTCCAAACCATTCATGAAACATCCCTAAACTAAACCCAACATTTATTTGGCATGGCCTTTCACAAAATTCTTCATCCAAAAGTCCATTTTGAAATATAAAGGCCCACCCATTTAAGCCTTTTAAAAATCCCACTTCCACCAAACCCAAAAGCCCAAAAATTCATCCAAAGCCCACATGACAATTCCTTCTCATCATCCACTTGATAAAATCATTCCCTAAAGTTTGAAACCTATGATTAAATCATCCCAAATTAGGCTTTATCCAAATTCCCATCAAAATGCCAAAATTCCTAAAATCAATTCCAATGAAATTGACTAAGCCATCCCCAAGCCCAAATGAAGCCATGAAGCCATCCTTAAGCCCCATGTAAAGCCATGAGAAGTTTGACATGTGACCATCCCATAAATGGCAAGAGGAGGAGCCTCTTCAAGGATTCTCTTAAAGGTGATTAAACCTTTTCATGCTTCCCCTAAACTATGTTTAAACTTAAACATGATCGGATAGTGACTTCTCCCCACTAATCTAGCTGACTCACCTGACCTCCCTCAGCCCAAATCAGAGCTTGGAAAGGTGCACCCAACCAAAACCCATAAGATGACCAAATTGAGTCCAAAAGAGCCTCTTCCCCATTCCATTTTGAATGAAGCTTTCTACACATGGACAATCTCCATTGCTTGCACCATTGCCAACCCCCGACCCTCCGATGACAACGGTGACTTGACCACGGCCGGCCCGACCACCACAGCCGCTGGAAACCACCGGGCCGAGAGCACCCATGTGAGCCGATTTTTGAATTTCTCCTTCGCTGAGTTGTCCCGACCCAATTGAACACCATGATCGTTCTTCCCTTGCCACTGAGCAGGTGGATCCGAGCCATCAAACCCTCATGGTGAGCCCTCCAGCCACCTCTATTTAAGCACCACCTCCTCTCGGCCCAAAAAAGGAGTTGAACCAAACCTTACCAAAACTCTGCCAAAATCACTCCAGATCCCTCTCCAGACATAGAGAACTTGATCCCCACTGAAATCCAGCCCTAAAGCCCTCTCTGTGAGTCCAATTTTGGAGTTGAAATTCAAGCCCAAAACCAGGACACTTCACCACAGTGAGCCAATCTTCAAATTGATTAACTCTACACCTTCACCAGACCAAGAGGAGAAGTTCCCCAGCAAAAGCCCCCTCACCAGGCCAGCCATTGCTTCCAGCCTCCAAGCTTTGTGATCGGCCTTGCTCACTTTTGTACCTAGGCATTTTCCCAGAGCAAGAGACTTCATGCGGAGCTTGCTTGGACTCGATCGAAGGTGACACGACCCTCGGATCGAAGCTTCACTTCTCTGAGCAAAGGTATGATCTCACTCATCCTCCCGAGCTCCTGGAGATTCTCCATTTAGTTTGAGTTGATTTCAATGCACCTTAACCGTATAGATGTGTTCGTCTCTTCAAGACGAATCGATAGAGTATAAGAACGCAAAAATCCATGGAGAATCGAGTGAGATCTTAAGGTTTTAGTGTAGAAGGTCACGGGTACACACCAGTCGGAGACGATGACCAGGAGCCGTTGGATCTCGCGTGTATCGAGCGGACGGTCTAGATCATGCCGGACAGCGCAATGGTACGTGAACGGTGGGCCCCCGTAGCACTGACTCAGATGGCGGCGCCGAATCACGGAGCGACGCGTGGGCTTTCGATCCGGACGAGGATGACGTGGCGCCGAGTCGGATAAGTAGAAAATTAGGATTTTTTGGATTTATTTAAATACCAGAACTTCAAAAATTTATATCTTTGCATAGAAAAATCACAAAAATAAAATAAAAATACCTTCTTGCTCAGTGAACAGAGGAGAATAATGTGGAAAAGAAATCAAGTTAATTGGATGAGTATTTTATTTTTAATAATTTATTTAATGATTCTAATGTTTTGATTCTCCATTTGAATAGACAATTCACCATGACATGAGACCATAGGGCTTTTGAAGCCTCTGATCTTGGGAACATTCCCTGAATTTTTTAAGGTCAGAGGATGTCTCTGTGAAAAGTTATTGATTTTTCAAGTTCATGTCACTGTTTTAGGTATTCTAATTCCAATAATTAGCATGTTGTAAAATAAATTCTAGGAAAATTTGGTGGTGTTTATTAGGACCAGCGGACCTTATGAAAAATATATTTTGAGTTAATTCATTCATTATAACCCAAATTGGCCTAAACTCCCAAAATTGAATTTGAATTAATTAGGGTTAACCACACACCAAATTGACTTGAAAACAATTATCCATTGCTCTTTAGGATCAGAGAAACCTTACATAAAATTTTGAAATCAATTGGACTTGATTAACCCCACCAAATGGATTGATTAAGCCTCATAAGCAAAATAAAACTTTAAAAATTCATAACTCAAAAAATACTTTTCAAAAATTCACAAAAGTGGTTTTGGAGCTTCTCTGATATCAGGGGAGTTCAAGAAAATTAAAATTGGAATTTTCTAAAAAAGTTGATTTTTTTTCACAATATTTTAATAGTTTAATAATTAAAAAATAATAAAAATCACAAAAATATTAAAAATCATAAAAATGTCACATTTTGACTCCTAATCACTTAGGAACAAACTAAATATTTTTCCTAAGTCCCTAGGATAAGATAATGAATTTTAAAGGCTTAATGTAATTTTTAATATTAAAAATGAATTTTCAACCTTTTTCACTAAAATAATTCTAATAAATCAAAGAAAAATCAGAAAATTATAAATTTTGTTTCTCTAGACTCCTTGAGTTCGGAGAAATTTAAGAAAAATATAAAATCTATTTTTCAATTTTTATTTTATTTTAAAATTAATTAATACTCTAAAACTCAAAATAATTATAATAAATAAAATATAATTCAAAAAATTACCAAAATGGGTCCAAGTGGTCTTCTGGTCATTAAGAACATCCCATAATTTTCTTAAGTATAGTAACTTTGCCTTGGTCATGTTGTTGAATTTCCATTGAAAACCCTTATTTTTAACTAAAAATAATTATATAAATAAATTAAATTCCGAAAAATCACATTTTCTCCTCTAATGTCTTAATTGACATGTGAGTGAGGTGGCATAAAAATTTCAAATTCATTTGAGCTCAATTTAGTGCGTTATGAAATAAATAAGCCCAAAATGGCATAAAGGTAATTAAAGAATTTTAACTCTTAATTAAAATTTTAGGTTTAATCAAAATGGAGGGTAAAATATTTGATTTTAATTTTCTCTTGGATGATTGAAACTTAGGAAAATTAAAAGGGTAGAAACCCATTAAACACTTTGAAAATATCAAAATGAAACTCTAATTAATTAAATAATTTAAATTTTGGAAAGAATATATTTAAAATTTGAATTATTAAAATAGGGATATTATTAAGAGGATATTTATTCTTTAATTTAAAAATCCCTAAATAAGTCACATCAATAATATTTAGTTCTTAATTAAAAATTAAAATAATAATCCAAACTAAATAAATTAAAAATTAAAAGAAGATAACCCTTAAATGAATTAAAGCTTAAAATGTTAAATGGTCCAATAATTAAAATCAAATTTAAAATCTTGGAGTTAAATTAAATTAAATTAAATTAAGTCAAGTCAAAGTTTAAATTAAATTAAATTAACACCTTAACAATTAAATTTAATTTAATTTAAAATATTGAAACTAAAATTAAATTAAATTAAATCAAATTAAATTAAATTAAATTAAATTAACATCCCTTAACAACAAACCTAAATGAAATTATTAAGAGTTAAATCAAAACATATGAAAGATTTCAACACCTTTTTCAATATAAGTAAATCTAAAACATAAAAAGTTAATCTGAAATATAATATCACTTAAAGTGTAAAGATTTAAATTAAATCTAAAATAATTTGAACCCTATTCTAAACGTAATAATCATTAATTAATTTTTATAATTAAATCAAATCAAATTAAATCATTAAAATATTTATTACTTTGCCCTTAAAAGGCTTTTATTGTTATAACTCTTAAATGAAGCATCAAGTGAAGTGTAACTTCACACATAAGATATTCAAATGTCCTAAGTTCACTGAGCAAGAAACAAAATAAAATTAAAATCCTTTGATGATTAATTCACCAATACAATAAAATTCATATGAACTCAAAATAATCCCAGAAGTATAGAAAAGATGTTTAAGATTCGTCTTAAACACTTCCTCGATACGATGGGGTGTTTTAGAAGAATAATTGAACTTAATTGTTCTTTGGTGAAGAAAATCATCCTTAAACCAAACCAACAACCTAGACGTCATAGGAAATGACTATCAATAGGATTAGGATTCTGGTAGACGACCAAAACCCTTTCCCTTAGCTTTACCTAGGTATTTCTTGCAAAAATATGTTTAAATGCTCTAACATGTGTTTTAAGTGTAGCTTGGGATGACGGGAAGACCCTCCAGGTACGCTTTTACTTTATTGCAATTTACCTACATGTGCTGCATTTTAATTTTCTTGCATGGTAAAACAACTGTTGCATGAAAACCAAAACCTATAGGATAGCCACAAAACTGAAACCAAAACTAAATTAAAAGTCATCACAAGATAAAATTCACCGCCACAACATTTCAAAATATAAAACAACTCAAAATTTAATCACAAACAGAATAATAAAACCACAACTTTAATTAAATTAAAAACGTCTCGTTGAATGATCGGGAATACCTCGGATGATGTAACCCACGTGTTGCTAACAAGATTTCCCACGGTCTAAATGAAAGAGTGGAACTCATTCAGTTGAGTTTAGCAAATTCATCTGGACTAAGTGAATTCGATGAAAATAACGGTGTCGGGATGACGGAACTGTGGGATCTTAATTGGTTCAGTTTAAACAACTTTAAGATTTGTTTTAATTAAAACACTAAAAAAAACTTGGATTTTAAGATTTTCTCTAAGCCAAGACACTTTTCTCATCCCCTGATTTTCACCTTCTAAAACTAAACCTCTGCAAGAACAAGGAGCTTGGAGTATGGTGGGCAGCATGGCCATCGTCATCAGCAAAACTTGAATCTACTTCAGCAAAACCTTTCCTAGTTTTAAACAACAAAGCCATAGGATTTCGAGGTAGTTTGCTTAGTGCAACATAAATCCTCAACTTTTTGTTAGGCATTTGTATAATCATGTTATGCAAGTTAAGCCCTAACCGGTCTTAGGACTCCGAGGTAGTCGCTTGATACGACATAAACCCTCACATCTTCGAGGCTATTTGTTTGATTATGTCATACAAACATATGTCCTAATCAATTAAAATTGGCAGGATTCCAACATTAAATAATTTTCTTAAACTCGAAGCTAAATAATAGGATAGTTTGGGAAGTTGCCAAAATTCTTCTTGGATCCTCAACTTCTCCTACTTCTCTTCCCTTGAATTCTCAAAATAAATTGTCCTAAATTTGATCCATTCCCTATTGAAATTCCAAAATCCAATTGTTTGAAAACCTTAAACTTTATAATTCTTGGAGCAAAACTATTGATCATTATGGAGAGTTTTCTTAAATGATTCTTGTCATTTAAGATGTAATTAACTATAGGGGCTTGCCCTTATAGGGAACTTTAAGAACCCGAGTAATATAAACCCTGCTTAATTCCTTTATATTAAGCAGGGGAACTTGTCGGCTTATAAAATTTGTTTGCAGACCAAACGGATGTCACAAATCTTCTAGTTTATTTAATCAAGCCCCATCATCAAGCAGTGTGTCTATTCCTCGGGATAAATACACGGTTTGTGGTGCGGTTCTCTTTTATATAAACTTTCGGGATGTGAGATCGGTTTGATTTCATATCTTAAAACTTTCAAATTTAAAGTTATTTTCAAAATCAAATGTTACTTTCTAAATTATATATATATTTAAATTAAATTTAAAATTTAAAATTCGCCGATGACTTCTGTAGGCGTCCCCCTTTTCAAAATAAAACACATAACCCAAAAATAAGCCGTACACCTATCGAAAGACCTTTTATATAACGTGTTGTTTATTAATGCGTAAGGCAGAGTTCTTTTCTTGATTTGATGAGCTATCGACTTATCATCTGGTAGGTTTTCTGTTTTCAAGTAGTCTGTTAGTGGCTGCCGCTAATCTTCTGTCTTTTTTGTCACTGCTGCAATTGTTTCTTCTGCTTTTTCTGATTGGTGTATTGTATCCATGTCAAGCTGTGAGAGAACCTGACGTCCTTGAACTGACATTTCATCTGACTCATCCTGTAAGCAGGCAAATTCTTTTGCAAGGCGGGCTAACGCATCTGCAAGAGTATTTTCTCTTCTGGGAATCTTGTAGATCGTTACATTTGGAATTTGCTCCAACAGTTTCATGGCGTACTGAAAGTACTGCTCGAGTCTTGGCTTCAGAATTATGTACTGTCCCGCAACTTGCTCAATGATCAACTGTGAATCTCCGTAGACATTGATATATGTTATTCCCATCTGAATGGTTAATTCTAATCCTGTTATGAGGGCTTTGTATTCTGCCTCATTATTCGTACATGTTTCTGTTAAGTGGTAGGAATACCTTAACATCCCCCGCTCTGGTGTTATAAAGATTAGTTCGATTTCTGCCTTACCGGGCACTATCGTTTGCGATTCTTTATCTTTCTATGCTGAAGATGCTCCGTAGAAGTACAGTTCCCAACGCTGATCATCGGGGTCTTCTAGGCTCATTACCTACTCATCTGGCAAGTTGTCATTGAGAGGTGATTCTGCCGGTAAAGGGTGTGCTGCAAGGAAGTCTGCCAGGACTTGTCCCTTTATGGCACGAAGAGGAATGAAAGTTATATCGAATTGCAATAGTATCATTGACCACCTGGCAAGTCTGCCAAAAAGTTTCGGTCGGGTCATCAAATATTGCAACAGATTAAATTTTGAAATAAGGTTGACCTTATGAGAAAGCATGTAGTGCCTAAGCTTCTGTGCGGCGAATATCAGAGGCAAACAGTGGTTCTCAATAGGAGGATACTTTACTTCCGTCGGAATTAGACGATGACTTAGGTAATAGAGCGTTTTTTCTATTCCCTCATCATTGACCTGGGCTAACAGGGCTCTGAGAGAGTCGTCTAAAGCCTCGGTATGAAGTATCAACGGTCGTCCCGAGACTGAGGCTGCTAAGACAGGAGGTGTCATTAGGTATTATTTGATGTCATCGAAGGCATGTTGACATTTGGAGTCCCAAGTAAACTTGGCATCCTTCTTAACTAAAGCAAAAAACGGCTGATACCTTCGTGACAAATTTGAGATAAAGCGTCGAAGATATACCAATTTTCCTTGAAAGGACCGTAGTTGTTTCAAGGTTTTAGGAGGTGGCATTTCTAAGATAGCTTTAATCTTCTCCAGGTCGATTTCAATTCCACGATGTCGGACGACAAATCCTAAGAATTTCCTAGAGGTGATGCTGAAGGCGCATTTCAGGGGATTCATCTTAAGGTTAAATTGTCTTAATCGCTCGAAAACAATTCTCAAATCATACAAGTGATCTTCCTTTAATTTTCTCTTGATGACCACATCATCCACGTAACACTCGACTTGGTTGTGAATGAGATCAACAAAAATCCTCGTCATTGCTCTTTGGTTGGTTGCTCCTGCGTTCTTCAATCCAAATGGCATCACTATGTAGCAGTACACTCCAATTAGCGTTTTGAAGGCTGTGAGCTTTTCATCTTCCGGTGCCATCTTTATCTGGTTGTATCCCGAAGATCCATCCATGAAAGAAAAGATTTCATGTGTTGAAGCGATGTCGATCATCAATTCTGGAATTGGTAGCGGGAATTCATCCTTTGGACATGCTTTATTCAAATCTTTGAAATCCATGCAGTTCCGATCTAACCATTCTTCTTTCTGATCGGTACCACATTGGCTAACCAAGTCGGGTATTGCTCTTCACGGACAAATTTAGCGTCTATTAGCTTCTTAACTTCAGCTATTACTTGTTGTTCAATCTCTAGACGCATTCTTCTCGGAGCTTGTCTGACTGGAACAGCAGTGTGATCCACTCCTAGCCTGTGAACTGCAACCTTCGGAGCTAATCCTAGCATTTCATCGTAACTCCAAGCAAAACAGTCTTTGAATTCCATTAATAGCTTGATTATGTTTTCGGAGTCTTCTTTATTGAATAAGGAGCTAACAAAGGTCGGCCTAGGCTCTTCGCTAGTACCTAAGTTAACTTCTATTAACTCTTCTATTGTAGATTTAATTTCTTCTTCGAATTCTGGCGGAGCATCTCCGATTGGTAGATCTTTGAGATCTTCTAAAGCTTCCAAGCAGTCTTCATTAGGCTCGCAAGTGACAATCAAGCAAAATCCCGTATCGTCAACTGATCCTATCGTGCTGAATCTGAGACCATGTTTTGAATTGGGAGACTGGCTGGCATTATTCCATAATTTTTCAAAATGTTGTGATTGACCTTTTGTCCATCGTCGAGGTAAGACACCACGTTAAATTAAATTTTGAACACATGGAGAGTACCACTCAAAAGGCAGTTCCATTAGTTCAGATGAAGCAACATCTTCAAATTGTACATCATTTTCCATTTTGGAAGAAGAAGCACCACGGTAAAACATGATTGGTTTAGTACCACCACCATGCACTTCCTTGACCATCATACCCTTGACCTTATTAGGGTGGATCGGGGTTAGGGTCATAGTATGTACATAGTGGTTAATCTTCTCGTACATTGATTTATATTCTTCATTCATTTCATCTTCGAGAGAGATCTTGAACTAGGGTTTCTTCTGACTTATCGCTGCTACTTCTTTCTTGATTTCTTCTTCTTCAGAACTGTTCTCCCAATCAACGTCGAAGACTGGTTTCTTCTGTCCAACTGTTCCAACGTCTCTTCCACGGCCTCGTCCCCGGCCTCGACCTCGGGTGCGAGTTCTGGAGAAACCTTCACCATCTCGCCGTAACGGAGTGGTGAGTAACTGTTGGACTAAAATTTTAGGCTCTTCATCGTCTTGCACTTCTTTTGCTTTATGGTATGACATTTCTAGAGAAGATTGTTTTCTTCGGAGGCGCGTAATAGGATGCATCTTCATGAATTCCAATCTCGTGTACGGAGAATGGTTGCAAGTCACCTTTGATACATTGTTCTCCTCCATCTTAATACTTTATGCACTGGTGCAGAGACGACGGTACCTTCCGGTTTTCATGGATCTATGGCCGACCCAGTAGAGCATTGAACGATGTCTTAGAATCAATTATATGGAATTTTTGCAGTTTTCTTTGCTAAGTCCCCGGTTTTCATTAACAGTGTAATCGGTCCTAGAGCTCTCTCTCCTTTCTGATTGAAGCCTCTCAATAACATCTTGTCTGCTTCAAGCTCACAAGCATCAATTTCCAAATATACTAGCGTCAGAAGATTCATTATGTTGATTTATGCTCCCGGATCAACCAACACTTTGGAGAGCGTAAACTTTCCAATAATGACTAAAATGTACAACGGTCGGTTGTGATGAGTTGTTCCCAGTAATAGATCATTGTCCGTGAAGGTAACACCTCGCTGTTCTTTTAACAAGCAAACCTCATCAAAGGAATTACCGGCCATTTGAGCTAAACAAATCTCTGGATCAAGTAGATCCTTGATCAGATCTTCCCTCATCTCCTTTGACAGGATTAGACCGTCGTATATGCTTAGTTTGGCTGGCAGCTTCTTAAGATGGGCTAGCACATTATAGTCCACTTTATTACTATGTTCCTCGGTTTCTTCCCGAATAGGCAATTCCTCTGCTGGGGTTGGCTCCTCCTGAGCAACCACCTGCTTTCCTTTATCCTTTGGACCCATTCTCGGAGGTAGAACTTTTCCGCTTCTTAGGTTAACTTCAGTTACTTGTTCTGACTCTGGTGCTAAATCTGCCGATGTTTCCCCGTGAATTAGAATGACTGGCTCTTCTGGAGTTGCTTCAGAATCTAATAACTCTAATTCTATCGCGATTGGAGCTCCTCGAAATTCACAAATGGACTCGTTGTTGGTTGAGCTTTCGTAGCCTCCTTTGTGAACATCTTCTTCATCGTGGTCATCGAGGTCGTGTATGATTTAAGAATCGTTATTTATGTTGGAATCAAGATCTGGATTAAGTCGGTTGTCGCTAGTTACGTAATCGTTAGAAACAGTCAAAACGTAGCCAACGTCATAACTCTTATCATTATAAGATCACGCCGGGGCAAGCAAATAATCATACAAAGTCAGGAGTTCGAGGGATTTCTCCCCCGAATCAGAAACAACCATCCTAGGATAAGCAGACCCTAGTCTACCCTTCGAAGCCTCAATCTTCTTCTCTTCTACGATCTTCTCCTCCTTCTGAGGCGGTTCTTTGATCGCAAGTGATAGTGCCGGCTCGGCAGATTTCAAACTCTGAGTTGAAGCGTACCAAAGATGTCTGGATGTGATCCAAAATTTTCTTTAAAGACTTTATCCAGACGGTACTCCATCCATCATCGGTTGTATACGGGTCTATCGGAACAATAGGATCCATCGAGATAACATTGACGGAACCTCCTTTTTGGGGTTCCTTCATGTATTCCTTCGGGATCGTTATGTTCCCTTTCCGGAGATTGTCGTCAAGCCAACCCTTGAAAGTGATGCAATCCTCTATCTTGTGTCCGAGCATTCGGTGGTAAGGGCAATAGTTTGGATGATCTTTCTTGTTGACTTCTTCCGGCCTCTTGGGCTCCGGTAGTTGAAAATCTGGTGTTTTCATTATACTGCGGAACATCTTTGCTATCGCTTTAGTTTTGAATGGATATTCCTTATTCAGAAAATCTTTCAGAGTACGCTGTGGACGAGGCGGTTGTTCATAATGCAGAGGCGACTGATAGCTCGGTCGAGGCTGTTGATAACCCCACTGAGGTTGCTGATAGATCTGTTGTGGTTGTTAGTATGTCCATTGCGGTGGTTGATAACTAGGCTGTGGCCGCTCTGGCTGTATCTGAACCGGCTGCTTGCCCTTATCTACTACCGCGACGATTGCGGATTTCTTTTCAAATGTTTTTACAGCCTTCTGCTTATCGTTCTTGTCCACGAAACATAACTATTTTGCCTCTTCTTGCAAGCTCCCGGCCTTGCTAAGCAACTTCTCGAAAGTCTTGATTGTAAATCCTTTAAGGAGAAGTGCTATCGGGCCATGGATACTCTTAAGTAAGATGTCGACTGCATGCTGTTCTTGAAGCTATGGTTCACACTTCATGCTTAAGTTCCTCCATCGAAGTATGTAATCCACTAGTCTAGTTCTGTTTCTGGTGCTCCACCACTAGATCACCGATGGTGATGTGGTGCTGAGCCCTGGCAAACCGCTTAACGAAGAGGTTTTCCAATTCTGCAAAGGTCTTAACTAAACCATTTGGCAATTCTGTGTACCAGTCGAAGGCGATCCCTGACAAACTGCTGACAAACTGACGGAAGAGTAAAGCGTCACTCCCACCGGCATTGCAGCAACTAGCATGAAAATGTGCGACATGCAACCGGGGGTTTCTCGTTCCATCAAAAGTCTTAAACAGAGGTGGTACGAAGCCTTTCGGATATTGGACTGCATCGAACTCTCAGGGGTAAGGTCTACCCGTATGAATAGATGCTCCGCTCTTAGATTGTGTTAAGGCTTCTCGCACCTACTGTTCTACCATATTTTTAATGTCCTTTTCGAGAATCATATTTTGTGTAGAATCCTTCTTTGGTGGCTCATCTCCATTGACGGATGTGATCTCTTTTCCTCCATCTGCAATATGGATGATCTCTGGGGCTGTTACTTTCTGAGGTTGTACCTGACTCTGGAGAGTGGCTAAAGCAGCAGCCATTTCTTCCATCCTCTTTGCCATCTGGGAAATTGTGTCTTCTCTTTCCTGAAGCTGTGCTCTCATCACTTTCGGTTAATCTCTTTCTGCAGCTGCCGGAGCACCTTGCGAAGCTGATGAAGCTCATGTCTCAACCATATTGATCTCGGCATACTCCTCATCCATGAGCTCTGATGAATCAACTTCATTTTCCAACTTTTCTCCTCTTTCTTTCGCCAACCGTCAGATATCCGTCCTTAGCTTTCCTATAGCATCCTCGAGGGGTCTCTTCCAGACGGTCTCGCAGTTGTCGTGTGATGGCTGTTGAACTTCTTTTTCGGGAGTTTCTTTTTTTGCAGTAGCACTTTCTTCTCATTCATGCTCTTTGACGAGGCTTTTCTTCTCAGGACGTTGTGTTGGTCTCGACTCGATGATAATAGGTCACCACACCATCCTTCTTGCAGCAGAAAGGCCTAGGACCGGATGGTCTGTCGGCTATATGCTGGTAGGTGGTGTCCTCCCTAATATGATGGCCCGATACAATAACATGTGAACTTGCTCTCGTTTTCTTCCTTGGTTTCTCTATGGTAGTGACAGGCTCTACTCGTGGTCTGAGGCGGGATCTAGCTGGCACTCGTCCCATTCTTCTAAGGATTTCTGACACGGAGCATCTTTCTTTCTTTGCTAATTTTTTCTATCACAGCTTGTAGCCGAGCAAATGGCGTAGTCTTAACCCTTTTTCTTTTGTAGTTACTATAGTATGCAGGTCGGGGTAATGTAGCGGCAATCCTTCGGACGTCTTCTTCATCCGATGCAGTAGAGAGAGGGTGAAACCTACTTCCTTCCAACAGAGGTATATACTCAGGCAATTCAAGGATCTCTTCCAGGAAAGCAACTTCAGCGGCCTTGGCTTTCTCAATCCTGGCTATCTTTCTGCTTCTATTTCTCCTTTAAGTCCGAGTTAGGGGTGCAACTCTTGAACTGGACCCAATCTCAAAAGCAGATGGTAATGTAGCAAAATCTGTACCCTCCACGGTGACAAGCTCATCACAGACTTGGATTTCCTTCCCCTTCGTTTGGCAGAAGCCAGGGTAGGTGCAGAGATGACTAGACCGGTGGGGGTAGAGACAACAGTCCTCCTACAAATAGCAGTACTTCTTTCGGCTGGAACCCTTCGCAGGGGAGGGAATTCTTGAGTCGACATCAGGTTGAACTCAATTACGGGCTCCTCAGTTTCTAGCACTTTGTCCATTAGTGTGAAGAGGGTGACATCAGCGAACTTAATATCTGTATTGTTGAATCCTTGTCCAAAACGGATGACTCCATTGTCGGGCAGTTCATCCTTATAGACGGCGAAGTCCATTCCATTGGTGAAGGAGAAAATTAACTTTGGTGCAGTCATTTTCTGCGGTGAAAATTCTAAATGTCAGTCCCGAATTATGCTTCCTTTCGTCACAAAACTTAGAACCAAAAAGAAAGAGTTCGAACACTTTCTTGTTTATCTTAATGTATTTGTGATTTTTAAGAGAATTTGTTTATTAGAAGGTTGTTTATTAGAGGATTTGTTTGTTAGGAACAAAATGATTAAAGGTATAGAAAAGGTAAAGGACCCGATTCAGAATTGGAAAGGAAGAGAAAGTCTCGTAAGACTCCTCAACCTGAAGGACCACTTCTAAGCTAACACCTATTGGGGGTCCACCCCACCTCAGAAAAGAGGTAAAAGGATTTCGGAACCTCTCTGTCTAGGGGTGTCTAAACAGTGGCTCCTAAATCTGAGAGAAGTTGGGTATACCCGTTCAAGATAGAAATGAACGTGGTATGCCAACGGAAGGAATGATAGTTTGCTCCACTAGGGACATGGATACACTACCGATTTATGAAAACAAAACCATCTGATCAAAATGGAGAGAGGAACTAGTCCCCAGCGGAGTCGCCAGAAGTTGTCGACATATTTTTAGGTTGAGTGTTATATTTTGAGAAGGGGACGCCTACAGAAATTGTCGGCGAATTTTAAATTTTAAGTTTAATTTAAATATACATATAATTTAGAAAGTAGCATTTGATTTTGAAAATAACTTTAAGTTTGAAAATTTTAAGATATGAAATCAAACTGATCTCACATCCTAAATAGTTTATATAAACGAGCACCGCATCACAAACTGTATATCTGTCCCAAGGAATAGACACGTTGTTTGATGATGGGGCTCGATTAAATAAACTAGAAGATTTGTGACATCCATTTGGTCTGCGAACCAATTTTATGAGGCGACAAATTCCCCTGTTTAATATAAATGAATTAAACAGGGTTATATTATCTGGGTTCTTAAAGTTCCGTATAAGGGCAAGCCCCTATAGTTAATTACATCTTAAATGACGGGAATCATTTAAGAAAACTCTCGATAATGATCAGTGGTTTTGCCCTTAAGAATTTCAATGTTTAAGGTTTCAAATAATTGAATTTTGGGATTTCAAGAGGGAGTAGCTCAAATTTGGAACAATTTATTTTACGAGTCCAATGGAAGAGAAGTTAGGAGAAGCTGAGGATCCAAGAGGAATCTTGACAACTTCCCAAACTATTTTATTGTTTGGCTTCAATTTAGGAGTTTATTTAAAGTTATAATCCTGCCAATTTTAATTAATTAGGACTTATATTCGTACGACATGATCATACAAATAGCCTGGAAGATGTGAGGGTTTGTGTCGTACCAAACGACTACCTCGGAGTCCTAAAACTGGTTAGGACTTAATTTACATAACATGATTATACAAATTCCTAACAAAGATTTTGAGGATTTATGTTGCACTAGGAAAACTACCTCAAAGTCCTATGGTTTGGTTGTTTAATTTTAAGAATGGTCTTGCGGATGTCGATCCAAGTTTTGCTGACGATGATGGTCATGCTGCCCACTGTGCTCCAAGCTACTTTTTGTTTGCAGAGTTTTAATTTTAGAAGGTGAAAATCAGGGGATGAGAAAAATGTCTTGGTTTAGAGAAATCTTAAAGTCCAAATGTCTTTAGTGTTTTAATTAAAACAAATCTTAAAGTTGATTAAATAGAACCGATTAAGATCCCAAGGTTCCTTCATCCCGGCACCGTTATTTTCATAGAATTCACTTAGTCCAGATAAATTTGTTAAACTCAACTGAATGAGTTCCACACCTTCATTTAGACCGTAGGAAATCCCGTTAGCAACACGTGGGTTACATCATCCGAGGTATTCCCGATCATTCAACGAGATGTTTTAATTTAGTTAAAGTTGTGGTTTTGTTTTTCTATTTGTGATTAAATTTTGAGTTGTTTTATATTATAGATGTTGTGGTGGTGAATTTTATCTTGTGTGACTTTTAATTTAGTTTTGGTTTCAGTTTTGTGGCTATCCTAAAGGTTTCTATTTTCATGCAACAATCTTGTTTATCATGCAAGAAAAGTAAAGCGTAGTGCAAGTAAATAAGTTGCAATAAAGTAAAAGGGTGCCGGGAGGGTCTTCTCGTCATTTCAAGCTACACTTAAAACACATGTTAGAACATTTAAATATTTGCAACAAGTACCTAGGTAAAGCTAAGGGAAATGTTTTTGTTGTCTACCAAGATCCTAATCCTACTGCTAGTTGGTTCCTATAACGTCTAGGTTCTTTATATTTTGTGGATGATTTTCTTCACTGAAGAACAATTAAGTTCAATTATTCTTCTTAAAACACCTCATTGTATTGAGGAAGTACTTAGAACGGGTTCTAAACATCTTTTCAATACTTCTGAGATTATTTCGAGTCTAAATAAATTTTTATTGTAGAGATGAATCAATCATCCATAAATTTTTAGTTAAGTTTGAACTCTTGCTCAATGAACTTAAGACATTTAATTATCCCATGAATGAAGTGACACCTCACTTGACGCTCCATTTAAGAGTTATAATGATAAAAGTCTTTAGGGGCAAATCAGTTTATTAAGAATTTCAACGATTTAAAATTAAAATTAATATTTTAAGGTGATTTAATTTAGTTATAAAATTTTAATAAATTTAAGTTTGGAATAGTGTTCAAGTTGTTTTATTCTTAAGTGTTTTAAACTATTTGAATTGAAAGAGGAGTTTAAATTATTTAATTTAGACTTTAATGATTTAATTTTAATTTAATTGCAATATTCTAGATTAACTTTTAATTTGTTTGATTTTTTAATTAAGAATTATTTTTTGAAATTGATTTTGATGTTTCAAGTTTGTTTTGAATTTGCTTTTAAGTGATTTTTGAAATTAATTTTTTTAATGTTTTAAATTTATTTCAATTTAATTATCAAACTATTTAATGTTTTAAGTTTTAATTTAATTAAGGGTTACCTTTTCTTTATTATTAATTTATTAATTTCAATTATCATCTTAAGTTTAATTAAGAGTTAAATATAATTAAAGTGATTCATTTGGGGATTTTAGTTTAAGTGATTATAGTCTCTCTAAATTATATCCCCATTTTAATAATCCAAATTTTTTTAATTTTTCTTTCAAAATTCAAATTATTTAATTAATTAAGATTTCATTTTTTTGGTTTATTAAAAGTGATCAATGAGTTCCTACCCTTTTATTTTTCAAAGTTTCAATCATCTAAGAAAGAATTAAGATCAAATATTTTAACCCCCATTTTGATTAAACCTAAAGTTTTAATTAGAGGTTAAAATTCTTAATTATTAATATGCCCTTTTAAGCTTAATTATTTCATAACTTATCAAATTGAGCTCAAATGAGCTTGAAATTTTTTATGTCACTTCACTCACATGTCAATTAAGACATTAGAGGAAAAAATGTGATTTTTCTGTTTTTAATTTAATTTATTTATTTTAATAGAAAATAGAGATTTTCAATGGAAATTCAACAACATAACCAAGCTAAGGTTTCTGTCCTTAAAAAAATTATGGAATGTTCCTAATGACCAGAGGACCACTTGGACCAATTTTGGTGATTTTTTGAATTATATTTTATTTATTATAATTATTTTGAGTTTTGGAGTATTAATCAATTATAAAATAAAATTAAAGTTGAAAAATGGATTTTATATTTTTCATAAATCTCTCTGACCTCAAGGAGTCCAGAGAAATAAATTTTATAATTTTCTAATTTTTCTTTGATTTATTAGAATTAATTTAGTGAAAATGTAGGAAAATTCATTTTTTAATTCAAAAAATTGTTTTAGGGCTTTAAAATTCAATATCTTTACTTTGAGGCTTGAGAAAAATATTTGGTTTGTTCCTAAGTGATTAGGAGGTGAAATATGACATTTTTATGATTTTTAACATTTTTGTGATTTTTATTATTTTTTAATTATTAAAATATTAAAATATGGTGAAAAATAAAGATTTTTTGAAAATTCCAATTTTAATTTTCTTAGACTCCTCTGTTACTAGAGAAGTCCCAAAACTAATTTGGTGAATTTTTGAAATGTATTTTTTGAGTTATGAATTTTTAAAATTTAATTTTACTCATGTGACCTAATTAATCCATTTAGTGGGGCTAAACATTTCCAATTGATTTCAAATTTTTATGTGAGGTCCCTCTAATCCTAAAGATCAGTGGACAATTATTTTCAAGCTCTTTTTATGTGTGGTTAATCCTAATTAATTAAATTTCAGTTTTGAGTAATTAGGCCAATTAGGGTTATTCTTAATGAATTAACTCAAAACATAATTATCCTAGCGTCCTCTAGTCCTAAGAAACTTCCCCAAATTTTCCTAGAGTTTTCTAAGAAATATGCTAATTAATGGAATTAAAATACCAAAAACAGAGACATAAACTTGAAAAATACATAACTTGACATAGAGATAGCCTCTGACCTTGAAAAATTCAGGCAATGTTCCTAAGATCAGAGGCTTCAAAAGCCCTATGGTCTCATGCCATGGTGAGTTGTCTATGTAAATGGAGAATTAAAATACTGAAATGAGTAAATAATTAATTAAAAATAAAATACTCATCAAATTAACACAATTATTTTTTCACATCATTCTCCTCTGTTCACTCAGCAAGAGGGTATTTTTATTTTATTTTTGTGATTTTTCTACATAAAGATATGGATTTTCTAAGTTTCAGGCATTTAATTAAATCATAAATTCCATATTTTCCTACTTATCCGACTCAGCGCCACGGCCACCTTAACGCTCCGAAGCTCCACGCGGCGCGTTCCCATTCACCACCACTATCTGACTCAGCGCCACGCGGCCCGCGGTTCACTTACCGTTCCCTGATCCGACGTAATCTGAGCTGTTCAGTCTATACACGCTCGATCCAACGGCGGCTGGTCGTCGTCTCCGGTCGGTGTGCACCGTGACCGTCCACACTCAAACCCTAATATCTCCCTCGTTTCTCGATGGATTTTCGTGTTCTTATACTCTATGGATTCGTCTTGAAGAGACGAACACATCCATATGGTTTACATGCTATGAAATTAACTCAAACGAAATGGAGAATAGCTGGAAGCTCGGGTTAAAGAGAAGTCTCTATACCTTGGTTCAAGAGGTGAGGCCTCAACTGAATGTGCTCGGCACGTTCGTTGGAGCTGGAAGAGCCTAGGGATGAAGCCTCTGGCCCTGGTGAAAGGTCTAAGTTTGAAAGTGACGAGACCCAATTTCAGAATTTAGAGGCTAAAGCAATTGGGTGGCCTGGAGAGGGGGCTTTCACTGGGAAACTCCTTCTCTTGGTCATGTGCAAGTGTGGGTGAGTTTAATTTGATTTTGGTGGAGGTTTGAGAGATGTCCTGTTCTGGCCTGAGAATTGAGATCCAAAATTGAGCTCAATCAATGGGTTTAGGGCAGGACAACAGTGGGGATGGATAGCTCTTGGCTAGGGGAAGCTCTGTGAGGAGTTTGGAGGGATTTTATAAAGGTTGATTTCAGCCAACCTTTTGGCCTAGAGGGGGTGGCTGGTTTAAATAGCCATGGCTAGGGCTTCCCAGGGGCAATTGATGGCTGGGATCAGCTTCCTAGGGGAGGAGATGAAGAGCTGTGGTGGCCAATTGGAGTGGGGCAGCTCAGCAGGTGAGAATTTAAAATTTGGCTCATTCCAAGCTCCTCAGCCGTGGCATTTTCCGGTGGCCTGGTGGCTGACAGGCCAGAGCCAGGTCACCATCTGACTCAGGAGAGTCAGGGCTGGGGTTTGGTGCAGTCAATTGAGGCTTGACATGTGTAAAGGAGTTTGATTTAAGTGGTAAGAGGGAAGGGTCATTTTGGGTTTGGTTTGGTCAAACTATGCTTTTGGGCTAGGTGCACCCACCAAGGGACTTTGGGTGCTCTGTGGGAGTCGGAGTGAGTCGACTGGTTTTGTGTGGAGAAGTCTCAATCCAAGCTTATTTAGATTAATTTTGGGTTTAGGTGAAGCATGGGTAAGGTTAAAATATTTAATCATAGGTTAGGAAAGAGCTCCCCTCTCTTGCCATAAATGGATTGATGACAAGTCAAAGCTCTCATGGCTTCATATGGCTTGCGAATGGCTTCATTTGGCTTGCTGATGGCTTGGGAAAAGGTTAGTCAATTTCATGGAAATGGGTTTTAAGGATTTTGGATATTTAGGGGTAAATTGGCACATGGCTTAGTTTAGAAAAGTTTAATGATGAACTTGAAACTTAGGGAGTGATTTAAATCAAAGGGATGATGAGGTGAAAGTGTCATGTTGGCTTGGGAATGGATTTATGGGCTTCTGGATTTGGTGAAAATGGGCTTTTAGAAGGGTTTAAGAAAGTGGGCCTTTAGGTTTGAAAACAAATTGGTGAATGGAAAATTTGTGAAGGATTGGGCCAAACAAATGTTTGGTTTAGTTTAGGGATGTGTCATGAGTGATTTGAAGCAAATTTGAGGTGATTTGAAGTTGAATTGGTTTGATTTGGGACTTTTTTGGTAAAGGGGCCAAAGTGGGTCAAATTGGGCTAACTTGGGCTAAGGTTGGGCTAATGTTAGATTTAATGTAAAATTAATGTTGAGAATTGTTTATGGGAGTGTTACAAAGAGTTTTCAACTTTGGTTGGGCTTTGATTTTAGGATTTGGGCCCATTTGGGTTCATGGTGGGTTTAGGCCAAAATTGGGTATTTTTGGTTTGGGATAGGTTTAGGTGGAGTTTAGGTTCAAATTTTGGGCAAATCAAGTTAGTGTTTTGTTTGTGGGGATGTTAAGAAGGTTTAGGAAAAGATTTGGGGCTAATTGGAGTTGAATTGGGTTAGTTTGGGCTAAGTTTAGGTTATGGGCCAAAATTGGGCCTTAAGCTTCAAATTGAAATTGGATCCAAATGTTCATCAAATTGGGCTTTGATTTGGTCTAAATTGATATTAGGGATATGAAATTGAAGTTTAGAATTGAATTGGATCAACATTGAGGTTAATTGGAGTGGTTTGGTTTGACATTGGGTTAACATGGGTTAAAAATGGGTCAAATTAGGGGTTTTGATAAAAGTGGGCTAAAATTGACAAAATTGGCTTATGGTGTAGTTTAACTAAATGAAATTGGGAATATTTGGGATTTGTTGGAATTTTTTGGGAATTTTCTGAATTTTTTGATTTTTTGGTTAAAAAGGGCATTTTGGGTATTTGGACGGTATTTGAGGGTATTTTTGGAATTTTTGTATATTTGGCTAAGGATGATCAATTTGAATGGTGGGAAATGTTTAAGTTTGGTTTTGAGGAATTTTGGGTAATTTAGGTGATTTTGCAAATTTTGGTAGTTTCAAGGGTACTTGGTAGGTTTGGTAGGTGTGGGGTCCCCGGGGTCAAAAATTGAAATTTTGGAAAAAAGAAAATTGATCAAATGTAAGTGAAATGGGATCATTTTGGTTGAGCCATGAAGCCATATCAAGCTCATAAGAGCCATCAGAGGACTCATTTGAGGCATTTACTATGTTGTTCCTAACCATCTTAGCCAAGGGCCTAGGGGTTGAGGACCATCCATATGGATTACCTACATGAGTCAAGAAGTCAAATTGGGTGTAGGTGTAGTTTTAGGACTTGGAATGTGTGTGAAAGTTTAATTTGTGTGCAAGTCAACTCTCACTAGACCAGGCCACCCAGGGTAGTCCTAAGGCCAAAGAGTCCTATAGGGAACTCATCCTTTAAACCTCTACATTTGATCTTAACCCTCCAAGTGGCTTCGGGTTTACAATCAGGCATGTGGGGTTTAAAGGGAGTTAAGAGGTGTTTGAATTTCTAAATGGTGGGTGCCATCTCTAATCCTCTAAGATAGTCAAAGGGAAAGCCTAAGGCTAGATCCTAAGTACTAAGGAGAGAGGAGAGAGAAGACCTCATCAAAAATGAGGTCAATAGTATCATCACAAATTTTTAGAAAATAAGAAATTAAGTTCTCAAATCTGATTTAAATATGTTACTAATTCATTTCATATTCGTAGGGAGAAAGAAAAGAAGACTACTCAGAAAACATAGAAATTACACCACAAATCATATTCATATAACTCAAATACAAAGAACTAAACTTAAGAAACAAGATATAAATTCTTATCTGGAATGTAATCCAAGCAATCCTTTAAAGTTTCTCTGACTCCACAGACTCTAATAGGACTTTGACTCTCGAATTCACACTAAATTCTTACTAAAATAAAGAAGAAGAAAAGAAGAAGACACCTTACTTAACAACTCTTAATTAATTATATGCTAATTAATTCTCCCTCTCTCTTTTTGCTGTAGAAATGGTCCTCTATTTATAGATCTCTAGAAATGACCAGGAGTTGCTTATGACACCTCTTCAAAATTCGTCCACATTCAATGAATGTTCTAGAAATTAACTGTGGAGCCTAGGCGCCAGGATCTCTGCGCGAATAGACGCATCCCTTCACATTTAGGTCACACCTCTTCGTTTAATAACTGATCTCCCATGTTTACATTCATTGTATTATGTTTATAACATGTGGAGGCTTTTAGATTTGTTCGGAAGCATTATTAACCATCCAATAACCGTCAAGAAATCTCTAGAATCAATCTGTTGTGTCTGGCGCCTAGGCACCAAAATCAGCCTCTTTGCATTCTTACTATTTTTGGCTCATTTTTGCTCCTTATTAACTCTTTTTCTTCATAAACTCATTTTATTGTACATGCAACCAAAACATAAGAAATATATTTCATTAAAGCGTAATATCCTTAAAATATTAATAAAAATTTGATATAAAATTCTAAGTAATTGTAAGGCGGATCAACTCTCAGTAATATACCGTTATGTGTGCTATATCTAGCCCACCTAAGAAAATATTAGTGAAACCACAAAGGGGGCTTATTGTGAGGTTAATGGGGGGTTAATGGGGTATTAACTCCAATAACGTCGCATAACCTCTCAATAACCTCTTAATAAACCCCTAATAACTTCCACGATTCCACTCCAATAACCTCTGTAATAACCCCCAATAACCTCTGTAGTAATCCCCATTAACCTTCACAGTTCAACTTTAACCTAACAATAATCCTCTAATAACTATCTAATAACTCTCTAGTAACTGCTCTGCTTCAATACCCGCTTAGCAACAGAGGTTCGTAGAGTCCGCAAGCAGTCCGGACAGAAAATTTTTCGTCTCGAGGTGGTTTCAAGTCGTGCGAGAGAAAAAATTATTCAGTCTGGACACTGCACGTAAAATTGCATCTGGATGCCAATTAAATGGTGTTACGTTGAATGGTGGCCCCCAGCGAGGAAGATATTAAAAATACATTATATTTTATTGTGCGACCTGACCCGAATCACACCCAGATCTATGAAAAAGCATCATTTTGTCATATTTGGTTCAATTTTTTTCATATTTGATTACTGTCAACTTGGAAAAGACATATTTTGTCTCATTTAGCTTGAGGGTTTCGAGATAATTTCATTTCGTGTGTTTTTTTTTTCGACAGATAGGTTTAGAGTTCCGATGAAAGTCTCTCTCAACCAAGAAATATTGTTGGAATCTCAAAATACTTTCAAAAAATATGACAATGAATTGGAATCTCAAAATATTTTTGAGAACCTTAACAATGAGTTGGGTTTAACTACTACTGAAAGTATTTGGCAGGTTGGTTACATTTGTTTAGTCTATTGTTGTGTTATTATTACTTATGTGAGCATTCGTGTTGTTAATGAAGTGTTCTATGATGGTTTTAAGATAGTTTCAAAGTTCAGTTCTAAATAAAATTGTTATTCTTGTCTTCCTAATGGTGTTATTGTGGTCCGATTTGGAAGTTATTTTTGTATTATTTGTATGTAAGGTGACGTTTGATGATGTGGTATTATTTAGGTAATATCATGGTGTTATTAAGGTAATATTGGATCTAATCACTTGGTTGGTTTTAGTATTAGTTTAGGGTAGATTGAGGTATTCTTAGGGTGATATTATGTTGTTATTCCCTTATTATTGGATCTAATTACTCGGTTTGGTTTGAGTATTACTTTAGGGTTGTTTTGAGGTATTATTAGGGTGGTATTGTGGTGTTATTTCTGTATTATTGAGGTATTATTATGGTGATATTGAGGTGCTAATTTGTTTTTTTTCCCTACATCATTGGTTGTAACATTACCTTTTATGTTGGAGTGGGGGGTGTGGTTTCATTCAGTTATTACTATGGTGTTATACTAGTCTAGGGTTTCATCTTACGAGACAATTTTTTTCGAGTGTTTTTTAGATATTTACAGTTGTTATACTGCAGTTGGATCTAACTACTTGGTTTAGTTAGTGTGATATTATGGGATTGAAATGATGATATCTGGGTGTTATTACGGTGTTATTTCTGTATTTTTGGATTTAACGATGCTTTTGTGCTGGGATGGGGATATGGTGTTGGGTATTTTCATGGTGTTATATTGATCTATAAAAAATACCTATTTCTTTATGCTTAATTCTTATCAATTAAGGATATTATGCTTTAATGAAAGGTATTTTTTCTGTGTTTTTGAATGTAGGTGATGTAAAAAGGTCCAAAAAGGAAAAAGAAGGAAAAAGGAGCAAAAATGGAGCAAAATACAAAAAGTATAAAAAAATATGGCCTGGTGCTTAGGCGCTAGAAGCCAGACTCGATAAAAAACTGTCAAGTTTTTGACAACATTTGATCGGTTATTTTGACATAGTGAGCGGTTATTGGAAATTCTAGAAAACTGACAGTTGTTCCAGGATAATAGGACATGTGATACATTGCATTTGGATGCTCCAAAAAAGTTTTAATCGCGAAGAGGTGTGAGCCAAAGTGAAGAGGTAAGAAGAATTGGACGCGGTGTCCGGCGCCTAGGCGCCAGACTGACCTTCTAGAAGATTCATTGAATGTGGACATGTTTTGAAGAGGTGCCTCAAGGCAACCCTTGAAGCCTAAAAATAGGGGTCCATTTCTTCAAAAAACGTGCCCCTCCCATTGTAACCCTTTCTCTTATCCACTTTAGGACCTCTCATCCTTAGAGAGAGAAATAGAAAGAGAAATTTAGGGCCAACTTTTGTTTAGTTTAGTGAGTTTATTTTCAAGTTGTTGCATCTGGAGTTCATTACACTGTGGAGTCAGTAGGAACCAAAAGATCTGTAGAAGGAATATTTGAGATAAGTATTTTACATTTGATTCAAAGTTTATTTATTATGTTTTGCGGTTTATTTTTAATGTGTTCTGAGTAGTTAGTTTACTTTCTTCCTTCAATTATGAAGAGATAGATAAGATAATATAAAGATTCGATGGAGAATTGAAATTCAAAATATTTTCAAAACATTGTGATGACATTAATACCTGATCTTACTTTACTTTTTAAATTGGCCATTTAAATTGTTAAAACCTGTTGAAGAGTTTTAAGACCTTGAAGGAGAAGAACTCTTAACTTGTAAGTGTCACATGAATCTTTGGGTAGTCGAAGGCCATGTGCGGGCTATTCAGGGTGAAGTGCAAATAAATAGGAAGATAAGATTTAAGGGGCGTAGAATTGATAAGTTTTTAAAGTGACAGACTAAATTCTTATAATTTGATTTATAGATTAGGAAAGGGTCACTAGTAGGGCGACCATAGCCACCCTTGGACATCTAGTAGTGTGAGTCTAGATTAACCCATTCTACTAACAATACATCCGGACCTGATCTGTAAATTAACCAATGTTCTTTGCGCCTGGATCAAAGGGTAAAGAATAGGAATGCTTCTATTTGGCACAATACCATAAATAATTCTCCAACGAATATTAAATTATCTTAAAAATCTTAGATTAATTGAAGGAAAGAAAGTTGTTTATTTTATAGTTTTCATAAATCATTTTATTATTGTTTTCTTTATTTGCATCTAGTAAATTAATAGTAATTTATAGTTAATTTAGAGGATAAAAAGATATTTTCGAAATATATTATTTAGAAAATTTATTACTATATTTTTTCCCCGTGGGATCGATACTGGGGTTATTAAAGAAAACCTTAAATTACTTGAAATGATACGTATACTTGCGTAGTACCCCTAGTGTGTAAAAAACTATTTTCTAAAAATTTACATCATTTTGATTTTATACACTAGCCGCTATTTATAAATTGGGTCAAGCTTTTGGCCAACTTTTCGAAGCGAATATTACTGCATTATTACGGGTCGGGTCAAGTTTTTGGCGCCGTTGCCGGGGAAAGAAATAAAATAGTTATAAATTTTTGTAAAAAAAATATTATATTTCTAAAAATACAAATATATTAAAAAATTAAAAATAGTATAAATAAAAAAAAAGAGAAAGATATATATTTTTATTTCTTGTTTTATGCGAAGATTTGGTTCTGAAGTATTAATACCTTTAGATTCTGAATTAGAAAGAAAAATTAGAAAAATTAAAAAGGGAAAACAAATTCAAAAATTTCAAGAAATGTCTACTTCACAAAATCCAATTGAACTTAATGATCAAAATGTTTATAAACCATTAAGGGATTATACTAACCCTACTGTTGATGAACTTCATAGTAGTATTCAAATACCCACTGTAGATGCTAATTCTTTTGAACTTAAACCGTCTATTATTCAAATGGTGCAAAACAATCAATTTGGTGGATCACCAAATGAGGATCCAAATTTATATCTTGTTAGTTTTTTAGAACTTTGTGCTACCTTTAAATATAACAATGTTTCTGATGATGCTATTAGACTTAGACTATTTCCTTTCTCTTTAAGAGATAAAGCAAAGATGTGGTTAAACTCATTAGCAACTGGTTCTATTAAAACATGGGCTGAAATGGCACAAAAATTCCTTGCTAAATATTTTCCTCCTTCTAAAACTGCTAAATTAAGAAATGATATTACTTCGTTTAGTCAACTTGACGGGGAGACAATATATGAAACTTGGGAAAGATTTAAAGAACTATTAAGAAAATGTCCACAACATGCTTTACCTGATTTGTTGATTATTCAAACATTTTATAATGGATTAATTGGATCTTTAAAATCAATTATTGATGCTGCTGCTGGAGGGTCTATAATGTCAAAATCATTTGAAGAAGCTTACACTTTAATTGAAGAAATGGCTAATAACAATTTTCAATGGCCTTCTAAAAGGATTAATCCTACAAAGATGGCAAGTATTCATGATAATGAAGCCTTTTCTATTTTAGCTTCACAAGTTGCAGCAATGTCTAAGAAATTAGATAATTTTGCAATTAATATTTCACATAATAACTCAGCTAATATTGAAGATTCTCAAACTATTGAAACTTTACAAGCTATTGCAAGTAAAAATAATCCTTATTCAAATTATTATGATCCTGGGTGGAAAAATCATCCTAATTTTAACTGGAAAAATTTGCAACAACAATGGGGTAATAATCAATCTCATCCCACTGGAAATTGGAATAATCAAGTTAATTCAAATTATAAACCTCCTGGATTTAATAATCAACAAAAAAAGTTATCAATAGAAGAATTAATTATGCAAATGAATAATCAATTACAAAATCAAAATACTGTTATTCGTAATATTGAAAACAGACCTGTAGGAACACTTCCTAGTAATGTTGAAATTAATCCAAAGGAAACTAGAAAAGAACATAACAAGCTAAAGCTGTGCAACTTAGAAGTGGAAAATGAATTAAAAGAAATAATGCAAAATGAAATTGAAAAGAGATTGAGGTTGAAGAGATTGAAAAACCTAAAGAAACTCTCTCTCCTAGTCAAGATTAAACTGTTATACCTGTTAACGTGGAAGTCGAAAAACCACCACCACCTTTTCCTCAAAGACTAAAACAGCAGAAACTCGATCATCAATTTTCTAAATTCTTTGAAATTTTTAAGAAACTTACTATTAACATACCTTTTGCTAAAGCTTTGGAACAAATGTCAACTTAACGCAAAATTTATGAAGGATATTTTAAGCAAAAAATGAAAATTTGAAGCTTTTGAAACTGTTGCATTAAGTGAAGAATGCAGTGCAATAATTCAAAATAAATTACCTAAAAAAGCTTAAGGATCCTGGAAGTTTCACTATACCCTGTGCTATTGGAGAAAAATTTTGTGGAAAAGCTTTATGTGATTTAGGAGCAAATATTAATCTCATGTCATTTTTTATCTTTCGAAGATTAGATTTAGGAGATATTACTCCCACCACTGTAACTCTTCAGTTAGCCGATAGATCTATCACTTATCCTAAAGGAGTTATAGAGGATGTCCTTATTAAAGTGGATAAATTTATCTTTTCTGTAGATTTCATAGTACTTGATATGGAAGAAGATAAAGAGATACCTATTATTTTAGGGAGACCTTTTCTAGCTACCGGACGAGCTATGATTGATGTGCAAAAGGGAGAATTAACCATGAGAGTTAATGATCAAGAAATTAAATTCAATGTTCTTAAATCAATGAAGTACCCTGAGAAAGAGAAATGTTATCGAATGGATATAATTGATTATTTAATTGAAAAACATTATCAAGAAAAATGTAAAGTTATTTCTGAAGAAAATTTTGAATTTTTAATTGATGAAAATGAAGAAGTAGAAGAAGAAGAGACTCGTTTTATTAAAGATAATTGGGAAACTTTAGACATAACTCAAAATAATATACTTTTACCCTCAATTAAAAGAGCCCCTGAACTGGAATTAAAAATGTTACATTCACATTTAAAATATGTGTTTCTTGAAAATTCATTAACTTTACCTGTTATTATTTCTTCTGAACTGAGTAAAGATCAAGAAGAAAAACTAGTAGGTGTGTTAAAGAATTATAAGAAAGCTTTTGGTTGGACGATTGCTAATATAAGAGGAATAAGCCCTTCCATTTGCATGCATAGAATCTTAATGGAAGAAAATTTTAAACCTACTATAGAATCACAAAGAAGATTAAATCCTATTATGAAAGAGGTTGTTAAAAAATAAATTATTAAGTGGTTAGATGCTTGGTATTATTTATCCTATTTCGGATAGTCAATGGGTAAGTCCTATTCATTGTGTTCCGAAGAAATGAGGTGTAACTGTCATTGTTAATGATAAAAATGAACTAATTCCTATAAGACAAGTTACTGGATGGCGAATTTATATTGACTATAGGAAACTAAATAAAGCCACTAGAAAGGATCATTTTCCTCTACCTTTCTTGGATCAAATGCTCGATAAATTAGTTGGACACTCATATTTCTGTTTTCTGGATGGATATTCTGGTTATCATCAATAACTTATTGCTCCTGAGGACCAAGAAAAGACAACATTTACAAGTCCTTATGGAACATTTGCTTTTAGAAGAATGTCTTTTGGTTTATGTAATGCACCTGCAACTTTTCAAAGATGTATGATGTCAATATTTTGTGATTTGATTGACAAAGGAATTGAAATATTCATGGACGATTTTTCAGTCTTTGGAACTTCTTTTGAATCTTGTTTGGAAAACATTTCCAAAGTTCTGAAAAGATGTGAAGAAACAAATTTAGTTCTTAACTGGGAAAAATGTCAATTCATGGTCACAAAAGGCATTGTACTTGGTCACAAAGTGTCACAAAAGGGATGGAAGTAGATCTAGCAAAAGTAAAAATTATTGTTGAATTGCGACCACCTACTACTGTCATCGATGTGAGAAGTTTTCTAGGTCATGCTGGATTTTATAGAAGATACATAAAGGATTTTTCTAAAATTGCTAAACCTCTTTGTCATTTATTGGAAAAAGATGTGAAATTTGAATTTAATAAAGAATGTATTAATGCTTTTAATATTTTGAAGAAAAATTAATAATTGCACCTATCATTGTTGCACCTAATTGGAATAAATCTTTTGAATTAATGTGTGATGCAAGTGATTTTGCAATTGGAGCTGTATTAGGACAAAAATATGAGAAAATTTTCAAAATTGTATATTATGCTAGTAAAACTCTCACTGAAACACAAAGAAATTACACTACCACTGAGAAAGAGCTTCTAGCTATAGTATATGCCTTTGATAAATTTAGACCTTATCTTCTTGGTACTAAATGCATAGTTCATACCGATCATTCTGCTATTAAATATCTATTATCTAAGAAGGATTCTAAACCTAGACTTATAAGATGGGTTTTACTTCTACAAGAATTTGATTTTGAAATAGTAGATAGAAAAAGAAAGTGAAAACCAAATTGCTGATCATTTGTCTAGAATTAAAAATGATATTATTTCGGAAGAAAATATAAATGAGAAATTCCCTGATGAATCTTTATATGTTATTCAAAGATGCAAAACACCTTGTTATGCTGATATTGTTAATTATTTACTTAGTAATATTTTGCCTTAGGACTTGGATAACAAATTTATTAAAAAATTTAAATATGATGCTAAATCATATATTTAGGAAGAACCTCATTTATTTAAAATTGGAAGAGATTCTATGATTCGAAGATGTATACCGTATGAGGAAACTTTTGTTATTATTCAAAAATTTCATGATTCCGATTTTAGAGGACACTTTGGCATAGATAAAACTGCATTTAAAATTTTAAATTCTGGATTTTATTGGCCTACCTTATTTAAAGATGTGAGACAATATGTGAAAACATGTGATCGATGTCAAAGGATGGGAAATATATCTAGGAAGAATGAAATGCCTTTAAACTATATATTGGAAGTTGAAATTTTTGATATATGGGGTTTAGACTTTATGGGACCATTTGTACCATCATTTGGAAAATTTTATATTTTATTAGCAGTTGATTATGTTTCGAAGTGGATTGAAGTTGTTGCTTTACCAAGCTGTGATTTCAAAGGCGTTTCTAAATTTTTAAAGAAAATGATATTTTCAAGATTTGGAATGCCTAAGGTAATTATTACGGATGGTGGAAGTCATTTTAGGAATATAAGAATTCAATCATTATTGCAAAAATTTGGAATCAAACATAGAATCACAACTGCTTATCACCCACAAACTAGTGGAATGGCTGAAGTATCAAACAGAGAAATTAAAAGAATTTTAGAAAAGACTGTTAATCCTAAAAGAATTAATTGGGTTGATAGACTTGATTCTGCATTATGGGCTTATAGAACAGCTTATAAGACACCAATCGGAATGTCACCTTACCGGTTAATTTATGGTAAACATTGTCACTTACCTGTAGAACTTGAGCATAAAGCTTATTGGGCGATAAAGGAGTTCAATTTTAATTTGAATAAAGCAGGAGAAAAGCGATTATTACAATTAAATGAGATGGAAGAAATAAGAAATGAAGCATATGAAAATGCGAGGATTTATAAAGAGAAAATGAAGATGTTGCATGATAAGAAAATTTCAGGAAAAATTTTTGAGCCTGGACAAAAAGTATTATTGTTTAACTCTCGTTTAAGACTTTTTCCTGGAAAATTAAGATCTAAATGGATTGGACCCTATTTATTTGAGAAAGTATACCATTATGGAGCTGTGGATATTAAAGATCCCAAAACAGGAAAAATTTTTAAGGTAAATGGAGTAAGATTGAAGCCTTATTTGGGAGATATTAAAAAGATTTATAAAGAGGCTTATGAATTAAGTCAACCTGATTAAAGATTTACTTAAGTCGGGCAGACGACGTTAAACCAAGCGCTTTGTGGGAGGCAACCCATAATTATCTTTTGTTTTAATGTTTTTATGTTTTAATGTAAGGTTATGCCTCGATCTTAATTAATTTTATATTACTTTAGAAAAATTTGATGCTCATAAGTCTTTGTTGACTTAGAGTCGAAAATTATTTTGAAGTGTGTAAGATTTAAGAATTGGATCACTCTATTACGAATATGAGTAAAAGGAGATCAAATTAACCTTCATTTTGATTGTATTTGAGTCTAAATTACTCTTACCAGTATAATTTACCTATCTTGGAGAACGAAATTTTGAAATTTGACGATTAGGCGAAATGGAGTTGAACATAGTTCCGGTGCTCAGGCGCCGAATTCGGCGCTAAGCGCCGGAATAATGCTATGTATCAATAGGTCAGGCCCTAGGCGCCAGATTCGGCGCCTAAGTGTCGCGGTTACTGGGTCGTGCAAAAACCGAAAATTTTCAGTTTTTCACACGATTTTCCCCTTTAAATTAACCAATCTTCTTCCCTAACCATCAAGCAATCAGAATTACGTCCCTTGCACTTCATTCTTGAGAGAATTGAGAAATTTTGAAGAAATGGAAAGAAGAAATCATGGATAAGAGGCTAGGGACAAGGTCTCGAAGGGATCCTCGACCCTACTTCGATGGTTTCATCGTTGTAAGTTTGGAGAAAATTTCTAGTCGTTTGGATAAGTTTGAAGCTGATTTTAAAAGCATTGGAGATCGCCTTCACGAGATGTTTCATTAAGTTGAACATCTAGAATGGCAAATGAAACTTCAATTTGATCATTTTGCGGCTTATCAAGATGCTCAAGTTGAAATGTATGCGAAGAACAAGTGGATTGACGAAAAAATGGCTACGGATTTCCCGAGAGCGTTAGTGTTCTTTCCAAGTGGAATACACAATTTCCCTTTTGAAGATTAGAATATTCTGGTAATGAGATAGTTATTATGGTTTGTTGAGTCATTGTATCGATTTAGAGAATCTATTGTGTTTCTGTATTTGCTTTCATGTTCAATGTGTGTTGTTTTTGCTTGAAAATTGTTATGTTTAAGTGTGTATTAGGAACTTGAATCAAGTATAATACTTATCTGGAATGTATTGAGTTATATTGAAGATTATGAATGAAATTTAGTGAGTTTGATTGAAACCTTTTATTTGATTGGTGGATTAATTATTTAATTTTTATAAATTTTTGAAAAATGATGTGGAAGTTAGAAATTGAAGCCCTGCTCTAATATGAGTAATTAGAAGTTGAATTTATGAATTTTGGTGGAAAATTAAATTTTTTAAAAAAAAATTTTGTGAAAGACGATTCTGGCGCCTAGGCGCCATAATTCGGCGCCTAAGTGCCAGTTTGGCCTGGACCCGAAAATTTACTTAAATAACCCCCAAAAGCCATTTTTGACGCCTAAGCTTCATCTTCTTCCCCATTTGCGAAAATACACCTTTTAGATCCATTTTGAGGTCAAAACATCAAGGATTTGAGCGCAAAACCACTCGATTTCTTCGACTCAAGGTCGAGATCTACACTTTAAACCATTTATTTTCGATTTTCACCATAGATTTTCCTAGTTTTGCTAAGAACCGAAATTTTGAAAGAAATTTTTTGATTCTTAATGATTTCTTTGGATTTTTAAACTTATTTTAAGTTTTATAAACTTAAAAAGAGTTTAAATCTTTGATTCCTAAATTTGTTCTTGTTTTCTTCACGTTTAGATGGCTCCAAAATCTAAATGCGGGAAGGCATGAGATAACTTTGATAGCAGCAAATTTTCTACTGCGGCTGTGCATTTTCGCTTCCATGAATTTTCGACGTCCAGAAAATTCATTTCAGAATGAAGTTTCTATCATCTTGGAGAAATGATCGAAGACACTATCGTTGCACACAATTGGCAACGATTCTGTTATTTCACTGTTGTTGATGTTATTCCGATTGTTCGATGCAAATTTTTTGGATGATGAAGATTATGAAGTCCTTGTCAGAGGAATCAAAGTTGGATTTAGTCCTAAAAGAATCAATATATTTTATGGACATCACCGACTATTGAGTGCTATTATTCTGGATTATCACCATCTGAGGGAGATTTGGATATCGTTATTGCTTATTTGACTGATGGTACTGGATCTTGGAAGATCAGGAACGGAAAAAGGGTAAACTTCAAATCCTCCAAATTAAATGGTATTTCTAAAGCATGGCACTACTTTATTTCTGCAAGATTGTTACCTTCCAACCACCTGAGTGAAGTGACTAGAGATCGAGCGATCTTAAACTACTGCATTCAGGAGAGGAAGCCTATTGATGTCGGGAGTATTATTTATGATTCTGTGGATTCTACTGCGAGATCCAGCACTTCTGTTGGATTGGGATTTCCATCTCTGATTTATTCACTGTGTGTTAGTAATGGAGTCACTGCTGATATTTCTGAGGAGAAGTTAAAGTCTACCAAGCCAATTGGGCAGGAGAGTGTTAGTATCTATGATCGTCTTCGAGGGAAGATATCGGCCGCTCCTTCTACTACTGCACATACTTCGGGTAGACCTTCTACTTCTAGACCCTCTACTTCTACTGAGCCACCATCGAATTTACGGGAATCGATGCATGATCGATTTTTAGAGCAACGGTGAGGAGTTATTTCAAACTCAGCTGCGGGATTGATACTATTGACGGGAAGCTTGATCATCTATCCGATTATACCCAGAAGAAGAGTAGTTATGATGCTGAGTATGATGAAGCCCTAGTCAGATTTCTGAAGGGTGAACGAGATGTTAGTTTTCCTACTTTTCCTAGTTTCACACCATTTGTTGATCCTAAGGACGTAGAATTATCCTTTGGTGACGACGATGATGATGATGAGGCTACGGTAGTGACTAGTAGTTATAGATCTTTATGTTGTGTTACTTCTGTTAGTTTGTTTTGTTTGGATTGTTTGTTTAGTTTTGTGTTCGATGTATGTTGATTGATTTTAGTGTTGTGGATTGTATTGTGTTAAGACTCGAAGTTAGAGTTAATTTATATGTTTGTTTTAGTCTCATTGTTTAGTACTTAGTAATTTTGCTCTGCTTTAATTTTAATTTATTATCATCATAAAATTAGCCTGCTTACTTTTTATACATGCTTAAATTTTATTTTTAATTATTCATAAAAGCATGAGTAGAAGTAATTTTTCTTTTTACGATTGTTTTTACATACTTATAAAAATTCTTATGATTTTCTTTCTCTCATACTTTCAAATTATAATAGAATACCAAAACTTAAGTTTGGGGGAAGGGAAAATCCATTCAAAATTAAATTTTATTTGTCCTTAAAGAATTAGTATTTTCATAAAAAAAAAACTTTTTAACATAACTTAAGGAATGAAGAATTTATTTGAGATCACTTTTATTTTTGAAATTATAAACAATTTAGTGAAATTAACCAAAATTTTACTAACTTTGATTGATTTTAAGAATAGAATTATTTAACTTAAAGAAGAATAAGATTAAAGAATTTTTCTATTCATGATAGAAATAATAGAATTTTAGAAATATTAAGTAATAAAAAATTATCACTTGAAAAAGAAAAGATTGGAAATCTTTTTAAATTCTTATTTATGCTATAATAATTAAGTGGAAATGTATAAGTTTTGAAAATATAAGTTAAGGATAGTGAAGTTCAAAACCTTTAACAGGCTATCCAGATATAGTAATCCTCTCTATATAAAAAAAAGAGAAAAAGAAAAAAAAAGAAAAAAAGAAAAGAAGAAAAGAAAAAGAAAAAAAAAGAAAGAAGAGAGGAGAAGCTTGAGGAAATGCCTAATCAAAAATTGGCTTCACTTGAATTATCTTATAGGAAGAAAACTAGTTACATATTTTACTTAATTTTTATACATGAATATTTATTTAGAAAAGATTTTTCAAGAAAATCTTTTTCTTGTAAATAATCTATGAGATCTTAATATAATAGACTTATATTATTTTCAAATGAATGAAAAGTTTGAAATCTTATGATTTGATTGTTAAATATTCTTTAAATTCTTAAAATTAAACCTAGTTAGTGAAATTGGGTTAATAATTTACTAAAAACTTTATAAAATCAAAAATTATAAGGAATCTTAAATATTTATCTTTTATTCCAAAGGTTATACATTTTATATAGTAGAAAGAGTTACTTGAGGAAAAGTAACATTTAAGTTTGGGGAATTTTGATCTATAAAAAATATCTATTTCTTTATGTCTTAATTCTTATCAATTTAGGATATTATGCTTTAATGAAATGTATTTTTTCTGTGTTTTTGGATGTAGGTGATGTAAAAAGGTCCAAAAAGGAAAAAGAAGCAAAAAGGAGCAAAAATGGAGCAAAATACAAAAAATATAAGAAAATATGGTCTGGCGCCTAAGCGCCAGACTCGATACAAAAAGCGTCGAGTTTTTGACAACGTTTGATCGGTTATTTTGACGGAGTGAGCGGTTATTGGACATTTTAGAAGGCCGGCAGTTGTTCTGGATAATAGGACATGTGATACATTGCATTTGGACACTCAAAACGGTTTTAATCGCGAAGAGGTGAGAGCGAAAGTGAAGAGGTGTGAAGAGCGGGACGCGGTGTCGGGCGCCAGGTGGATCCGGCGCTAGGTGCCGATTCCGGCACTAGGTGCGATTCCGGCGCCTAGGCGCCGACTCGACCTTCTAGAAGATTCATTGAATGTGGACATGTTTTGAAGAGATGCCTCAAGGCAACCCTTGAAGCCTATAAATAGGGGTCCATTTCTTCAGAAAACTTGCCCCTCCCATTGTAACCCTTTCTCTTATCCACTTTAGAACCTCTCATCCTTAGAGAGAGAAATAGAGAGAGAAATTTAGGACCAACTTTTGTTTAGTTTAGTGAGTTTATTTTCAAGTTGTTGCATCCTGGAGTTCATTACTACTGTGGAGTCGGTAGGAATTAGAAGATGCTGTAGAAGGAATATTTGAGATAAGTATTTTACATTTGATTGAAAGTTTATTTATTATGTTTTCATTGTTTATTTTCGATGTGTTATGAGTAGTTAGTTTACTTTCTTCCTTCAATTATGAAGAGATAGATAAGATAATATAAAGATTCGATGGAGAATAGAAATTCAAAATATTTTCAAAACATTGTGATGACATTAATACCTGATCTTACTTTACTTTTTAAATTGGTCATTTAAATTATTAAAACCTGTTGAAGAGTTTTGAGACCTTGAAGGAGAAGAACTCTTAACTTTTAATTGTCACATGAATCTTTGGGTAGTCGAAGGCCATGTGCGGGCTATTCAGGGTGAAGTGCAAATAAATAGGAAGATAAGATTTAAAGGGCGTAGAATTGATAATTTTTTAGAGTGACAGACTAAATTCTTATAATTTGATTTATAGATTAGGAAAGGGTCACTAGTAGGGCCGACCATAGCCACCCTTGGACATCTAGTAGTGTGAGTCTAGATTAACCCATTCTACTAACAATACATCCGGACTCGATCTATAAATTAGCCAATGTTCTTTGCGTCTGGATCAAAGGGTAAAGAATAAGAATGCTTCTATTTGGCACAATACCATAAATCAAATTCTCCAACAAATATTAAATTATCTTAAAAATCTTAGATTAATTAAAGGAAAGAAAGTTGTTTATTTTATAGTTTTCATAAATCATTTTATTATTGTTTTCTTTATTTGCATCTAGTAAATTAATAATAATTTATAGTTAATTTAGAGGATAAAAAGATATTTTAGAAATATTAAATTTATAAAATTTATTACTATAATTTTTCCCAGTGGGATCGATACTTGGGGTTATTAAAGAAAACCACTATATTACTTGAAACGATATGTATACTTGCGTAGTACCCCTAGTGTGTAAAAAAATATTTTCTAAAAATTTACATCATTTTGATTTTATAATTAGCCGCTATTTATAAATTGTGTCAAGCTTTTGGCCAACTTTTGGAAGCGAATATTACTGCATTATTGCGGATCGGGTCCTATACTATTATTATTCGATGTAATATTTCAGTTTGAATGGTACGTTATTTTGGTGTTGTAAAGTTGTTATGTTTAAATGTGTAGTTACCCAAGCTAGAAAGCGTTTCTAGGGATCCAATTGCAGAGAAATTGCGTTGCGCAATTTTCAACAGTGAGAAGGAAGCATATGAACAATATTGCACTTATGCACACCATATTGGATTTACTATGCAAAATGACCACAATGGTTTTTGGTTGAACTCAAAGAGAATTAAGAGAAAGAACTTTATTTGTGATAAGGTTGGTTTTAAGAAAGTGTTGAAGGACAATATCTCTATGAAGTTTAAAAGAGCAGACATAAGGACTGGTTGTCCAACAATGATACAATATGTCGTTGATATTGATGGTAACTGGTTCGTTGAGAAATTCATAGAAAATAATAACCATCAGTTGGTGGAAGACTGACAAGCATTTTTTGCATTCCAAAAGAAAGCTGAGTGACCTTAATGCAGATGTGCTCAGATTGATGACACAATCATGGATTAGAACCTGAGATGCATTTAGCTTCCTAACTACAAAAGTTGTGGGAGTGGAGAATCTTGATTGCACAAAGAAAGATGCCTATAATTTTATATAAATGGAGAGAAGAGATTAAATTGAACTTGGTGACGCTAATTCGCTACTACAATTGTTCATTAATAGACAAGTTGAGGATACCATGTTTGCGCGGTCGTCGTACCCTTTGAAAGCATGAATACAACTGTAATAATTTTGTAATAATGCAGCAATGCAACCTCATATGACCCGTGTGTGCTTCATGTCCATCTGCGTTGTACTGGAGTATTGCGTGGAATATTCCAATAACACTGGGGCCATGTTACCATTAGAAAGCAGTAGTACAACCATAATAATACCGCAGTAATGCGGAAATACAACAACAGATGACCCGCGTGTGTTTCAGATCCATCCGCGGTGCTACTGGAATATTACATGGAATATTCCAATAACAATGCGGTCGTCGTACCCTTACAACACACGCAAACCATAATAATACTTTAATAATGCGGAAATACAACCACAAATGAGAACACAACGATCCAAAATCAAGCGAGACACGGCTTTATTGGCATATTCCACGGGTTTATCTAGCCTACAGTTGTTGTAACGTGGTTGTATTCGAATACTCGTTGGTTTATTTGAATGTGTCGGGCGTGCTTCAGGTCCATCTACGGTGATATTGGAATATTTCTTGGAATATTCCAATAACACCGCGACCATCGAACCCTTACAGAAAACGAATACAACCATAATAATACTGAAATAAAACCGTAATAAAGAAGACATACGACGGTAGAATATCCCTTTACACAAATCCAATACTGCACAAATACAACCACAATAAAGAAGATATACAACCAACTCCAGATAAAATGGAGATACAACAATAGTAATGCAGAGATATGACTATCATAATTCACCAATAAACTCATGTATCAGTATACTACTGAAGCACAACATCATAACTCAGTTCTAAACCTTGACAACTTTTATGCTATTTCTCAATATATCAAAATAATAATGCAAATATAACACAATAAATACAAATCATTTATGGTTACATAAGTTTATTATTGTTTAAGAGAGGAAAACCACATGCAAAGCTGATATGCTAATTCTACCCTGGATCTTGGCATGTCTGCCTGCTAGGTGAGCTCCTGACTCCAGTCAGTTGGGGGAACCTGCACTAATTTCTCCAGAAACTTATTGAAAAACATGCCACAGTCAATACTATTGTTCTGAGTAAGGACGTTTTTAATGGTTGACAGGTTCCCCTTTTCTGGTTTCCCCCTGAAAGCTCGCCTAACATCGGCTGAAAACAATTTGATCTGCAAAATTTAATGTCATGCTTATTACTGTATCGAGAAGGCTAAATGGGGTTGATATATTATGTGGAATATACTTACAACTTGTTCGCAAACCTTCTTATGCATCAGGTTAGCTAAGGAATCATACATTTTCTATTTTTTTATTTTCCAACTCACCAACCAACAATACCCAATGCCCATTGTTGACAATAGGAAAAATATCATATCCGCATTTTTCACCTCTACCTTTGTGATATTCTTTGAAATGAAAAATGTTAATATTTTCATTGGATATATACCAAACTTTATAACAATGTATTTAATTCATTAAGTACAATGGCGTCACAAATAGGTATCTCCGGAACAAATGTGGACTCTAATTCTTCTTGTTATCCAAAATTACGACTAACGCATCAATATGATCGTTTCCAATAGTTTCTTTGTATAGAAAATCCAGGATCATGCTGCGATCTAAAAAAATATCCCTAATGTGCACAATAATATCATTCCTGCAAAATACGCATAAATCTTTGTGTCAAATCACTTGAACATATTTGCAATGCATCAACAAGGTTAGGATTTGTTAACTTTATTGGTATTTTAGCAAGTATTGATCAATTACTCCTTGCATTTCAGTAAAAATCAGGGCTCTCCCTAGAAATTCTAATTGTGACTCCGGCAAAGAAGGCTACACACAGACCAAACTTATGAGATATCTAATATTAAATACAACATAGAGGAAAGTATTATGAAAGTCAATTAGTAACCGCTAATGCTTGTTCGTTAACTGTGTCTTTCACACGTGCAAGTACAGAATGATAAAAAAAAACTATTTCCAGTCCCTTCTGTGCTTGTGTATCTACAATTATGGATGATTGGCCTACAGGCTGTTCTGAGGTGGCAGTTATTTCCATGCTTAGTTGGTCTATAATGGATGAAATTTGTACATTTGTTTGTTTTGTGGAGCTGGAAGTCTCTTCATCTGTTTTTCTTTCATTATGCTGGGGTTGCTCATCTACGTCCTTAATTATTTTTCTTCTTCTAAATTGGAAGTTAGTGAAAGGGGATCTGACCACCTTTCTCCGGCTTCTTCGGCCCATAACCCTTTGCATTATGCTGAGAATGGGGTGTGGCACTTCAATAAATATTCCAACAGGAGAGTCTTCTTCTTGTAAACCCATCTCCTCAATAGTACCTTGTTCAACAAGGGATGTTTGACGAGATCCCTCTTCATTCAGATCATTTTCTTCGCCAACAGGAGGGTATTCAATAGAAGGGAAGGGCGGTTGGGCATATTCTTCTTCCAACACTGTGTCTTCAACAGTTAAGTCTTTTTCATATTTATCGGATTTGTTATGTAATGTCAACATTTTCTCCTGAAAGCTCGACACTCTAATAGATACTGTGTTCAGTGTTCCATGAAGATCCGTGAACCATTTCTCCTGCCCTTTAAGTAGCTCAATCATTACTTCCATGTTTCTATTCATTGCAGCTAACATTGGCGCAACTGAGATGTCCCCTGAAGCTACTGGCCCCATGTCATATGATGTTGGTGTTTGAGGTCTCACTTCATGTTCACGGTTTTGGAATGCATTGTAGGAGCTGGACTGCGTAGTCCTTCATCTGGATAGGCAAGAAAATTCAGCTCATCCTCTTTAAGATCCAAAAATTTGTCGTAAACCTGAAAATAATTTCACAAAAAAACCCTTTAATAGATGTTTCAGCTATAAATTCTTTAACAGCGATGTCACAGTCTTGCCTGTTATGTGCTCAACCTCTTAAAGGCTATATAAATCTGTGAGGAGTTTAGGCCATTATTTTTTGTCCACCTCAACATTCATGGTCAAGCCTCAGGATCGGCAAGAGTTACCAGAGAAGTGTACTCGTCAAACCATAACTCGGTAAAAGATATCAAACATTCAATTTTGCAAAAAATAATAATAAAGGATTTCTAAGGTTTATTAGAAGAGATACTAACCGTCAACAAAAACAAAACCATTTATGTATCCAATAGATCGGTTCCACATTATTTTCATAACAACTGCATTAATTTGCTCGATAAGGAATTCACAGATCACAACAGGCCAACTAAACGAGTAGAAAGTCTCTACATTCTCCCCATAGGGGTGAAGTCCTTCAGGTTTACTTAAATTACTATAAGGAAAAAATAAATTTGATAACAAAAATTTTATGAACAATTTTAGAATACGGGAAGAAGACTCCCCGCCTGGAAAGTTTAAAAGATTATTCTTTATCTGTTGGGCATCCACACCGCAAGATTGACTTTTACCCCACTTTGGCACTTCTCCCATGTCTGGCATACTAATCAGCAAGGCAACTTCATCAGGCAGTAGTCGTAGCTCTTTTCCTCCCATTCTGAAAACCATTTTTTCATGATGCCAACATTGCAGTATTTGTAGTATCAATACATTATCTTGAGGATAAGGAGGTAGATCAAAAAACTGGCAAACATTCATAATTTTCAGCTCATTCCTTGTGTCTTTAGATATTGCAAGCCTGACTTTATAAAGCACATCTCTCACCACGGATGGCCGGCATCGACAACTCATGGACCTTGGGTTAATAAACCTATAAAAATAAAACAATCCAAGAAATATTAGGTGTCATAAAGGTATTATTTCAGTATTGTTAAGGTATTATTCTTGCCTTATTCGGGTATTATTTTGGTATTATTTTGGTATTATTTTGTTCTTATTCAAGTTTTTTCTTGTATTATTCAAGTGTTGTTTAATAAATTCAGGTTTTTTAGTTGTTTTGTTCATGTATTGTTTGGGATTAATACTACATGGATTAATTAATAAACTTTTTAATAAAAATACAACCCCTAGACTTAAAAAACTCACCTCACCCTCTTCTATAACCTTCTTCTTATGACCATTACCTTTTTTCTTCTTCTGCTCATCAATCTCTATTATCAAAGGCTCGTCCGTTTCCATTCTCAAGGGCACCTCGGTTTCCATTCTCGCAAGAATTTCTTTGATTTCCATCTCACTGTGCTCGGTTTCCATCTCAGTGTGCTCGTAGAAATAGCGAAGGAGTTTCGACCGACGAACAACAACTCAAAACCCTAAACAGATGGCGAATGCGAAGGGCAAAACTGGTGGCGCCGTGTCTGTTTCCTTCCACTGTATTTGATGAACCTGCCGTTTCATATTCAAGTTGATTGTGGTTATAATTTTGAAGTGCTCGCATTGGATTGAGGACGGGTTACACATGACAGCAAAAGGCATATTCAAATTCTTAAGTGTTGGGCCCCACATTTACACGTGCCATTTAATAATTTCAAATAATAACATAGTAATTTCTAAATAAATCTTCAATAATACATCAGCCTTAGTAGCACTAATAACACCATCGAACACAAGAATAACTCTTGAATAATACCATCATAAAACCCAAATAATACACCAGTAATTAGTTGCACCAGAATAACACTAATAAGACAATAAAGTATCGAAATAAAACTAGAATACTACCATAATGAACTTTAGTAACCCTCCAACAACACCCGAATAAAACATGAATAATACACCAAGAATAAGTTGAAACACAACAACACTAATTTCACCATGGAGCACAAGAATAACACTCGAATAATACCATAATAATACTTGAATCATACATCGGTAATAATGTAACTTTAATAAACTTCCAATAACACAACACTATATCACGAATCAATTGCACCAGTATAACACTAATAAGACAATGGAGCACCAGAATAACACTAGAATACTACCATAATAATATCTGAATCATACATCGGTAATACAAGAACTTTAATAACCCTCAATCAACACCGCAATAAAATACGAATAATACACCAAGAATAAGTTGCACCAAAATAACACTAATATCACCATAGAGAACAAGAATAACACTCGAATAATACCATAATAATATCTGAATCATACAACGGTAACACTGGAATAAAACCGAATAATTTTTCATAATACTTAAACTTTAATAACCCTCCAGTAAAATAACTGCAACACTGGAATAATACCGCAATAAAACGTGAATGATACAACAATGACAATCGATTGACACTTTAATATGACTTCAACAATACCACAGTAATACATGATTAATACAACAATAATACTCAAGACACTGGTAAAATTGTACTAATACAGTAATGAGGTTCCATTATCCACCGAATAAGATATAAATATCACTCTTATACACATCAATAACAGTATCCCAAAGGAGAGTAAGTCCATTGCTAGAATCAACTCCAAATCTGTTTGTGATACTATAGGCAGTCAGATTTACGTTAATTGAAGGACTCATTGAAAGTGTTTTCAGAATCATTTTACATGCTGAGAAAGCTGCTCATAAGGCCTATAGGTTTGGTTGGAAGGGAGTGTTCTTTGATTGCTAGAGTCAAGTCGAACGTTGTTAGTCATCTCATAAGCAATGAGATTGAGTTAGTTAGTGATTCACCTAATCGTGAAAGATCAGTAGTTAAGAAATTCATTCAGAGGAATGAGAAAGGTACAATAAGAGGAAGTTTCAGATTGTTTTGATATCTGAAGTTGAGGGAGTTTTATAAATTGGTGCCAATGATGAAGAAGTGGTTTGTATCGAATAAACAATGAGTATCAGATTTTCTAAATGATACAAATAAAATAAAATACATATGAAAGTTATGATGTTTTAGACTTCAAAGTCTCATGTGACTGGTGTTCCAACTGGTTCACCAGATGGAACACCATTCACATGAGACTTAACAAGTCCAAAGCATCATAACTTACAATAGTATTTTATTTAGTTTGTATCATTTAGAAAATTTGTTACCCATCATTTATTCGATACAAACCACGTCTTTGTAATTGACACTAATTTATAAAACTCCCTCACCTTCTGATGTCGGAACAACCTGAACTTCCTCTTATTGTACCTTTTTTCATTCCTCTAAATGAAGTTCTCAGTTATTGGTCTTCCACATTTAGGTGAGTCATTAAATAACTCGATCTCATTGCTTCTGAGATGACTAACAGCTTTAGACTTGACTTTAGCAATCAGAGAACACTCCCTTCCAACGAAACTTATAGGCCTTATGAGCAACTTACTCAGCGTGTAAAATGATTATGAATACGCCTTCAATGAGTCGTTCAAATACTCAGTCTTAGTGTTACTCCTTTCCTACTACCAATGCTTTAAGTTAAAAATAAGAGGAAGTTCAATTGGATCACTGCAAGCATAACATCACAATAACAAAACAAAGACTCTGAAATAACTCCATCAGAAATACTAGAATACCACCCGAAAAATGCCAAAATAACAAAACAATAACACTGTCTTTCGTCTACTAAAACAACAATGAAAAGAACATAGAATAACACCGCAATAACACTACAAATAGACCGCAATAACACCACAAATAGACTAGAATAACACCACAAAAATACTGCAATTACACCACAAAAACATAGAAATAACACCACAAAACACCAGAATAATACATAAAAACATCAGAATAACACCGCAGAAACATCGGAATAACACCACAAATACACCACAATAACATCATAAAAACACCACAATAATACCATAAAACACCGCAATAACACCACAAAAACACCACGAAAACACCGCAATAACACTGTTTTTAACAACATTTGTTCGGTGAGAAAGGAATGACAATAATACAACAATACAAGCATAATAAAATCAGATTAATACCACAAAAACCTCATTTAAACATCACTATCACACGTCAACAAAATATCACGAAAATAATCACTAGATAAACTAATGAAAATATCACGAGAATAATAACACAAAAAACTCAACAATATACACCATCCATTCACGACAATAAAATATCACGAGAATAATCACCATATAACACCACAGTAACATTACACTAACACCATTAACAACGGACTTAAAAACACCAACATAACATAAGAATAACATCACCCTAGCCCGTTCACCCTTATAACTCCATCGAAAGCACCAACCTAGCCCTAAATATAACAACAGTTACCCTAGAACCCAAAACATAACATGGCTTTATCATATTGAAAACATTCGGAGCTAAACTCAGTTGGTCGAGAGATCTACTCTATCTCAGATGCATCTCAGATAGTAGAAATTCTAAAAATAAAATTTGAGAAACGGACGATTCATCCTTTCACATTAGGAATAAGACATGCTGAAAGTGACAAAAAATTTCCAATAAATACTTTGGTTTTTTTTTGGAATGCGAACGGTCGATTCAGGTCGAATCGCACTAATTTTTTTGCACGTATCTGCATTTTAATTGGCATGCGGACTTAATTTTATGTGACTATGCTCGTGTATACGATAATTTGTAAATCCCTGCGGTCTCGGGAACAGGAAAGAAGAGCAGGTCTTGTGGTTGCTCCTGTGATTCCGATTTCCATAGGCAGGATGGTGAATTCGACGACAAGGTGTACAGTTGGACAAGAACCCTTGGCGTGCACACGTAGAAAGGTAGCAAGAGGTTGCTAGGGTGCCAAATTCGGAGGAGATAGGAAGACCGGGTTGTGGGAAGCCCTTCTTTGTGGTTTAAACAATTTATCTTTTTTTTTGTTAGTATGGTAAATGGATCCATTATTCAGTCTCTTCTTAGATGTAATATGGTAAATGGATCCATTAATCTCTTCTCAACCGATTGATTTTCTTCTTTCTTCCTCTGTATCATCCCAAAAGCTTGCGCTCGCTTTCTTGAAATCGCCATTTTATGAGATTTTAGTTCAGATTTCCTCCATTATTGAGTTTTTTGTAGTTTTATAACTTTTAAGCTTGCATATGATTAGCTTAGCATGCTATTGCTTGCTTGTGAATTTCAATTGTTTGATTTCGATTTTCCTGTTCTTCTATGCGTTGTTTTACTAATCATCTATATTCAAATGAGTGAAAAATAGATCTTTTTGGAAGGTTATATTAATTGCTCCATTTTTTCATTGTTTGATTGATTGGCTTTAATGCTACTATTTCGCATTATTGACTTTTTTTCTTGCTTATCTTTACCGGTTTTCTCAGGAGTTCACAAGCTGATTGTTTACCTGTGCTTAACGAGCAGGAAGTCTTACTATTTAAGTTGATCATTGGCCTAGATGGGGTATTTTGATAATGTAAGTACTGAGTAACTATCCTTTATTATTTTTAATGATGAAATACTTCTTTGCTGCTACAAGCTTCATTGCTCCTTACTGGGAACTAATGTAAAAAATAAAAAAATAAAATGAAGAGAAGAAAGCATCAGATACACTCACGAATAGAAAATGCCCCATTTTTCTGCATAGTTAAGATCATTTCAAGGATGCATCAAATTCATGCCCGTAATGCTTCCTTTATTTGGAAATTGTTCATCGAATAATTTTTTTGTTGCCATGCAGTGGTTTGAGAAAGGCCAGGAGGCAGCCTTTGCTGATGGTATAATTTCTTTGGTCATATTCCATGGAGTTCCTTTAATTCCTTATCATACTGTATAATATTGTCTTGTTTATATCTCTTCTTTCTCTGTTTCTGTTTGTATTTATGATTCAGTTGTAATGTACTTCTGCGGTCTTTAACTGACCACAATCTTTTCCAAGGGATAGAATCACTGTTGATCGTCTCTGGAATATTCATGCAGGTGGGGCTATTTGGGCTGGAAGGGAAATACTTTTTCAGGTATGCAAATAAATTTTTTATTTTTATTTTCACTGGTTTTTAGGTCATTGCTTCTGTAGTATAGCTTTATTTATAAGAATGGGCTATTAATTTTATGGTTAGAAGATCTTTGGAACCTACAAATTTAATAAGCTTGGTCCTCTACTGTGATTATGTGAATGCATTTTCAATTGAAGAAGGCTTTTAGCTACTCAGTATGAGCTTGCATTTGATGGTAGTCTCTTTTGAATGGACGTGATATGGAACTTAGTTCTTGATACCAGAGTTAACCCACAGAACAATAAGAAAGTACAATAGACACAAGACACTAACTCCTGCTAGGGTTGGATCACGAGGAGGTGGAGGTGGTCGGTGAGGGTCGGGAATGTTGCGGGATGGTGGACAAGGTGGTTGGCTAGCAAAAAACAACAAGGAAATAGTTTCCTGTGTTTCGAGCAGCAAGTTCACAACATATATTGACGTCGCACGACTGTCCGGGATGATGGTAGCAAAGGGAGAGGGTTGAAACAGTGGCTAGGTGGCGAGGAAGTGGTTCATAATAGCTAGACCAGCAACCAAGGCTATAGAGGGGCATTGCTGGTGGCCGGAATGGCAACAGAGCGGTAAGGGAAATGGATATGTGCGGTTCGAACAACCAATGGGCGGGGAAGGTAGTTAGAAGCAGGAGTTGTAGAAAACAACAAAAGAGGCTGTTCCGAGTGCCTGCAACTGGGAAGGATCGGTTGGGACAATGTGGGAGAATGCAGAAGGGGACGGGTGAAGATAACCACCACCCCTAGTGAGAGATACATTTGGTGCACCACCCAATTCCTTAGATACTTCCCTAAAAGGGAGAAAATGGGCGCCAACGACTGTCCTAAATAAACTCATGCTAAAGACTTACTTTCAAACCCTAAAACAACAAATATATAGGAAATGATTAAAAATGATTGAAGGATAATAGGAAATAAAACATAGAAAGAAAGAAAACAGGATTTTCAGCCCGTCTCCCATCTCCCGCAATCGCGCGAGAGGCGCGGCTTTCGTCCCGCGTCTGAAGTTAATACTTGAATCATTAAAAATGATTCATATCTCAAACAGGATTACAAGTAAACAATGCACTTGTTCAAGTTAATACTTGAATAAGTTGAATATATTTTAAAAGCATGGATGTTAAATAACCAATGTTAAATGTTGTTTATTTGCTTATTTAAGTTCACAAACTTATGCTTAGTTCACTAAGGAACCTGTTAAAACCATGATATTAGGTTTGATGGTGACTTGCATATTGTTTGTAAAATTTTTTTTTAATATAACTTGTTTAATTAAATTTTTAATATTAATATATTTTATATTTTTTTAATAAAATTAGAGGTAAGCACATCTTCTCCTTCTCATCACCTGCACTCAATGCATCAGTGAGTGCAATTAATGAGCTTGTTATCTTAGATTTTGATGTATCTTCTCAAACATGTCTATGAAACATTCGAAGTGCAACTACATGAGGATCAAATGTGTGCGCTCGTCTATTTTTTAACTTCTTAGCACTTGATGCATCTTCTTCAATACACTACTAACCCGTGATAGCTCGCAACTCTTGTATTTTCTTTTAGTCTAAGTTTTAGTCCAATTGTTTAGACGTCGTTTCCCCACATATGACTTTAATACTTCTTTCCAATCCTAGGTTGTTTTCAATCCTACTATTATCTTGTTTAATTTATACATTTTAATTGATGTTAAATAGTTAGATATGGATTCTAAATTGATTGATTTGTTTATTTATTTGTATTTTATTTACTTTTTTGTAGATACACACGAGAATTTATTTAATACTTGATTATCTATTAGCTTATTTATTAAATCATTTAAGTTTTTATCTAATTGTTTTTGGTGAGCCAAGTACAAGTTAAGCTTGTTCATATTCTAAGCTAGCTAGCTACGAGCATACATGAAAGCTTGTGACATGAGACATGGAATTACCGCGAAACTGTAATACCCAGCCATGGCTCTCGCATTCACGGGAGTATTGACCCGAACCTTAGCTAGTCTTCTTTATAATTCTTTCATATTATTTTAGTTTCTAATTAGGTATTCTCGATAATGGGACTTCTATATATGCTGTAGTAGGATTTTTAAGAATTCAGTTTTTTGAGTATATGTATTTTGGAGATTTTTTTTTTTTGATTTTTTGTTCTCTAGAGCGTTGTAGCATATTAGTTTAGCAGGTGTTGTGTTTGTAGCTTGCCCAAGAATAAGTGGTGGATCCCCCTCAATGTTCGTATCTTATTCACTGTTTGTTCGTTATTTTCGGCCGGAAAATCGTCAAACGCACTCCCAACTGCTAGTTACAACAGAAATTTGCAACTTTGCTGCTTCGAGTTTGTTGTCTGGCCCCATGACTGTTGATTTTTTGCCGCTCTACATCCTCACTCTCCTATCACCCCCTTTACAACTTCCCAAACACCTTTTGCATGTTCCCTCACACATTTCCTAAAACGGTGTTATCTGACATTAGAGTCAGTCATAATCTCGGTTGGAAGAACGAGATAATATGCTGCCAAGGAGAAACTCCAACGAGGTGCTCACGAAATTAACATAAAGGATATGCACCAGGAAATCATCCAGTTGCAGCAGGGCCTCGCCGATTTTGAAAGAAGCAACATGGGGAAGTCACCAACAACAACAATGATGACCACCTAGGTGAAGGAGATGAAGAAAAATCTTTTCACCAAGAAGCTTCAAGTGATGAAGAATCAATGCCATGTTCTTTGAACATCGAGTATAGGAGGAGAGGTCATTTTGGAGTCAAGGTGGACCTACTAGATCTGACTACTACATGGTCCCAGACGAGTTTATTTAATGGCTCCATACAGTAAAACGAGTCTTCAAGTATATGAACGTCCTATCTGACAAAAAGGTAAAGTTGGCCGCCATCAGGTTGAAGAAAAGTGCGTCTCTGTGGTGGAGAACTTGAAGTGCTATGTCAGTGTGAGGGAAGAAGCAAAATCATTACCTGATCCGAGATGAAAAGGGAGATGCAGCAGAAGTATCCTCCGACCCATTGCAGACATAATGTGTTTTGAGGCTTCATCACTTACAATAGAAATCTCTTTCAGTAGAATAGTTCATCATTGAGTTTGAGCAGCTTATGTTGAAGTATGAACTAATGGAGCCCGAGAAAAACTTGTAGCCCGATATTTGGGGGTATTGAGACCATTTATTGGCAATGTGGTACAGGTACAACCCAGTGAATCTTATAAAATTTTCAAATTTTAGCCTTGAAAGTGAAGAGATAACACTGCAACAACAGGTCCATTCATTCCAAGCTGGATTAAGCCTTTAGATCAAGTAGCAAGAGCACACCGATCAAATTACCCAAACCTACCACGCGTGAAGAGAATCCAACATAGGAGCAAAATATGACTGACCACCATCATGACATTGGATGCAGACAAATTGCATTCAACTGTCCAAACAAGAGGGTGAGTTTTCTAATAGAGCAGGGTGCAATGGAATAGATAGAGAGTGAGGAGAATGGATAATACTATCTAACTACAGATAACGATAAAATGCTTGTGGTTTGACAAGTTCTCTAGATCGAGCCTAAGAGGGATCAACAGTGGCTCGGGCATAACATCTTTTGTGTGCTCATTGTATTGTAAAGAGTAAGATGTGTGGTCCTATCATAGATGTAGGTAGTCGTGAAAATATGGTATCTACATAGATGTTGGATAAATTTAGTCTTTCTACACATAAGCATTCACAATCTTACTACCTTGGTTGAAGAAGTGAAATGAGATTTGTGTCGACAAAAGATGTTTGGTGGAATTTTTAATTGGAGGACAAACTGTAGGATCAAGTTTGGTGTGATGGCGTTTCTATTGATACAAACACTTGCCATCCCACAACAAAAATGAAATTTAAAAACCAGAATGTAGAAATTCGGTTACAGGCGCCAAGGCTCTACCCCCAGGTGCTATGGTTTGGAGAACAATCCGTGCACAACTGCAACCCTCCTAAGCGCCACAATTCCATCGGCTCTGTCCCAAAAGCATGGTGCTAGGCGCCCAGGTGCCCCCATTTGTGCTGGAGCGCTACTTTAAGTTCCGAGGCGCAAATCTTGGCTTTCTAACAAGTGTCAGGCGCCATTCCAAGTGTCAGGTTTCTCCCAAACTCCATAAGCAGACTCCATATATAACAATCTCCTATTTGGAGGCTGATTATTACCACTTGTGCACCTTCCAATTTGTACCATCATCATAGTATTGTACAGTATTATGACTCAACATCAGTCTTAACCTTCTTTAACTCTGAGGTCAAGTATAGTTTTAGTTTCTCAATTGTAACAACTTTAATCAATATATCTGTATGATTGTGAACTGTATATATCTTCTCCAAAGATAATTGACCATCTTTTAGGATTGAACGAATGAAGTGATACCTTAGCTGAATGTGCTTCATCCTGGCATGAAATGTGATGCTGTTAGCTAGGTGTACTATCACTATGAAGTTTTTAATTTTTTTGTTTATTTCCCAGTTCTGCCATAAAGCCTATAACCAAATCATTTCCTTATTAGCCTCAATGATAGCAATGTTTAGCTTCTGAAGTTAACAATACAAAATCTTCTATAATATGAAAACTCAACTCGCTGTCATGTCCCTCATAGTTAAGATGCAACTTACTGTACTTTTTCTACCATTAATTTCTTTTATTAGATCTGAATTTACATATTCTTGTAGATCAATCCCTGCAATTCAAAAGAAAAGTATTTTGTTTTGTTCCTCTCAATTTCTCATAATCCACTTCACCGCCTTCCAATTATGTTCACCTGAATTAGTCGTGTACCGACTGACCACTCTTATAGAATGTGCAATATCTGACTCGGTATATATCATCGCTTACATCAAGCTCCAACTGTGTAAGCATCAAAGTTCTGCTCATCCGTTTTTAATCTGCTTCAGATTAGGCGATTGTTCCTTAGATAGCTTAAAGTGACTACCTAAGAGGGCTCACACTGATTTTGCCTCACAAATTTTAAATTTATGTGGAATCTTTTCAACATATTCTTTCTGAGACAACTTCAATGTACTTGCATTTCTGTCCCTGCTGATTCTCATTACGAGAATTTTCTTGGTTGGACCTAAATTCTTCATTTCAAATCCTTAATAATTCTCATTCAAGTCTTTGATCTTTTCCATATCTACTTTTGTAATCAACATGTCATCCACATACAAAAGAAACACAATAATAATTACCAAAATGTTTAATGAAACAACAAGAATCTGCTTGATATTTTATCTACCATTGTCTTATATAAACTTGTCAAATCTCCTATACTATTATTGTCTTGTGTTTGCTTCAAACTATAAAGATTTTTCTTCGATTCACAGACCATATCTTCTCTTCCTAGAACTTGATATCCTCGTGATTGCATCATTTACGTCATCATGTAAAAAGGCTATTTTTACATCCTTCTATTCTAGATATAGATCTTCCTATGCTAATAAGCTCTACACAACTCTGATAATTGTTAAATTTACTATTGAAAAAATAATCTTAGTGTAGTCTACTCATTCCTTTACTGAAACCCTTTACAACAAGGCTTGCCTTATAGTGTTTGCAACCATTTGAGTTTTTTTAGCCTGTAAATTCTCTTGTTATGCGGTGCGTTTTTACCATTTAGTAATTCTGTCAAATCCCATGTTTGATTTGATCTTAGTGATTGCATCTCATCATCTTTGATAAACTCTTGATTTGAATCTTCAACTTCGAGTGATCTCATCATAGCACTATGGTTCACTATTATTAGTTTATAATAAATAGCGATGTCAAAAATTAACTCGACACATCGAAACCGACTTAAAATATCTGGTTACAGGCTGACCCAAATAATTTTTGGGTCGGGTTAGGGTTAAATAATCTAACCCGTTTATTTTTTTTTGGATCGGGTTCACTAGAAAATAACCTAAAATTGACATGCCAACTATAATTGATTTGAAATCGACCCGCCAACCCATAATCAACCCGAAATTGACTCAATTTTAACCAAAATAATGTTTTTCCTCATGTTGAACTAGTTTTGCGGTTTAGGTTTGGGTTGACGGATTGAAGGCGGGGTCGGGTTTGGGATGAGATTTTTAACCCGTATATTATTCAGGTCAGACCTATTTGGGTCGGGTCAATTTTGGTTCAGGCCCAAACCCGACCTGCTAACCCAAATTGACACCCCTATCAATAGATAATACAAATAAGGAGCCTACCTACCTTTTTATCAATTATGTGATTCTGCTGGACCTTCTGACTTTCGTAGCAGGTATGAGGAATTTTCTATACTTATTAGATTGAGCACATTCTCTTTCTCCATTTCTTGATTACCATTATCTTCTATCTCAACATATTTGGAAGACGGTTCAGAAGTAACTGATGGACAATTTCGAGTTATGTTTCTGTCCTTGTACATCTCTATTTTATTGACAGTGACATCCCTGTAGCAGGATAATTTTTCCTATTGGTTTTTCAGATTGGGTATTCACTATTGATCTTGGAAGATTTCTATCAAAAGGATCAAATTCCCATTTGAAGAATAATATGCTACCCTAAAATGTAGAAATATTATCTTAAAATGGATATAACCAATTGGATGAGAAAATTTTATAAGATTTATGGGTATGCGTTAACTAGAGGTTTTTTCCTAATCTTATGGGTGTCAAGATAGAGTTTATTTTATTCTTAGGTCTGATATTTCATAGTTAATTATATCCCATGAGTTGTTGCTCTGGAGAATACGTTTGATTAAAGTATTGACTTATTTTACTCAAGATTACAAAGTCGGTGTCTGTAGATTGATGCTTCAGAAGTTTATATAGATTTAGGGTTTGAAATGATTTACTTGGAATTGAAAGATTGTGACTTATAATCTAATGACAATGGGCCATGAAAAGGCTTAGAAAAATGGTTAACTAACTTTGAAGAAGGCGTACCCTGGGAATTGAATTTAATTTGTTTTTCGGGAAAGTTGAGTTTTGATTTGAGATATTGGATTTGGTTTGAAAAGATTGATTCAAGTTGATTTGATTTGGGGTTGATTAAGTTTGACTGAAGTGATTCACTTGAGCTGATTGGATTGCATTTCATTTGAAAATTTTGATTTAAGTTGGTTTGAGTTTGGGGTTGAATAAAGTTTGAATTTGATTCACTTGAGCTAAAAATTTGAGTTGATTGGATTGAATTTCTTTTTGAAAAGCTTGATATGAGTTGGTTTGATTTAATTGATTTGAGTAAAAAAATATTTTAAGGTTGTTAAAGTTTGTTTAAAGGTATTTGAAGTTTGTTTGAAGTTCATTAAGGTTTGTTATTCATTTGAATGTTGTTTAAATATTTAAAAAGGCTTCAAAGTTTTGGAGATTTGAGATCTTGAGGTTTTGATTAGTTGAAAGTTTAGAATATTTCAAGCTCGAAATTTTTTTAAAGTTGTTTTGAAATAGTTAATTTTAAAGTTTTGCAATTTGAGAAGTTTAAGGTTCTGAAAATGTTAGTTTTGAGTTAGAAGGGCTGGTTTTGAGTTGATTAGGGTTGGCTTGGATTGAAAATGTTGTTTTTGAGCTGAAAGGGTTTGGTTTTTAGTTGATTAGGTTTTTTTTTGGATTGAAAAGGCTGTATAGGTAAATTTGGTTTGGCTTATGAAGGATTGATTTATAGTTGAATGTTTGGTAGAAGTTGAAAATTTGATTGAAGTTGAACTTTAGAATAATGGATAAACTTAGCTAAAAGGATTTCTAGATGAAAGTGAAATCCTACTTCTAACGGAATCTTAGATTTTATAAAGAGGTTATGTAGGTGAACTAACCTTAGTTTTGAGTATAATACCTCCAATTAAGATGCACATGACTTTTCATTGTCTCAAGTGTATTAGTATTGTTAGACTATTAATCAACAAGATAGTTAAAAGATCTCCACTTTACCCTAGCGATGACAAATGTAGATCTTACTATTAGGTGATTCGAGGTGCTTTTGTCTGTTACCATCAGCTACTTCATCTTATGGAACCTACATAATCCAAAGTGATAATGATGCTTGTTTTATATGTCATAGTCATTAGCATTAACAGGAGTACTTAGTAATCTAACACAGGCTTCTAGATTGAACTATTCTATGGTATGTATGATCTTGAGTTTTGTTTCATAGTTGATCTGCTTGGTGGTGGTTTTCGTATTTAAGTTGAATTTTAGAATTGTTTTAAGATTTGATATTTAATTATGACTTTTGACTCAATTCCTAGTTTATGAGTCAATATGTTCTATGTTTAAAGTTTTGAATTTAGTTTTCTATCCTAGGTTGGTGTTCTTTTTTGATTTTTCTCCTAGATTTGATTTCTAGTATTGGTTTTCGTTTCTGTGTTGAGACTTATATGCCAAGGCGGTATGCTATTTAAGCCCTTCACACTTTTACTCTTCATACAAAAATTTCATGCACATGCTTACTTTTCAAGTTTTTATTTTGAGACATATGAAAATGTAATTTTCATAAAAATATTTTATTTTGTAGCATATATATTATTAAGCATGTGAATGAATTTAATATATGAAATATGTAAGCGAGAAATTGCCCAAAACTTGTATGTTTAGAAGTTAAACTTATAAATCATATGTTCTTGAACAGAAGCACATTCATCTATGTGCCAAACATATTAACATGTACAAGTCTTGTAGTGGTTAGCTAGTCAAGGATAAGAATTGCAAATGTCACGACCCGACCTAAGGTTTGGAACGGACGGTCGGACGAGTGAATTCAATTTTTTATATTAACTCACAATTTAACAGATGAAAGTGTTACTAAAAATTAAATTAAAATGATATAATTTATAATTTCTTCATTGATTATTGTTTGCGTCTTCTATAAATGTTTCTCGTCTATTGCTCGTCTTTTAATAATTTAATTAAATCTGAAAAAGTTAAAATAACTGTGAGCTAAAGAGCAGTAAATACTCATACTTTAAACTAAAATAATACAAGGAAAAGAAAGAATAATATGCATGCCAGTTAAGCTTATTTATAAATCAATATAAACTTTTAAGATATTATTCGTAGGGATCTATATCATTATCATATCAATATCATTTCATATCTCTGCAACCGTCACAAGAGACACCTAGAAATTTGTGTGAATTAACATATCAATTTCAATATCCTTTTTCATTAACGTGTACGGGTACATTAGTGTTCCCCCCCTAATATCGTCAATGAGTACTCTATCATAGTCAGTCAAGCACATACAAACATTCAACATAAGCATATGTATTTTTCACATTCAATCATACTATATAAAATATAAACTAAATACATGAGTAAATAACTATAACATTCATAATGATATGACTAATAAAGAAAAAAATAACTTAATCAGAATAAGAAATCCACATATCATCAATTGCAAATAGTTGAGAAAAAGCAAATTATTACTATATTTTAAAAATACAAGTACTCACCTCGAGGTCAATTAATTTGTTCTTAAAATTGTCTTAGTCTCGAGGCTTTTAAAATTTAGACCTGCAATAAATATGGGTGTAAAATTTAATAAATTTGTTATTTTAATTTTTCATTATTTAAGTATTAAATTTTCATATTCATTTGATGTAATCATAATTATATATTTATATATATCTAAACACACACACACACACACACACAAATATATATATATATACATATATAAATTATAATTATAAAATTCTTGTTAAATATTTTACCTTATAAATCCTCTGTCAAACCTTATATCGCGCCAAGCTTCGTCTTCCTCCCTACCTTTGCTAGAATCGAATCAAACGAGAGCTGGCCCTCTTGCACGAGCCTTTCTTTCTTTTGAGCTTCCTCATATGCTCGACAGTGCACAAGCTTTCCTTCCTTAATGACACTTCTTCCTCTTCTCTTTTTCGCTGGTAGGCTAGGGCACAGTTTCCTTTGCCACTCCCATCACTTCACTTCGCACCAGACCGCTCAAAGATTGACACAACTTCTTTGTCTTCCTCTTTAACTCGATTCGAACTATGTTCAACGTATCCCGTGTCGCTCGACCTACAGGTAAGTGAAACTTGGCTTGGCCAGTCCTTTTATGGGTGGACCTGTCTCCTTGAATTTTGATTCCATCGTTTCCTCCCCTCCCTTTCGGCTGGCCACAGCTCTTTGTTTCTTATTCTTCTTCTTTGATTTCTCTCGAATATTCCAGTCTTTGATGCCCTTCTTGAGGTAGACAAAACTAGACGTTACAATTTTCCCCGCTTACAAAAATTTCGTCTTCGAAATTTAAAAACAAACCTCTAGTAATTTCTCATTAAGTTGGTCGACTTTTGCTAGCCGCGCAAGCAACGGTCAATAATATAATAAAAAATCAATATAAAGGTAAAGATTCGATCGACTCAACAATACTTCAGAACACACAGATACTGAAACACGAAAACATGTTATGAAAACACTAAAATACTCAGACTTTGCCACCATTAACAGCAATACATTCTTCAGGCTCACTACATGTGAGGGAATATCCCCGAGGTTGAACCGATTATCTTGGTTGACTTTGGGTAGGAGCTGAACCTATGGACTATCTTTTTCCGCCAGCTTGTAGTCTTCTGTGAAGGAGCTTCGTCGGATTTCTAATATTCAGGCTCTTCTGGCCAATTGATGGACAATATCTTGCTATATGGTCAGACTGATGACAACACCAATATCAAGTGTTAGAGCCCATCAGATATTCATCTTTATGTTATCTTCTCCATTTGGTACAAGTGGCTCTAGTACCCTGAGTCGTACCTCTATTAACTCCACCTGAATCATTCTTGGACTTCTACTCATTGAATCCTTCTGAGTGCGCTCCATGTTCTTCTACAGTCTTCTTGTGCATCTCTTTACGCTTTTGAGTAAGCTGATAGACGATATCCACCCTTCTAGCTCATTCCATTAATATCGAGTATTCATCGATTCCTAAGGGCACTAATGGCTGCCTGATGGAATCCTTTAATCCCTAAAGAAATCTATAACACTTTTCTTCTACCGTTGCGATCAATTGTGGCGCATACCTCGATAGTGTTGTGAATTCCTCTTCGTACTGCATGAACGTCTTTTCTCCTTTCCTTGATGAACTTGTCCTGCATCTGTCGTCGAGCAAATAAAGTTACGAACCGTTCTCTAAAAAGATCGACAAACTTTTGCCAACTTATCATCGATTGGGTATGTACCCTAACTTGTCCTGACGCTGCCCACGCCACCACCGTTCGACTTCTTCATCCTCCACAAATGATGCCAACGGTACTCTTCTTTCATTTGGACAAACCATGCTTTCTAGTATCTTCTCTATCCTCATTAGCCAATTTTCTGCTTCAATTGGGTCTTCGGTTCCCTTAAACAAAGGTGAACTCCGATCTTGAAATATCTTTAAGTTCTTATCCATAACAACTATATTATTAGTCTATGATATGAACTCCTGAATCAGTTTAGTCATCGCCGCTATCAATTAGGTGAAAACATCCCTGTTAACATTTATAGTAGGTTGTACTGCTTCATTTTCTATCAGATTCTCTTCTACAATTTCAGGTGCATCATAGTGCCTAAATGTATAAATTATTTCTTTAAGTTAATTTTAATTATTAAAATATTCTTATAATTACCCTATTGGCTCTTTCATCAATATCCAATTAATTTATTCTAAATTTGACTCTGATATCACTTTTGTCACGATCCGGCCGGGGACTTGAAATTAACCAAGGCGGCAACGGACGGTCAGATGGGTGAATGTTTTCTATATTAACTCACAACTTAACTGATGAAACAATAACAATAACAAAGCCTTCATCCCACTAAGTGTGATCGGCTACATGAATCCTTTTTCTCCATTGCGTCATATTTAGTGTCATATTTTCATTTAATTCTAATAAATTAAGATAATTTTTTATACAATAAGCCCAAGTCTTCTTAGGTCTATCTCTACCTTTCCTAACAAAAGTCGAATCTAAAACATCTACTCTCCATATAGGATCATCAGATGGTCGACGTTTAATGTGACCAAACCATCTAAGTCGACTCTCTAATTTTGTCCGTCATTGGAGCTACACCAGCCTTATGACAGATATATTCATTTCGCATTTTGTCTCTAAGTGTAAAGCCACCCATCCACCTAAACATTCTCATCTCGATAATACTTAACTTACTATTATGCTTCTCTTTTAAAGGCCAATATTCAGCACAAAAAAATTAAATTTTAACGATATAATATAAAATTACCTCGTTGATGGTTGTCTGCGTCTTTTATAGACGGTTTTTCGTCTATTGCTCATCTTTTAATAATTTAATTAGACCTGAAAAGTTAGTTAAAATAACTGTGAACTAAAGAGCCAGTGGATACTCATACTTTTAAATTAAACTAATACAAGAAAAATAAATAATAATATGCATGCTAGTTAAGCTTCTTTATAAATCAATATAAACATGTAAGATGTCATTTTTAAGGATCTATATCACTATTATATTAGTATTATTTCATATTTATACAATCATCAAAGGAGACACCGTCTAATAATTCGTTTTAAGTAAAACACATTAATGTTAATATTATTTTTCATTTACGTGCACGAGTTTATTAGTGTTCATCACTAATACCATCAAGGGGTGTTCGATCATAGCCAGTCCTGCACATACAAACATTCAACATAAACATATGTATTCTTCGGATTCAATCATACTATATAAAATATACACTAAAATATATGAGTAAATAGCTAGAACATTCACAACGATATGACCAATAAGGAATATAATAACTCAATCAGAATAAAACATCCATAAATATCATCATCTACAAATATATTTGAGAAGAGACAAGCTATTACTATAGTTTAAAAGTACCATCACTTATCTCGAAGATGAATAATTTGTTCGTAAATTTGTTTTAACCTCGACCCTTTTAAAATTTAAACCGACAATAAATATAATTATGGGTGTAAAATTTAATAAATTTATTATTTTAAATTTTCATTATTCAAGTATTAAAATTTGATATTTATTTTATGTAATCCTAATAATATATATATATATATATATATATATATATATATATATATTATAATTATAAAATTCTCATTAAATATCTTACTTTATAAATCCTCTCTGACAAGGAAAAAATTTGCGTTCATCAACCGTACGCAGAGCTGCGTACGTAAAAAGGTATAGGGGTTTACAAGAGGGCTCGTGTACCTTTTTACGTACGTAGCTCTGTGTACAGTTGACGTACGCAAATTTTTTCCCTCTCACAAGCTTATACCGCGCGAAGCTTCATCTTCCTCCCTCCCTCTGCGAGAATCAAATCACAAGAGAGCTGGCTCTCTCACGCGAGCCTTTCTTCCTCCTGAGCTTCCTCGTCTGCTCGATAGTGCACGGGCTCTCCTTCCTTAATGACACTTCTTCCTCTCCTTCTCTTCATTGCTAGTAGGCTATGGCACGGGTTCCTTCGCCTCTCCTACCACTTCTCTTCACACCGGACTGCTCAAAAATTGACAAAACTCCTTATTCTTCCTCTTCGACTTGACCTAACACTATGCTCCACGTCTCCCGTGCCGCTTGACTTAACGGTAAGTGAATCTTGCATTCGCCGGTGCTTTTATAGATGAACTTGTCTCCTTGACTTCTGATCCCATCATTTCCTCTCCTCTCCTTCGGCTGGCTGCAACTCTTCGTTTCTTCTTCTTCTTCAGTTTCTCTTGAATATTTTAATCTTCGATTCCCTTTTTCTGGCCTCTTTACAACAAACTTATATAATTTTATATCAAAACTTATATATTTGGTGAGTTCATGAGAGGTTTAGTTTTTCTTAGGTTTGTTTTTAACTTAATAGAAAATGTTTTGTTTAAGTTTTAGTTTTATTTAAGTTTTAGTTTTGAAAAAGTTTAGTTTTATTTTGAAAATGTTAAGCTTTTTCTTGAAAATATTTTATTTAAATTCTATGAAAACGTTTATTTGGGTTTGAAAAGATTTTTATTTAAGTTTTCATTGAAAATGTTTCACTTGGATTTTTTTTTGAATATTTCACTTTAGAAAGTCGTAATTTTAATTAAAAAAAGGGTTTTATTTTGTAAAGATTTCAAGTTTTCTTTTAAAGAACTTTTTTTAAGGTATTAATTTAAAAAGTTTTATTTAAATTTTGGAAATAGTTCATTTGTAAAAGGTTTTAATTTTCATTTTGAAAAATTCTAGATTTTATTTAAAAGTTTTTGAAATGTTTTTACTGGTAAAGATTTTAAGTTTAAAATTTTAGAAAAGGTAAGGTTTATTTAAGAAAAGATTTTAAATATTTTTACTTAGAAAAAGTTTTATGTCTTAATTTTTTAAAAGATTAAGTTTGAAATGTTTTTACTTTGCAATAGACTTAACTCCGCTTTAAGTACTTAAAATAAACTTATGATGATCACCCATAAACTTATATTATTATCCTCTTTTTAGAGCTCATTTTAAACTTATATAAATATTATAAAAGCACATCAAAATTTATTTAATTTTTATGAAAATAGTTAATTTGGAGAACCTTTTATGTTTATATAAATTTTAAAAAATAGTCAATTTATAGCTCATTTAAATTTATATATTTTATAAAAATGATTAATTTTATTATTCAACTGTGAAAGTACCTTCAATTAAATTTTGTAAGTTTTTCTTTAGTTATCTAGTTTATGAAGATCACCAGTCTTAGGCATGTAAGCCCACTTATATTCTTTTTGTTATTTTTTTTTTTTTGGTTTTTGCAAGTTAAACATTCTAAGTATTTTTTCACTAAACCTATAAAGTCACAACTTGCTTACTTGCATGAACATAAAGCCACAACATAAAATTTGAATGAAAAATAAACCAAAGCATAGAGATTTGCATGAAACAAAAACCTAAGCGGGAATATTTGCATGAAATGTAAACCTAGGCATGAAGATTTGCATGAAAAATAAACCCGAACATGATGATTTGCATGAAATATATATGACACATGATTTTTTGCATAGAAAATAAAGTCGAAAACATAAAGAGTTTGTAAGAATTGAAAGACATAAGACTATCATATAATTTTGTATGGAATATAAATGACTACCTCATAATTTTGCATGTGAGACATGAGACTATCGCATAATTGTGCATGTGAGACATGAGACCATCACATAAGGGTTTTGCATGAAAAACATAAGACCATCACAGGAAGGTTTTTGTATCAAAAACATAAGACTACCACATAGTATTCATATTACATGAGACATACACCTATGCACATGAAATTATTGTGTGATATACATGGTAACCACATGAATTTTTTATTGTATAAGACACAAAGCCACATAATTTCAATATTGCATGTCATGAGATAACCACATGATCTTTATATTAAATGAGACATAGACTCTTAAATAAGAGTTAGGGTTTGGATTTAGGCCATAGAAAGTGGGTTTGTATGTGTTTTAGTGAGTGAATTTTTCACGTAGGAGAGAGAATGGAGGATTAGAGTGTATTGGCTAGGGATTCGGGTATGAGGAAAGAAGAGAGAGATGTGGTAGGGTGTTGGTTAGGGTTAGGTGACGGTTTCGAGTAGGAGAGAGAATGGAGGATTAGAGTGTGTGAGTGAGGACTACGGTTTGGTGATTGGTTCGGGTAGGATAGTGAGAGAAGGTGAGGGTTAAGGTTTCAATTATATGAGAAGGCGAGGAGCGTGAGTTAGGGTATGTGGTGTTCGGTAGGAGAGAGAGAGAAAGAGAAGTTGAGTGTTAGGGCTAGGGTTTCGGGTAGGAGGGAAAGAGAAGGTGAGGTTAGGATTTCGGGTATTTGAGAAGGTGAGAAAGCGTGTGAGTTATGTATGTGGTTTTGGGTAGGAGAGAGAGGAGATGTGGTGTATGAGAAAGAGGTCTAGATTTCTGTTATGGGTTTGGGTAGGTGAGAGGAAGAGAAGTGAGGGTTAGGGTTTCAGGTAGGTGAGAAGGTGAGGAGAAGTATGTATGGAAAAGGAAGTGGAAGTGAATGGGACCATGATTAGGCAAAAGAAGAAAGGAGGAAGGGAGAGAGGTTTGGCCAAAGAGAAAAGCGAGAGAGAAACGGGGAGAGGATCGGCCATGGAAAAAAGAAACACGTAAAAGGGAGGAGATGGTCGGCCATGGAGAAAAGAGAGGGAAAAAGGAGTTTTCACATCATTATTTTTCATATAACTCTTATTGGAATGAAATAGGGGAGGATTTATGCTTTTGCTTTAGGTGGAACTCCTTGATTTCATTGCTTGGATGATGATAAGCTCTTTGCCTTCCTTGATTTAGAGAGGAGAAGAGAGTATTTGGCTAAGGAAGGAAGAAGAAGGATAATGAGGGGAGTGGAGGTTTTGACTAAAGAGACAGAAGGGGTAAGGAGGGAGATTTTGGCTAGGGAGAGAAGGTGGAGGATTTCGGGCAAGAGAAAATTATAGGGCGAGTTTCGGCCAAATGAGATTTAAGTGGGGAGGAAATGGGAGGGAGGAGTTATGAGGGGAAGAGAAGAAAATTCAAATTTTTTGGGGAAAATTTGAATTCGGGAAGGTGGTTATGGGTAAATTTGAAGCCCTAGCTTATTTGGAAGAGAAAAATGCAAGGAATTTAATGTCACAATTGGTTTCAGATGAAGCAGTCTCAATCCCAAGATTTTGGCCAGGGAGAGAAGGTGGAGGATTTCAGGTAAGAGAAAATTAGAGGGTGAGTTTCGCCAAATGAGGTTTAAGTGGGGAGGAAAAGGGAGGGAGGAGTTATGAGGGGAAGAGAAGAAAAAATCAAATTTTTTGGGGAAAATTTGAATTCGGGAAGGTGGTTATGGCTAAATTTGAAGCCCTAGCTTATTTGGAAGAGAAAATTGCAAGGAATTTAATATCACAATTGGTTTCAGATGAAGCGGTCTCAATCCGAAGATATTTTAATTTAAAGTGACAAGGTTGCTATGGGTGATTGAGGTGGTTATAGGCAAAATTTTGACTTATTTGGTTAAAAAAGAAGGATAACACATTGTTGCAACTTATTTTAGTTGAAGTGGACTCTATCTCATGATATTTCTAGTCAAAGTATGAGCCCCATCTTAGAAGAGAAAATTTTGATGAATTTTGCATAAAAGTTTTTAATGAGATTTAATTGATTAAAGTAAATATTCCTAGCTCAAATTTATTCTGGTTGAAATTTGATTTTGATTGAGTTCTATTTGAGTGAATTATAAGGATATATCTTTTTATTATTGAAATTTTTGTCCAAACTATTGTAGGTTTGACGAGGCCCCCAATGAAGTCCACTTTGAGCATGGAGAGGTTCATTTGAAAGGTTTCGACGATCCAGACTTATTCACACAATCCATTTTGAAAAATAATATTTCGATAAAAAAGTTTTAGATGAGATTATTTTTCATGCATGAAAATTCAAAATAGAAAATTTTAAATAAAAATAGCGCTCAATCATCACCAACCTAGTTTGCAATTTCTTATATGTGATTATGAATATTATGCAATCTACGGAATGTAATTTTGATTACCACATTGGTCTGTGGAGAAAATACTAAGTTTAAGATGCATGAAATACTATTCATGCATGAAAATTTAAAGTGAAAAATTTTATGTAAAAATTACATCATATAATCGTCAAACTTATTTCAATGGTATTTATATGTGAAATCAGCTGTAGTGTTCTATTCATGGTCTTTACAACACCATCTTGTTAGTGTTCTTGCAATACAATAATTGTTGAATATCTGATCATAATACTTGCCACCATTATCTGATCTTAGACATTTCAACGTCAAGCTTATCTCATTATCATCCATGGTTTACTAATTAAGTACATCAATTGCATCAGATTTATGTTTCAAGAAGTACACCCATACCTTCCTGGTGTGATCATCAATGCAAATGACAAAGTATTGAGAACCTCAAATATATTGATATGGAGCACTAACTCTGACTTCTTAGAATTCATCTTTGACCCACTTTTAGATAGTAATTTTCTTTTGCTTGCCATAAATATATTCTTCACAAAAATCTAGATATATAGAGCTTAAACCTGGAAGCTTGTTTTTAGAAAGTAGGGACTTTATACATTTCTCATTCATATGGCCAAGCCTGCAGTTCTATAGACTTGCATCACCTTTTGTTTCAGCAACACCAATGATTTTAGACACCTCATTGATCAGATAAATGATACCTGCAATGTTGCCTTGATCCATCACTATTGTCTCTTTAGTCACATTCCACGAATCACCTGTGAAAATAGTCACATATCCTGACCTTACAGGCTAACTTATAAAACTCAAAGTTCTCTTCAAACATGGTATATGTCTAACTTCATTGAACTTCCAAACTGATTCATTTGACAACCTGATATCAACATCATTCTTTTCAGTAATACTGTAGACCTTGTCTCCCAAATACACCTTTCCTAGATCACGTTGAGTTTGGTTCTTAAACACCTCTTTGTTAAAGAAAGCATAAAAAGTGGCACCTTAATCTACTATTCATGATTCAATACTATCTAGAGATAAAATAAGGAAGTTACTTTTTATTTCATATGTGGAGACATTTGTAAAGAACTTTCTATCTGAACCATCCCACTAACTTTCTTAGGAACTTTGCAGTTTTCTTAAAGCGATATTTCTTCCCATAGTTGCAACTTTCACCTTTGCCTTTTTCTCTCCCTAACTGGGACTTTCCTACCTTGGACTTGAATATTTTCCTGCCTATGTTTCTATCTAGATTCATTCCACTATTTTAAACATTTAGTGTAGAACTTAAAGTTTCACCATTCATCTTTTTGTGAACTTCATCATTCAGCACTAACCCCACAATGTTATCAAAGTTTTAACTTCATGTTACCTAAGTGTTGCCTACCGTAGTGACTAGTCCATCCTAATTGTCTAGCAATGAAGCTCTGATTTTGTCATCGAACTTGATGCCAATAGAGCACAGCTGATTAGTCACAGTATTGAAATTATTCATGTGCTCAGCCAACACTACTATCAATCATTTGCATGTTGAATAATCTCTTCATCAAAAAGACTTTTTTTGAAGTAGAAGGCTTCTCATACATTACTGTTAGTGCATCCATGAGATCAACTGTAGTTTTCTCATTAATAATGTTGAAAGCAACAAATATAAAAAGTGAAAGACAGATCAAACTTAGTGTTGTTCGATCAGGAACTTCCCATTTTTCTAGAGTCATTGATTCCAGTTTCTTGGTGATTTCTTACAGTGGCAAATATAGTTTCTTTTGATACAATAAAATTTTATTTTGCATTTTCCAGAGAAGAAAGTATGAACCGTTGAACTTCTCCACCTTGTACCTAGCTTCGTCGGTCATTGCTCCCACTCAAACTAAAGATCTTCATAAAACTTCACTCCAATACCACTTGTGGTGGTGAGGGATATGCATGGAAATATGGAAATATAGTTCGAGAGATCCCAAACAAAACTTTGAAAATAAGCGCACAAATAATGAATCACAGAAAAAACAAAACAACACTAAAATTTAACTTGCAGAATTCAAAAACAGGAAAAAATCATAGTCACAGCACAACAAGAAATTCACTATGAAGAAATGAGTAAAAATGTATAAATTACATCACACGCAAGCCTCTCTATAACTTTGGAATTCAAGAACACTCCTCTCTTCTCTCTTACAGTCGAGAAAGTCACGAAATCCAAAGCCTTCAACATATATGCTTGTCATTCCCGCACCTAAAATGAAATTTAAATGCCGAAGTGCAGAATTCGATTTCAGGCACCTAGACGCCTCGCCCGGGTGATCTGGTTCAAAGAACGATTCGGGTACGGTTGCGCCCCTCCTCGTCACTGCAATTTCAACGACTGTCTCAGAAGGATGGTGCTGGGCTACTTGGCACCCCCACTGGCATTGGGGCGCTACTCCAGGTGCAGGGGCGCCAATCCAGGACTGCTACTAGGTGCCAGAAGCCATTCCAATGCTGTGTTTCCTCTGAACTCCATGATCAGACTTTACATATAACAAAAAATGCTAGGGATGCCACTGTTGGGGTTTTTAACATATGGATTTATGTGACTAATTTAAGCTTATGGGCCCAGGATATTCATTCTATAATCTCCAAAATGGAAAAATCAATACGAAAAATGGGATACCACTGTTCATACTTGGGAATCAGGGTTTCACACTATCATTTTAATTGCTATTTTACTCGGAGTGCTGGACCAAGCTATTGCATACTAAGCAGGTTTCACATTTTGATGAATGAAATAATTTTCTCGCCATTATGTTTAATGCCTGCCAGTCTTTACGTTTACATTATTTATAAGCTATAAATCAGCTCCATGCGCTGCAAGTGAAATTTTTTTCTTTTGATTTGGCTTGTTTTATATGCTTAAGAAAATGAGATCAGGTCGATGCAGTTGATTACAGGTTAAAAGTTAGAAGCCTATAAGTTTTTGAAGTTTTATATGATGAATATTTGGACCCTCTGTAATAACTAATGTTTGGGCTTGCTTCAAGGTTACCTTTTTACAAATTTAGATTCTTTCTAGGGATTCAATTGGGAATCTCATAAAAATGATTGGTGGAGTAACTTAGAGAAAAAGGTTCCTGAACTCGCTGACTCTGGATTTACATCAGTTTGGCTTCCTCCTGCTACTCACTCTTTTTCTCCAGAAGGTAAGAACAACAACATTTAATGATTTTCCTTTTGTCCGGACAGAATTAGATAGCTTATTCTTGTTTCAGGCTATTTACCGCAAAACCTTTATTCCCTTGACTCTGCTTATGGGTCTGAGCACCAATTAAGAACTTTACTTCAGGAACTGTCCCAGCACAAAATTAGAGCTATGGCTGACATAGTTATCAACCATCGAGTCGGTACTAGTCAAGGACATGGCGGAGCATATAATCGTTTTGATGGAATTCCTATGTCTTGGGATGAACATGCTATCACATCATGTTCTGGTGGATTGGTAATTTTTTTCCTCGAATAAATAAGGAGCATTTAAATAAATACCATATAATTCTTTTGTATCTACATGCCTAACAAAAATTGTCATATTTACCTGCTAAACTTTCAAATCTCTAATATCACATAAATACCACTTTTATTTATTTTTTAAAAGTTAAATTCCTTTTTTCATGCATAGGTTTATGACGCAAAATTTTTATAAATATAAATATAAAAGTATAGGTGTTTGATATGTAAAGAAATAAGAATTGTGTGGTATATATATAAATTTCCCATCAAATAATTATATGTTTTATAGCCAATCAATTCTCTTTCATGTTCATTTAACTGCTTATGGAATCACACTTCTTGGAATTCATTTATTTTTCTTGAAAATCAACATAATCCATCAAAACAAATATGATGTCCATCTTATGTTTAACCAATTTATTTCAACAAACCATTTACTTCTATTGGCTGTTAATATATATATATATATATAATTTAATTAAGGTAAAACCTGTAACTGCTGCCACTGTAGCATCCTTTTACCTTCTGCTCTAACATCCCCTTACCTTCTCCTGCTCTATTCATTTGTCCCCGATCCCATAACTGAGGAGGACAGTTTATGCCTTTTGGCTAGAGAAGATCACACAGGACTCTCTCATTCTCCATCTCTCCTTCATTATCACGTGAAAGTCAAGCGACGCTCCTTCGTCTCTAGCCCGAAGCCCGCTCGAGCCTCCCTTCCCTCGTGACTACTTTTTTTGAGGTATAGTCATGACCGGGGCTAACAGGGAAATCAAGGACATGATTGTGACGTGCGAAGTCCTCTGAAATTCCAATCTCTTTTTTTGCTATGCCCCAATCCAAAGCCTCCTTCCGCTCAACTTCTCTTCCCAGTCGTGATTAAAACCCTCGAATACAGTCGCGTCTACAACTAGCTAGAAAAGCAATGATGAGATCACTTCATAAAGAAACCTTCGAAACTCCCGTCTTTCTATTCTCTGCTTCGTCTTAAGACAGAAACCCTCGTGATATACTAGCAATTGAAGCCAGCGAAATCTCGCTGATGCGATCGCTGCGGACGAAGACATCCAAAACTCCTATTTTCCTTTCCCCTCCTAACCGTGATTTGTCATACAATCGTGATTAGAGGAGCAACAGTCGGATCACAACATCCAAAACTCCTGAGACAATAATAAACTCTTGTCACTCGTCTTCCTCATGTTTGTGCGTCTCCAGCCCAGACTAAAGCAGCAGTTTCAACAACTTTTTGATATGAAGAAGTAAGAAAGATTATATTAAGTTGCATAAAGATTAAACCAAGTTTTGACGGAGAAAAGAAATAGTCCCATTCTGGCATGGAAATTATGAACTTATTTCCCAGAGGGTGTGGAATATGAAATTTAAAAAAGGCTGAGAGCAACTTTTATAAGATGATTATTGATATGTATGGAGTGAAGAATCAAGAATGTAGAAGCTGATTTGTAGACCTTGTTAAGATCAATGTCATTTCACACTCAAAAGATATAATGCAGGGAAATTATAAGTACTCATTCATGTTATTTTAACTTGACAGGGAAATTGTGCTCGATTACTTTCATGCTGGTTAATCTAAGGCCCATATGCATCTTATAGACCGGTGGTTTAGAAGAAGACCCCCATACAACCACCGTGTCTTACTAGTCAGTGCGTCTTACAGACAACTGGGCAGACCAAACACCCCCCGATACATTCCCCTAAATGGGGACAATTTTGGGATTATAAGAATCAAAATTTAATTTCTTACCTTTTTTTTCTACACAATTTCTTTCCTTCCTTGCTTGTTTCTTCACCGACTTTCAGAATCATAACTTTCCTTTTTCGGTCTCCCGCTCGCTTCTACCGCCTCCTTATTTGCTCGATAGCATTGACGTCGCTCCCTACATGTCAGATTGACGGGGTAGGTTTTGCACTGCCTCCACCCACTTCCTCTCCCTTACCTCCTCCTTCTTATCCCCCTCTCCTCTCGCTCTCTCTGTTCGCCTGAAACCATCGACTTCGTGACCGCCTCCGCGATACTGTTACAAGTGGAGCTAGTTAGGCAGACAATGATGGGATTGCGGCATACAGAGAACAAAAACTCCCATCTTCCTCTCCTTTTGCTCTTACCCGAAATTGTCGAGGAAGGTAACCCTCAACTGCCTCCTCTTTCTCTCTGTCACACGCATCGACTTATCAAAATCCCGCAATCCATCTTCCACCGGAATTACTGAGTCTCGAGTTAAGGCAAGCAGATGATAAACCGGATTTAAGATACTATAAGTTTGAATATCATTTTTGGTTAACGAACAATTCTTTCTTTTACAATACTATAATCTTAATTTAATAAATAACGGTTAATTAATAGTAATGAAAATAGTAATAAGAGTCAAACTGATTGCATCTAATTTAGTAAATAAATAAGAATATAATAATAAGAATATATTATTATAAGTATGTTAATAGGCCAACATGCATAATTTCTTTCTTTTAAAAATATTATAGGCAAAATAATAGCATTAATAATTGTCGATAGGTTGAACCTAATTTAATGAGCAAATAAGTCTAATTGTTTAATAATTTTACTTTCAAATGGTGTAGTTGCTAGTCGAACCATCAAATTATAAAAGTGTTGCAATTGCCGTCTTGAGGTAAGTAACTACTATTTATTGGATGATAAACGTACCACTCCTAATTAGGGGTGTTAGTCATTGCTAATTGTAATATAATCATATCCATTGCTTAAGTTTGTCAGTCATGCCCTTGCCACTTCAATTATGATGTTGCACATGTTATAGGCGTACTTTAATTTTCATGCTGAAATTACTAGCTGCCTTCAGTTATTGCTGCATATTTAAATAATGTTACAATTATAGTATTTTCCTTTTCTTGTATATTATGAACGTGTACGTGGATTTAAGTCTCATCACAAGCTTATGTAAAATTATATACTTCTTACATATTATATATGTGAAAACAATTTGACATACTTGTGTGTGATGGTACGCAGGTCCGTGGAACCCTTTTGGATATAAGACTAGCCGGGCTGACGGGCCCACAGAACGACGAGTCTACAAGAAATTGTTGGTTTTCTTTGTGTTGGTATTTGACCTTACCGGTTTCAGGGTGTCTATTAAAACTGACTATATAAATATAAATGAAAACATAGTAAGAAGAAAATGAAAAATGTTTGTATGTTTTTATATGGGATGCATAATTGATATTTATCCCTCCTGTTGGTCTTACAATCTCTATACCCGTATAGTGATTCTTCCTTGTTGTCAATGTTGCATGCCTCATTCCCCTTGCTTTTTATGCTTTAATAGATGGCTGTTATTTACTGTATTTTTTAAATCATTCTTGATATTTTTGCATCACAAGTTTTATTCAGCCGCTAGTAGGACTGGTCTCCACCGGAGCAAGTTTTTCAGTTCTAGTTTCTCAGTTTTGATATTGTTCCGTAGTATTTGTTTTAGCTATTTATTTTTATTGTTGGGTCTGGGTTGTTATTCCCTATTGTTCTGTATGTTTTGATTCAACTAAACTTCTATTTCCAATCCAAGTTAGTATCATTGAACTTTCAGAATTAATAAAATTTACATTTTATTTTATTTTACAATGGAAATATTTCTTTGAAAATACAAAACATGTTCAAATCATTTCCTCATGCCCTGCGTTCCCGGGGTGTGATAGAGTGGTATCGGAGCGTATGTTTTGTATTTAACTTTCTTTGACTTTGCATCTCATATCCCTTAGACTTCTTAGGATTGGACAGGGGATAGGTTATCCTTGTAAGTTTGTAATTCCATTAGTTTTAATTTTGCGTATATTTTAGATTGGCTCCAAAAATAAGAGGGGCTGCATCTGCTTGTGGAAGAGGAGTCCAGAGAACTACTATAAATGAGGTGTCTGTTTTTAGGGGTCTTCGCCTTATCGCTGTCATGCTAAGCCTGTTCAAACCATCGAGACTGTAGGAATCCTAAATGACTCGCGATTGTCTTCCAGAAGTAACTAAAACTTCTCACCCTTGATAAGTTGGGCCTCCTTTCGTAGGGGCAACTTACGAGGTAGGTTATATATCTGAAATATCTGAAATCCTTTTATCTAAAACCGACTTGTGTCTAGTATCAACTCCTCAAGCTCATGTCACTTTTGGACGTCTAAAGCCAGTCCCGCTAATGTTCTTCTTAATGCTTGTTAAACTGTAGCTTGAAGCACCACAATCTCATACTTTGCATGAACGCGCCTTACATCAAAGCCACTTCCTTTTAGAACAGCTACTGCTACCTTAGCTGAAATCTCTCTCATGTGGTCAACTGGAATCAATAACGTCTCTTTCTTGTTTGCTGCAAGTTGACAATCCACTTTGAAGTCTTCATCTTATCTCGAATCAATTGTGTCATTACCTAATATTTTAACAACACCTGCTTAGTGAAACATATCACCCATTTGGTTTTACATTCTGATTTACCATGATCAAATCCCATGGCACTTGCAACACTTCTTAGTTGTGGTAGATTTAGGGATGCAAATTTATTTCACCTGTTCCCACCCTAAATTAGCTTGTCCTCTAATGGGGTCATCTTAGGTGTTCTCCTCTGTGTACTCTGGCTATAAGATTCTATGGTTGAATTCTGTCTGTAAAATGTGGGGGTCAATAGGTCATGTTGTCTCTCTACTTCTGAAACTAGAGTATGCACCTGCTGTCTTTAGTAAGCTGGTAGAACTTGTACTATGTCTCGCACTTCATCTTTAGATTCCCTAGTTCCTCCCTCGACTCTCTCGATAACGGTTCAGGGTAACCTCTCATCGGATTTCATCCTCAATGTTCACAATCCTTCGCTGAAGTTGGCGGATTTCTCGATGTATCTTTTTCCGGATAGGTTCGAGCATGTATCTTCTTAGTGACATAGCTAGGGTTTAGGTTTGAGAGGTGAAAGATGGTAAAAATAATTGGTTTAAGGTTGCTGGTTTGAAGTTTAGTAAGGGGGGACTAGGATTAAGGATATGTGGTAGTGGAAAGGGTATTTGGCGGTAGAAAAAAAAAACTTTGGGTTATGTCGGATGCCTGGAAACCCTAGAATAAGACTAGAGTTATGCTAGCTCTGATACAAAATGATATTGGAGTTCACCTAGCCATAAGAAAAATAAAAATATTATTGCTGAAATTCAAATAGGTTACAAAAATAACTCTTCAAACTGGAATGAAACGATAACAAACAATAAATGACACTTTAGTGCGATGGTGGAGGTAGTGGATGGCTGCGAAACAACAAGTAGGTTTTGGATGGAGATGATGTGGCGACAGGGTAGAGGGTAGGAAGGGGGCTGTGGCAGCAAGTTTGGTGGCTAGAAGGTCAACTGCTGGAAGGCTAAATGCAATAGGATGGTGGGCGAGGTCTTGTGGTTGGTCAAAGGTGTGGTGTTGGAAAAGAGTCGGGCTAATTGTTGGTGGGGGTAGGATATGAGGGCGTAGCAGGTGTGGAGTTGGAGGGGGCAACGACCATAGCAATAGAGGGTTACGGGATGGCTGTTTAGGGGGGAGAGGGGGTTACGAGAATGGCGAGGTAGTAGAGAGGGGGTATTATGAGTTGTGTAGTGGAGGGTTATGGGAAGGACGGTGTGTGGAGGGGAGATGGGTTACAGTACAACAAAGATGGGAAAGAATAGCGAGGCAGCTGCAGCTAGACGTCAACAAGGAAGATTTGGTGGTTGCAGTAAGATGACAGACAACTGTGTTTGGCTGACTGCAACAAGTACGTCAACAACGACAGTGAAAGAGAGATTGTGGAGGAAAGGGATCATCGAGGATAATCACCACATCGAAGCAAGGTACAGCTGGAGCACCACTTGTCCTCGGATAAATCCTTGGAAAGGGAAGTGAGGATGTCGATGACTGTCCTTGATAGATAGCTGAAATCAAACTCGCAAAAACTTAATCCTAATTCAACAAGCACACGTATAAATAGATATGAAATTGGCGTGAAACAAAAGTAGGAAGGTGAAAATAATTTGTTCAATGAAAAGAGGGAAAGGGGGCCAGTCCAGCCTCCTGCTAGACCGAATCCTCTCCTACTGAACCGGTTGGGTTCGGTTCAACCCCTAAGCTCTGCGTCGAGGAATAAGAAGGAAGACTTGCTTTTGAGGAACAAAGTCGAGGGAGATGTCGACTAGGCGAAGGTGATGAAATAAACTAGACGGTTTCGAAGTGGGTGAAGACCAAATCTAGCTGAAGGAAGGGGCGGCTTCACTTGCAGGAAGAGGAAATAGGTCAAAGGGCTCTGCGTTCGAGAGAATCTTGTACCCTAGCCGAGAAAGGGAAGGAATTCATAGAGCTTTTTGGCTTGGGTTCTAGCATATGTGGAAGTGCTAGCCTCGTGCATGATTAAAGAGAAGAAGAAAAGGCAATAAGCTGGGTTCAAACAGTTTCATGCAAAAGATAGGGAGTTATTTCTCTTTGCAAGTTCGAACAAAGGAAACGTAGAGCGAGCTGTGTGAGGGTGTAGGGAGATAGCTCATCTCATGCATGAGAAAGGGAGGGGTAGTCGTGACATTTAATGTACAGTTTAATTAATTAAATTATTTATTATTTTAAGACTTAATTATATTAATTCAATAGTCAAATATAAAATTAGATTCATATTAATTAATTTTAGAAATCAAGGTGGAGCGAGTTTAAGGCTGTTGATCAAGGATTTTTGGAGCAATAAAGGTTAAAATTTAACTTTCAAAAGTAATTTGATTAAATTATTGTTATTAATGTTAGTATTAATTTCAGGATTTAAACTCATTAATAAAATGATAAAATTGAACTATATTTAACTAAAATATAATTAAGTAGTATGAGATAAATTTGTTAAATGTAATATTTTATATTACAGGTGCTAACTTGAAGTAGGAAAGAGAAGTCGAGAATAAGAAAATGGTTTAGAATCAAAGTGAATAATTATGCTTTTAATAATAATTCTTATTCTTAAATATATTTTTGCTTATAGTTTTTGACTATTATGTCTTGTATAACATATGATTCTCTGTATTGTTATTCATGAAGTAGGTATGTTAAATAGTTGCATTACAATTTTCCTAAGAAGAGATTTGATAACTATATGATATGTAAATTCTAGTGTGTGTGTATATATATATGTACACACACACACACACACACACACACACACACACACACACACACACACACACACACACACACACACACACACACACACACACACACACACACACACACACATATCGTCATTTTCGCTCTGCTAGGGTTTCACCTCATAGCAAACCCTAGTGTTTGCTACACGACATTTCTTGCATCGTACTATTTTCCTCTGTTTCGTCTTCATCGTCGGCCTTGTCAAGCAGAAGTGCTCGCGTCGTCGTACTTTCACCGTGCCGCGTGCTTCGACTGGCGACAGAGCTAGCGTCGTCCCGGTGCTTTGCATTCGTGCTGTGTCGCGTTCATGCGTCTTCTACGCTTCGCCCAGCAGGCTTCTCTTGCGTCTGCTCGACAGCTGCGCCGAGTTTTAGCCGTTTGTTGCTCTGCTCGATAGCTGTGGCAAAATTTCAGCCGTCTGTTGCTCTCCTTAGCTCCTTGCAGTGTCTTGAGTGCCTGTCTTCATGGCAGCTATCCCTTCCTCTCATGGGATTGAACCTACTCCAGGGGTGGGCAAACCCTCCTATGCTACAGTGGTTGACGAATAAAACGCTCATTTCCACCTCGGAGATAGTCTGATATTTTCACAAATGTACCATGATTCTTTTTGCAGGATATGAAGATTGCAATCTTATTAAAAAAGTAGAGAAAAGGGCGGGTAAACCAGCATTATTCTTTTATGACGCTGAAATTTCTTCCCTTGCAGAAAAATACAAATTTATACTTATTGAAAAGTTCTAATTAGATTTCCCTAAGCTGGAGATTATCAGAAATGTTTTTGAAGATTCAAACTACTTAGGGCTTGGCAGGTGGACCTTTTTGATGGAAGACATGTTATGATACAGCTGAGCATAGAAGAAGACTATACAAGAATATTCTTAAAAAAATTTATCATAACTGCTTATATGGACTCTTGATTTTGATCCCAGTCTACAACCTCCCAATGTGCCTATTTAGTTCTCATTACCTAGACTCAAGCTTCAATTTTTCGATCATCCTGTGCTATATGCTATTAAGACTATCCTTGAAAAATTAATGCAGTTAGACATACTTACAGTTAATTTGTCAAGACCTTCTACTGCAACGATTTTGATAAAAATGAATATTATACTACCGGATGTAGAAGAAGTCTGGCTCGTATCACTGCTCAAAATGATTATTGGCAACAAATCATTATGGAACACAAACTTTACTATTGCAATCACTGCAAGATGTTTAAGCATCCGCAGGAGAAATGTTTCAGATTACACCCACAGTTGAAACCCAATAGTCAAATGTAGGATCATGCGATTAGTGTCCCCAAGAGCCTGAACCTGCTTCCAGTAAACCTGATGACAACCAATCTCTAAGCCACCAAGCTGAGACTCCTATTCTCTCACATTCGATTCTCCTAAATGTTCACCCAAACGTGTCGATACCACCCATTGCTATTGAAGAAGGCTCACTTACATGCCAAGACCCACGGGAGTGCTCTCTTGATCCAATAAAAGATCAGCCGGTACAACAAGTGGAAGCTGCTAATGTTCAATAATAATTCTTATTCTTAAATATATTTTTGCTTGTAGTTTTTGATCCACCAATGTATCATCTAAACATGCCCGACAGTCTTTCAAGCAATCCACTGATCAGATAAGCCAATCTTCGATTGAAGAATAACAGGTTTACACATCCAGGAGGAAGAAGAAAAACGAAGGCTTACTACCAAACCTAATAGATGATACATTGGTGCTTTGGGTAATGACAAGAACTTAACAATTTGTTAGCTGACTTTCGTCCTAGAACCAGATGCAGAGACAAAAGCTAAATTGATCCATTCTCAAGCTACCTGAATATTTGAGTATTGATAGACTTTTGACGTAATATTTATCTATGTTTTAGTTTCTTTTGTGTATTCATGTATTTCCAATGTGTTGTATTTCGGGTGGCTAGGGTGCCAACTTGGGCCCTTTCATCCAACCTATCTGTAACATTCTTTTTTTGGTTTAATATATTCGCCCCTGGCTTTTCTTTATATATATATATATATATATATATATATATATATATATATATATATATATATATATATATATATATATAAGTTTATTGCATGACATATAGATTTAGTAAGATTAAATTTATTCATCCGTATTAGAGGTAAAGTATTTCACAAGGCAAAAATATATTATATAAAGAATCAAGTAATGTACATATGAATGTTTATATGTGCATGTTAAGAGGAGTTCACCCTCTTATGGTATTAACAGGGTGGAACCAAACTCTTTATTGAGAGGGGCAAACTGCCTACTAAACCCAATGTGAGTGGTGTTAGGGTAATGAACGACAAAGTGATATTTTAGGAGGTGCAAACTGCTCTCTAGACCTAACATAAGTGAGGCTAGAGCAATGATGGACAAAGTGATATTTCAGGAGGGGTAAAGACTAAATTACTCTCCCATGTAAGTATAAATCTGAAATTAAGAGGGGGCAATTGCCTCCTTGGACCCTTCATGTGTCCGCCCCTGATGGTATAGGTAAGGGACTTCGGTGTGCCCGTATGCATAGATTATATCTTATCCCGCCAAATAATTATGATGTTTAAATCGCTCATTTTTGTGCCAACAGAATAATATCGACCAGGAGCGAGTAAACACCTTTCCACTTTAGACAATAGTGTAAAGTAGATCATGAGCTGTTATGCTGATGGACTAATATCGACTATGGGTGTCTTATATTATGTTTTAATAGTGATCCTAGGACAGATGTGAATTTTAATAACATGAGGTAAAATTAAAGTTAATGATTAAACCTTGAAGAGTACATTTAGTGTTAATGCATATCGAATTGTAAGTTTATCCATCAAGTAAATTTCATCGATGCATATATTAGATCATTATAAAGTTTTTATTAAAATATGAAAAATAAATACTTGTTTTTCTTTCTTACTTAAACTGTAGTTTTGGGTTATCTTATATAACTCATGTTGTTTCAATATTTTCTATTCAAATTTAAGCTTTTAAATAAGATAAATACTAGAGGAGTAACATATATTAGATAAAGAGGTCAAAAACCAAAAATATAAGTTTTATTTGTTAATTAAAATATTTTTGGTGGTTCTTTCAATTAATTTTTTTATTAAATATTTAGTGATAAAATTAAATATATAAAATATTTAATTCCAACGTCTAACCGTCTGTTTCTATCTTTGTTAATTTGAAGCCCTAGGCCTGACCATGAGATAAGCGATTAAATTTCATGCATTTTTAAGTAAATTTCTATATCTCACTATCAATGTGCTTATAAACATAGGATTTAACAATATTTTAACACTATATGATAATATACAAGTGCACTATATATATATATATATATATATATATATATATATATATATATCGCAGATGAATATCATTGGAGGCTCTGATAGGATTTCGCCCGATGGCGATTCGCTGTCTTCTTTGAATCATCTCCTCTTTCCACTTCATCAACTTCGTCTGCTTAGGCCAACTTCGGCTACTTTATGCGGTATCGTTGGTTTCGTCTTCCTTGTTCGTGATTTGGTCGTCGACTCAAAGAACATCAAGCTTCCTGCATTCGGCCTCCGCTCGACCGCGTGAGCTCCATCCTCCTCTTCTTCTTCCTGTCTTCGGCCTCCACTCGACCACGCGAGCTTCCTCCACTCATTTTTCTTGCCTTCGGCCTCCACTCGACCGCGCGAGCTCCCTCTTCTTTGCGCGAGCACCCACCACGCCTAGGATCGTCTCTCCCGCGTTAGCTCCGTTCCTACTTTCCCCAATTGCTGTCTTCTCTGCTCGTAACGCATCACCTATTTTTTCAACCCGTGATGGCTTCGAACAATACTTATTTTGCTGCCCTTGCCGGTGTTCACGCCTCAGGTAGTCCTAAATAGTATTTGTTCCCGCCTTCCTTTGCACTGGTGGAGGGTGGCGAGTTCTGTTACATCAAGAAATCTGGTAGGAAGAATGAGAAACCAACCATCTTTTTTACTGAAGCCGAATATAATTAGCTTGCTTCCTCATGTCGTCTGAATTTAGTAGAGAAATTCCTTTATGACATCCCCAAATGGAGCTTATTTGTAAGGAATTTGAGATTATGCACCTTGTTGGAGAGTGGAAAATTCGACTTTTAGATGAGCGACACATCCTTATTCAACTTAACAATGAAGAGGATTACACATGTTTATTTGCTAGATTATTAGTTTGGATCGATAACAGAGCAATGAAATTATTGAAATGGATTGTGGATTTTGACCTACAGACGGATCCACCAACTATACCTTTCTGGATTTGCCTCCCTGGCTTGAAATTTCATTATTTTCTCAAAAGGCGTTGTACTCTATTGCCTTAGCCTATGGTAAGTCACTCAAAATGGACATTCCTACCTTTAATCTTACGCCTTCTTCAGAAGCTAGGGTGCTTGTTGAGAGGGACATCACTTTAGTCTCTCCTGACGAAATTTGGTTAGGCTCACAACATTAAGGATATTGGCAAAGGGTTGTTATTAAGCCTTTCCCTTTTTATTGCTCGAATTATTGTATGTTCGACTACTCCATTTCTCAATGCCACCACCTAAAACCCCATCTAAACCCAAAAAAGCAAAGTGCTCAGTCAGAGTTAGAGATCCCCTTCTCCTAACCTTCTCCAAGTTAGTGACACTCTTGATCATCATAAGGATATTCCCGACATCAATACCACTATGGTAACTGTACCATCTAGTCCACTGACCGACGTTGCTAAAGGTTCCATTATCCCCGCGAGCATTATGTCAACTACTCAGCCTCCACACATTTCACAAATTGTAGGTCCTGTGATTCTTCATGTGGAACCTCTATTCGTGGGGGGACAAATGAGACATATCATACTTCACCTACCTTAGAACCTATCGTTGATGTAACGGCTGACAAACTCGTGGTGGAGTGTCCTGCCCTACATGTGCTCCAGCTCCAGCTCCAACTCCAACTCCAACATTCTACCCTCAGTAAGCTTTCTACTGTGGCTCTACCACCTCATCAGATCGAGCAAGTTGTAACTGTTAGTCAGATAAAAGGGACTCATGATGTGGAACAACCTACACATGCCCGACAATCTTTGGACCAATACACTGATCAGATGAGCCTGTCTTCAATGAGGAATGTCAGGTTTACACATTCAGGAAGAAGAAGAAGAATTGAGGCCTACTAGAATTCAGGATTAATGAATGATACTTTGGTTGTTTCGGGTAATGACAGTAAACTTAACCATTTGTTAGCTGAATCTCTTCCTAGAATTGGAAGCACAGGTAATATTACATTGGGTTGTTCTCAAAGCCCCTGAATCTGCATGTGTTGGCAGGCTTTTCTTTTAATTTTGGTTTTTGGGTATACATGTAGTTTTACGGACCTTGGTGTGTGTTGTATACCGGGTGGTTAGGATACCAGTTTTGGCCTTTTCATCTAACCTATCTGTACCTTTTTTTAAATCTATTAGCTCTTGGGTTTATATATATATATATATATATATAGTTGAAAGAGCTGCTCATGACTCCCTATGTGTTTATATAAATCAAAGTTACAAAATGAGGGAGGGAAGCAGGATCCCCATCTAAAAGATAAAAGAAATACGTTAGAGTCTTGGGGGTTCCCCTCTCCATAATACAACTCCACACAAAAGAAGGAAAACAAAACAGTAACAGTATGGTATACTTAAAATACATTCGCAAGCAGTATTCTAAAAAACAGAGAAGTATACCAATTAGACCATGTACATCAAAGAGAAAATGAGACCACGCGTCCAACAATATTAGAGCACAAAACCCAATTGCTTGAAACTTCGAGCGTCCCGAGTGACACCCCAAAAAATAAGCATATGCATACAGAGGAGCAAATAGGCGAGTTAGTAGATCTGGACGGTGTGCTCCAGTGACAGACATGCTCTCAGTTCCCATACCTGCATAAACACTAAGATCCAAAAGAAAGTATCTTCTAACGCCACCAAACCGAGCCGTAAGTATGAAGAGAGTCAGTGAGTTCAAGCACAGGAGCCAGGAAAGAGAGGCATAGGCCAAGTAACTCTCCCTGTTCTTTCGACAGAGAATGAACAAGAGTATTAGAAACACCCAACCAACCGAAACAAACTTCTGAGCAAGCATTTGGAAATGTTCCATATAGAGTGCATCAATTCCCTGCCCGCCTGATGTATGGAATGCCCAACGAGTCACCATGAAGCAAAAGTTTAATTGGACTATAGGGATTTAACCCAACCATAATATTATTTTTACTCCACTTAGCTAACCAATCAGCAGGGGCATTCCTTTCTCTGTAGATAAAGCTCATACACATATTAATATAGTGCATAGAAATGTGCTGCCAAATTCTATGAAGAAGTGGAATAACATTTCAGGAAGGAAGTGATCTCCTAGTAAGAACCTCAAAAGCATACATGAAATCCGTTTTAATGAGTAACTGAGTGATATTAAAATGAGTAGTAGTTTTCAGTGCAAGAAAGACGACCTAGAATTTTGTTTCCACCGGATCAGCTGCCATCACAGGGGAAGCAAAAAAATAGACCACCTTGTCCTCGTAATCCCTAATCACCCCACCAACCCCAGCTGCAAGAGAAGTCCAACTCCCATCAACATTGGCCTTAGCCCAATGCTTCATAGGAGGGGACCACAAGACCAAAGAAGGTGCATTCCCCTAAGTCGTTAAGCCGTCCCTAACAAAATTCCTTCGGACATGAGAGAAATGGGAGATTATATAAGTGGCAATTAAGGACGGGGACGGAGAATGCTGATCATGTTTAAAGCTATTACATGCATTCCAAATAAACCAAAGCACAATTAGTGGGAAATAGACAGCTTTTGGGTAAAATAAAGGGGAATCCCTCCATGCCAGGAGTAAAGCAGAGAAATCAAATCTTGGGGGCCAACAAACTCCAAAGAAGAGTCCAATTAACCTCCACACTTTAACAGTAAAAGGGCATTCAGAAAAAACATGCGAGATCATGTCTTCCCCAGCACTGCACAAGTAACACCTAGATGCTAGGCGTAAACCTTTCATCTTAAGAATATCATCCAGGGGTAATAGAGAGAAGAACCCCCACAGAAAAAAGGAAATAGAGGGAGGGATAGAATTTTTCCAGATAATTTTCCCCCATTTCCATATAGGGTAAGAGTGGAGGTGAGAGTAAAATGCTTTAGTAACCGAGAGAGGGGTTAAATTTCCAAACAGGCACATCTTTGTTTTGGGAGAAAATAGGCAGAGTAGCAACCCTGGGTGCAGCATCTCCAACAAGATTCTCAAGCATACCCATATTCCGGGCACCCTCTAACCAACAATCCAAAACCAACAGACTTTCCGTGCCCTCAACACAATTGATCTCATTAGGAGAGAAGAAACCCCATTGATCACGCCAAAATGATATCTTTCCTTCCCCCAGACCTCAGAACATAACCTTAGTTACAATGTCACGGGCCCTCAACATAGATTTTCACACTCTAAAATCCCCTTTCTTGACCTTTACCAAAGCAGGATGGTTTCTATTACAATACTTATAAAGCATGTAATTAGCCCACAGAGAATCTCTCTTTCTGAATTTATACCACAATCTGCACATGTTGAGCTGTGCAATATGATCCAGCCTTCTTAATCCCAATTCCCCAGAAGAAAGGAGCTTACAAATCTTATACCAAGAAGTCCAAATTTTGGACCCCCAATCCCTAGCCCACAGAAATTTGTTAAAAAGGCGTCCCAGACTTTGCTGAGTGCTTTTTTTCATGTTCAACGCCTGCAGTGCATATAAGGAATGCTATTCAACACACTCTTGAGCAAGGTAATCCTTCCCCCCATTAGAGAGGAACACGTTCCTCCACTCCTCAATCCGCTTTTTAATTTTTAACATCACGTCATCAAACTTGATCTGCTTTGTCCTCTCTCTAAGGAGGTTCACCCCAAGGTATTTCAGAGGTAGGGAAGACTTTGCAAAGCCCATATGATCGACAAGCCCAATTAGAGATTCGAGTGTCAGCAGTGTTGCCAAAGAATATTTGACATTTAGTAGCATTGAATTTCAACCCAGAGTTGTCTTGAAATGTGTGAATAATTTTCATTAGTTTTGTGATGGCAGGCTTCGTAGCTTTAGAAAAATGAATCACATCATCTTCATAAGCCAAGTGGCTAATAATAATTTTAGACGTATGATGAAATTGCAAATAGGAGTGGTGTTTATGCTCAAAATTGATCAGCCGAGAGAAATAATCGAAAGCCAAAATAAATATAGCGGGGGACAAGGGATCCGCTTGTCTAATACCCCTCGTAGCTTTGAAGAATCCATAGTAGTCCCCATTCACGAGAATGCTATAATGATTTTTGTCCAACCATCGTTTAATAAGTTGACAAAATTGGGCCTTGAAGCCCGTAGCTCTCAAAACAGATAAAATGAAGGTCCAATTAATTGTCACAGACTTTCTTGAGATCAAGCTTAACCACCATGTTGGCACCCCTGCTTTTCCTATCTATGTCCTCAATCATCTCCTGAGCAAGAAGGATATTATCGATGATATTCCTTCCCTTAACAAACGCCAACTGGTTGGAAGAAATAAGAGTGGGGAGGTGGGATTAAATCCTAGCCACCAAAATTTTACTGATGACTTTGGACATAACAGTTGTCAGCAAGATAGGTCTATAATTGTCCCAATTGAGCTTGTCGTTAGTTTTAGGGATAAGCACAATAAGAGCCACAAAAAAATACCTGCAAGGATCCTCTCCCAGAAAAAAATTCTGAATAGCAGAGACCACATCTTTCTTAATGATTCCCCAACAAGTAATATAGAAAGTGGAGATGAAACCATCCGGCCCTGGAGCCTTGTTACTATTAATATCTTTGAGGGCATTGAAGATCTCTTGCTCATTAGGCACTTCCACATGATTCAAAGCCTCACTGTACTCCCTCTCCTTCTCAAAGAAGGCAGGATCAATAGTATCCACCTCGCTATCATTAGTAAACAAGTTGAAAAAGTATTGAACGACACTTTCCCCAATAGCCTGAGCCTCAGTAAGTTAATATCTTTGAGTTGATTTAATCTTCATAATGGTATTGATATTGCGTTTGTGTTTGATATAGGCGTGAAAGTTTTTGAATTTCTGTCCCGATTAGAGAAAAGAACATCTCGAGTTTTCTGTTGGAGGAAAGCTTCCTCTGCATTAATCGCTTCAAGAAGGGAAGTATGAGCCTTAGCCACGTCATCAAACAAATGAGGCTGAGAATCCAGTTGAGCTTCCAGATTATCCAGTCTTTTGAGCAATCATGACAGACTTATGGACGTCACCGAAGACATCAAAATTCCACTTCTTAAGAGCCATAGCCACTTTCTTATGTTACTGCCAAAGATGGTACCATGGGTTCCCCGCCGTAGGAAGCCTCCAATTTTGATGAATCAACTGCATAAAAGAATCATGAAATGTCCACACGTTAAAAAAAGAAATTTGTAAGATGTATTTTTGATATGGAAGTCTAAAGTGAGAAGTATGGGATTATGGTCAGAGGCAGCAAAATTCAAATGTTGTACTTTAGCCAGAGTAAAATACTTCAGAAACCTGTGGTTACCAAAGAACCGATCCAACCTCTGAGCTAAAAAACTCCACCCCTTCTCCACGTGTATGGAGAACCAGAGAATCCCAGATCGAATAGATTAGCCTCATAAACTGCGTCACAAAACTTGTTAAATAGAGAAAGATCAGCAGACCTGCCTCCCCTTATCTCCTTGGGGCTCATAATCATGTTAAAATCACCACCTACAAACCAATTATCAGAAATGGAATCCCCCAACTGAATTAATTTAGCACATAGAGAATATCTGTGTTGAAGCACAGAGCTAGCATATACAAAGGTAGCCCACCCTTTGAATTCCTCGTATTGGAAGCAAGCAAGCACGAACTGGTTGTCATCTTCAGCAACTTGAAGAGTAATATCCCTTTTCCAAAATACCCAGATTTTGTTACTGACATTGCAAAAGTGAAGATAAGATTTGAATTTCCTCATAATTCGATCCTTATGTACCGAGACCAAAGGCTCCAAAATAGCAAAGATGCAAATTTTATGAACCCTGCATAAATGCTTTAACCTATTGAGGGATGCAGGGTTCGCCACTCCTCTAATATTCCAAATAAGAATGTTAAACATATTGTCTTAAGCCAGCCCTCCTAGAAGATCTAGGCTGACTGCTTAATTGATCACCCTCAGATAATGAATCTCCTTCCTGTAAAATATTAGAATCCTCCAGCTGCATGAGCTCATTAGTAGTCTTGAATTTCTGCTTCTTTTTAGACTTTTGAATGATCCATTCTGTTTCCAATGAAGCAGTGGCCTCTTTGGAGAGATTCTATATTAAATTAGGGGGATTAACGAATTCCACATCAGTCACCCCATCAACACGGGGCAACCTGTCAAAGCTAGATAAGGTACTAGGCCTCCCCGGAATATCTTGGAGAGGCGAAGACCCCTCCTGACGAGTTAAGATTCCTAAAGATGCCTTTTCGACAGTAACTTCAGGAGACGCTGGGGGGCAGCCATTCCGCATCATCGAGGTAGGATCTGCTGTAGTTTCAGTGTCCACCGTGTCTATCATAGGCAAAGGAGTAACCTGCACAGTTTCATCAACAACAACAGTAGAAGGTTGGGGGGGGTGCGCAGGGGCTACAGGTGGGGTGGGAACTCCTGTCCATGATTAGGAATCTTGGTAGAACTTTTATCTACCTCACCCATTCCATGAAGATTATCCCCAAAACCATCCCCTTCAGGAGGCACAACCTCCAGAGGATTAGGTTGCTTTTTACTAGGAAGAGATCTCTCTTTATTAACGTTCTTGAGCTCAGGGTGTAAGTGATGACATTGAGCAGCAGAGTGCCCAAACATCCTACAGTTGGAGCAATATAGAGGGTGTTGCTCAAGGATAGGTTGTACCCAATACCCGTTGTGTGCAGAACCTATCCACTTCTCGTGAGGGAATGGTTGCGTTATGTCACGTTCCACAAGGATTCTGGCCGTAGAAGGATTGGAACCATCAAACGTAGGTGTATCTACTTGTAAGGATTTTCCAAAAACAGAAGCAATGGAGAATACGAATTCAGCCTTGAAGTGATGAGGTTTCAACCAGGGCAACCGAATCCAAACTGAAATAGTAGGAGGTTCTGCGCTGGTCAAAGTCAGCCGACCATTTTAAAATTTTCATAATCCGTCTGTCAATTCGCAAAATTCGACGAGCAAACAACCGTGTGTAATCCTCCTTATTGGAGAGTTGAATTAGAATATGTCTACCGTTCAAACGCCCTACTTTTAGTAGCCAACTATTTTCATAAGTTCGAACTCCTTCCTAATAAATTCCAGTTTCGGGTGGTCGTACAAAAACTTTCCTACCAAAGCCAGTCCAAAGGAAGACGCAAGCAACTCATTCTCCGCGTCCGAAATAAAGATCGTGGGCTTCCCATTCTTACGCCCCACTCAATGAACAAATTATCGCTACCTCGAGCTAAAGCATCATGAAATGATTGAGGGAAGAAAAGGGACGTCATCCCAGAGGAACCCCCAGTCCCCCCAAGCACATCCACGTTGGATCTCACCATAACCACGAGAACCTCAGAACCACAGAACCAAACCTAAACAAGAGCACATAGAAACGAGCAACGAGATCCAAACAAAACGAAGGCAGAAAATTCAAGCTCAACAATCTCGAACATCCAACTGCCGATCAAAAACCGAGTGAAGACCCAGAACATCGACAAAGAAAAAACCTACGAAAAAAATCTAATCAAGAAAACACAAGGAAACTCGAAAATCAAATCCAAGCAAAGACGAAAAACTTACCACAAAAAAACAAAAATAAACAAGATCTAACCTAAGAAACAAAAAAGCCCCAAATCAAACCAAAAAAAAAAAAAAACCAAAAGCCCTAACACAAAAAGAAAAATCACAATCCCTACAAACCTATAGGGCGGAACAGCAGGATCAGGAAAAGAAGCGAATCGGGAGTAAAAAATGAAAATCCAAACCAAATCAAGTGAGATCCGGGCGGAATAATCAGAATCCCCAACTGAATCGCCCCAAACCGCAAGAAAACAGCAGATCACGATAGAAAGAAACGGAAGAAACCTAGATCCAATTAAAGAAGTGAACCACTAGCAGAAAAACAGAGATGGAAGGAGTATACCAGCAGAGAAACGAAGATCGAAGCTTTACAGAGGCAGACCTCCATGATCGCCGCAGCTTACCTCCTCGAATACCAGCTCCTCCAACGGCTCCATTTTATTAGCATATATTTATATATAAATAAAAAGAATCGCTAAAGGCTATTATACGAGCCTCCAACCAGCCCTAATGTGCTTAACAATTTGAGTACCACCTCCTTAAGGCTAACTGTGCCAGAGATGATTCAAATCCTTGACCTGAGTGGTCTTATATCGTGACTGCCAACCAACAAGCCGCATATATACATGTGCATGCATACACACACACACACGCCCACATATATAAGGATAGGTAGGCATTAATCTCATGGAAATCCAATGATTTTTTTGATGACCTATCAGTCTAACTAGTCATAGAAAAATGTTTAATACCAACATAACGATATTATATTATCATGCATATTTTATACATCACAATCAAGTACCGAGATATGACTGCAACATGTCATAAGTATTCATTATTATGAATGTGCAAGAATGAGACTTAACATATCAAAGCTATAAAAGAAATAATAAATAATTAAATCATGAAATGGTAGAAATTAAACATGAGTTTATGCAGCAATAAAGTAAGATTAATTTTTATATAGTTATGAACCAAAAGTAAAATCTATTGTAAATATATGTACATAATTTAAAGAATATAGTTAACATTTCTATAAATAGCTAATAATCTAATTTAAGTAATAAGAATAATACATTTAACAATGAAAGGTATATTTATCCCACAATAAATAACAATTACTTTCCTCAAGGTGAAAGCTAAATCCCAAATTTGTTAGTTTAACTGGCGTTAATAGCAAATCCTACACAAATCAGAATCTCCAAAATTTAACAATTATGCAATTAAATATCTTAAGATTAATTATTTATTAGGTTAGGTGTAGGGATTAATTGGAAATTAACTTTATTCTAACCTAATGAGATTACCAATCAATGTGAAAGCAATAAATATAAAATTTTATACCAATATCATGGAAAAAATATAAGTAGAAAGTAATGAGGGAACTCACCAACGACCTCGGCTACAGGGAAAATTATTCTATACGGACAACGTAGGCAGTGCTGTGTACGTTCTCCGCAAAATAACCAGCGAATAACCTCAAAATTGTGTATTTCGAGATTATTAGGAGGTTATTACAACATTAATTCCAAAAATCTCCCAATAACCTCCTAATAACGCCCTAATAATCTTCGCGATTTCATTTTGGGGTTTTATGAGGTTATTATGAGGTTATTGGGCATTAACTCAAATAACGCTGCATTAACTTCTCAATAACCTTCCAGTAACCTCCGTTGTTCCATTTTCATGTTATTCATAGGGTTATTACCGGTTATTCGCTGGTTATTTGCGGAGAACGCACGCAGCGCTGCGCACGTTGTTCGTATGGAATAATTTGCCCGACTATAGTGGTAAGTTATTCGACCACTGAGGACGGTGTTGTGACGTTGTGGGAAGCAGGTGAGGGAAGTGGCAGTTGTAAAAGTTCAGGAAGAAGATAGGAGACGAGATTGGAAAAGTTCTAGTGACTATAGGAAGGAGGATCGTTGGCTGCAAGAGGTGTTTTGCGATGCCCTAGCTTTTGACTCTTATATAATTGCAATGAGGCGGTGATAGTGAGGGAGGAATAGGAAAGTCGCATGACTCTCCAGATTAGGATGGCTGCAAGACGTGATTGCGAGATTCACGGGATCGCAGGATTCCAACGAAAGGGGGAGGAGGTTTGCGAAAGCAAGCGGTGCGAGTGGGATTGCGGAGAAAGAAAAAAAAAAAAAGAAAAGTTTCGGTTCTTACACATTCTTGAAAAAAAAAAGGACTCTAAAATTTATATTGTTTGGTTGGGAACCCTTTTTCTCAGCCTACCAAACCCATCCTCTTGAATACTTATATTTTTCCCATATATAAATTGTAGGGAAGTCAAAGCACCGGCTGCAATTTTGCTGGAGTTCCCAATATAGACCATACACAACCTTTTGTAAGAAAAGATATAGTCAACTGGCTCAAATGGCTTCGTGAAAGCATCAGATTTCAAGATTTCCGCTTTGATTTTGCGAAAGGGTAAGTCCACTGCCAGAGGATTCCAGCCACACAGGAGAGTGAATTCACTATTTAAATTTACCATTTCTACCGTACAAATTTCAGCTATGATGCGAAGTTTGTGAAAGAATACATAGAGCAATCAAAGCCAATATTTTCAGTTGGAGAATATTGGGATAGCTGCAGCTACAGCTCTGCTGTTCACTTGGACTACAATCAAGGTAATGACTTGCAATAATTGGTTGTTATTATTTTAAATTATGTATTTTCTTTTCTGTCAGAGCAAATCAAAATGAACCCTATATTTAAGAAGCATCTTCAGTATCCTTCCCATGAGCTTATATTTCATATTGATTTGATTGAATGTGAGATGTTTTGTAAATCCAGCACTTCAATTCCAATAGATTAGACCGATTATATGAACAATAATAGTAATAAAAAAATTGTTGATGCATGTTATCTTTTCGTTTTCACCTCCACAGGAGGGCCATCCTTGAAGGGTTTCGAGATTAGAGTAGATTGAACTGCATATTCAACTATATTTCTTTCAGCGTAATTACTAGAGATTGATTTTGAATTGTAATTCGAGCACTTCTTTCCAAACATACAAACTTAACAGGGACGAGTCAAGCTGATCTAGTGATTGTTACATTCATTGTTAAGAAAATGTTGGGATAATGGGAAGTTGGAGAATTAACATCTACATCATTGATACCTTGAGTTTTGGATAATGGGAAAATGATATCTAATTTGCTTTCGTGTAATTTAGTGATAATTTGTTGCAAATCTTAAAGACATAATAAGTTTGAAACACAAATCACTTGTGTTAAGACGAACTATGAACTTTTTATATGATTTTTGATGTTTCAATTTCTTCATTTCATTTTAGTAAAAGCTTGTATGTACATGCCTAGGGTGGTCTGCCATCATGTAACTTTGGACTGTTTTGAATTCCATGCCTAGGTTGATCCGCCATCATGTAACTTTGGATTGTTTTGAATTCCCTCATATTTCTAGATTCTCTATTATTCATTTGCATTGTTCTTGCATTTCATCTCTGTCTAAAATAATCGTCTAATAAAACAAAACGAAAAACTTTGTTCAGAGCAGTGGTTGATGCAATGTTCTGATGAGAATAAACACTTAAAAGTAGCACATTATCCGCCTTTTGTATATATGGCTGTAAACCATGCACGTTCTCATCAATCTCACCGGTCTTTGGTGGAAATGTTGTTGATCTTAACAGGGTGGCCTGACAGGCAACTGGTTTCTGGCTAAATATCCCACAAATGCTTGGTTATACTAGTTAGGGAAAATCATTTTTTTTATATTATTGCTACTTGCTGCTTTTATCAAGTTCAATACAAGGGTCGGGTCTAGCTGAATATTAATGTCATTTCCAGGTGGCATTAGGGATTATTTGTTTATTTTATTCTTAATTTATGCTTTGGAAAGTACAGATAACCACAGACAAAGGATTATAAATTGGATTGACAGCACTGGAGGGCTTTGTGCTGCATTTGATTTCACAACCAAGGGTATTCTTCAGGTATCAGTTAAATGGTGTAGTTTTTGCATGAACTTAGCTGGTTACGACCAATGCGATATACCAAAGTTATTTTTCTGAAATAGGAAGCAATGAAAGGAGAGCTATGGCGTTTGAGAGATCCTCAGGGGAAGCCACCTGGTGTGGTGGGCTGGTGGCCTTCGAGGGCTGTGACATTCGTTGAGAACCATGACACGGGATCTACCCAGGTTTACATGAGTTTTTTGGTTATGAACCATGATTCTATGCTTTCGAAAGTTTTTTTTTTTTTCTTTCCGGTTGGAATGTTAAGAGATGATTAAAAGGATTGTTCATTTTGAAATTCAAATATGATTATTTGATTTTGCCTTGATGTATTTGTTTTTTCAGGGTCACTGGTCTTTTCCTTCGGATCACATTATGGAGGTTTGTTGATAATCTGATAGAATTTTTTTTTGGGGTGTATTGTTTCTTCCAAGACGCCTGAGCTGTGATTTCCTGCTTTTTTCTTGCTTTACATTTTCAGTCTACTCTGCCACATGATATTGATTTATGCATGAAGACAAGCAACAACAAAAATTGGACTTGTATTTAGTATAAAATTTCTTCAGTATCCATGCTTGTTATTTCTGTTAGGAAAGGAATGTGTATTAACGTAAGGACAAGAATGATGAACGACAAAGTAATTGTTAAAGAGATCTAGGGCCACAAAAGTGAACATCAAAATTTATATGATTTGGCTTTATTAACATATGTTACGGTCGCACAGGTATCAATGAATTCATTAAACTTCAATGTAAACATGCAAAAGATTGCACTTCATACAAAATTGAAACTGAAACAAAGATGTCGTTTTGTTTAACTAGGACTGAATGTAGGCACCCTTGCCTTTCTCGGGATGATGATAAGAGAGTTTTAAATTGAGGTTTTGGATCAAATTTTTTGAAGTTGACAACAAGTAAGACACTATCCAATGATTTCACTCTCATCTTGCGAAGACTTTATGATATGGGATACAAGGTTTCTTATAAGTGCAAGTTCTATAGTTTACTACCCTTCTTGATAACAAGGAAGCATTTTTTATTAAGGTTATTCATTAGAGAGTTGATTGGTTAATGTATAGTAACAACAATTTATGTTTTACATTAAAAAGTTAATCATTGTGAGCTTAAGAGTAGATGGTAGGGGAAATGTTGATGAATCTGATCAAGATCCCATTGTTTTGTCATCTTGGGGTGTCATGATGCCAAGTCTATATGGTTAGAGGAGGTGGTCAATCCAACATGATAGAAGGATTCCTATCAACAACTATGGGTTATTTCGTCCAAATAAATCTTATAGATTTGGGGTAGATATTTGTATAAGGGGACAAATTTAAGTTGATAATGGTTACATAGTGTTTGATGCCTTATACCTTATGGTTCGTAACTCAAAATAGAGAAAATCATTGGAGAGCATACGAGCTACAATCATGACCATAATATAGTAGAGCCTACCGGTCAAACCACTCGGTTAGAGGGTTTTGTTTGTTACTGCTTTATTTGTAGAGTCTATTGGCCAAATCACACAAACAAATGACTCACCCGCATTCTTATTGACATATATTAGTTTAAGAGTGAATGTAGTTGTATACTTGACATGGTATGGTTTTACATGAGCATTAGATTAATCATAAATTGTCATCTTCGGAAAACTATTGTGAATGGTGGATGAAATTTGATTTAAGCTTTAGCAATATGTTTCATTTGAATATTTTTTTTTTAGATTTTATGATTTGAAAATTTGATTTTGAGAAAACCTTTTCTGATTGATAATCACTTTTAACACATCCATCATCGAGCAATTGATTGTTTTATCTCTGACATAGCCTTTATCAATTTTGCATGCTTGACTAGTAATTATACTTTGTAGTTTATGAGTTGAGAGTTTATAATTTTAATATAAAAATTTTATTTTAAAGTGTATCCCTCCGGTTGATACTCACCTTCAACATGGTCTCATCAACTTCAATTTTTGTAAAGAGGATCATATTGGCCGAGTGAAGGCTCAATAATGTATACCATGGTCCTTGTGGAGGATCAGACTGGCTAAGTTGAGTGTGTAACACCCAAATTTCAAGAAACTAGGTAAAGTTCGAAACAATTGAAAAGTACCCCAAAATTTTTCTGCTCTCGGAATTTGATCGAAATAATTCTATTAAATTCTACACTAGAAATCGATCAATTCCATATAAAGTACCATGCATGAATAATGAACGAATTGTGAGATAAACAACTAGGAAGTTATAAATCTCAATACCTTAATTAATTCTTAATCCTTTGCTGCCTTTTATACGCTGATTTCGGTCATAGGGCTCGAGAGCTTCAAAATTCCTTCCCCTTTCCCTATTCTCTCTCTCTCGTGCCTCTCCCTCAACCGAGAGCTTGGTCCTACAAATTCTGGCACATGGGAAGCTCCCTTGATCGGAGCACTGTAGCAGCTGCGACTTAGGCCCAGGTCAAGGAGCCCCAAAGTACAATCCAGGGCTGCGGGGTAAATTCTGTAAGCATAAATCCCTTTTACTTGCAATTCCAAGCATTCATTTTCTTTCTCACACTTGTGTTTTGATTTTTGCTTCATTATTTGTGCTTTTATTATTTCTGGTAATTGTTAGAGGCGCCGATTTTGTGCCGGAAGTGTCGTAATCATTTTGCAAGCTTCCTGAAAGGGTTTTTGCATGAGTTTAGTGAAGGGGAAGTTATGTTAGAGGTGATAGGAAGAAGATAAGCCAGTTTCAGACGGGCGATTTATGCTGAATAGTCTATTTGAGGTATGTTATGGCAAATAATGATTTTTTATGGTTAATGCATGTCTTGAGCTAATTTTATGAAACCCTATGTTGTCTACACGAGGCGGTGAGCTCGAGGCGAGCGTATAAAAACTCGTCATAGGGCTGCTCCATCAAATCATGTGAAATAAACTTGAGCTAAACTAAGAAAAATACTATTCTATAGGTTTCATATGATTTATAGTTTGATGCTGATGCATTTAGGAATTTTGGCTATTACCTGCAATTAATTTATGAATGCAAATTGACTTTTATTAAGCTTATACATAATTCTATGCTTATGCATATGATACTGATTGCTTGCAAGTATTCATTGTTATGATTCATGCTTATGAAAATATCTGATTGTAGGAATTATGCTTTATGAAATGTCTGATGTATGTTGCTACATGTATTATACTTTAAGAAGTGTCACTAGGATTGGTAAGGGATAGACTATTACATGAGTGCAAGTTGATTTTTATTAAGCTACACATAATTTTATGCTATTTTATGATCCAGATAATTATGCATATGACACTGATTGCTTGCAAGTATTCATTGTTATGATTCATGCTTATGAGATATGAAATATCTGATTGCAGGAATTATGCCTTATGAAATGTCTGATGTATGTTGCTACATGTATTATACTTTAAGAAACGTCACAATGAATGTTAAGGGATAGACGATTTCATGAGTGCTTGTAAATACATTATGCAGGGATGTATTCCTTACTTTTGATATTTATATGGGCACGAAACTCTGGGAACCATTGGAATTAGGTGGTGACAGAATGTTAGAGAACCGCGCGTATCAGGGGGGCTGTCGATAACTGTTATGTTGAGAGAATATCAATCTTTATCGATATTTTATATGGCCTTTGGGATATGTTGATGACCTATGATGAAAGAAGATGGAAATAGTTGAGCGCTATATATTAAACAAGTGACATTCTTCTAATATAACATTTATGAAATTAATGAACATGCTTATACTTATGATTTTATGCTTACGACCTGCATGTTACGCTACGGTTGATTTTTATACTACATGTACCTGCTCTCTTTTTAAGTTTTCTAGTATGTTAACATATTATTATATGTAGATATGTAATTTCATACGAGCATGCATGTTGCTTGTTTTTTATGTATAAAATCTTTTTTTTAGCCCTGATTATTTCTCTGAGCTCGTTGTTAGTCATTCTTCATTATTGCCTTCTAGGGAAGGGGCATCGAGCACTGGGTAGAGTAGCCTGGTGACTTGTACGGCTTTTTGTTCCATAGAGAGTCTGTACAGTCATTTTGGATATATATTTATTTATTGGATTTAGCAGCTCTGTATATTTATGTTTTGATGATATGATTTCTATGGTTCCAAATGTGTAATTGAAATGTAATTTATCACATATTTCCAGCAATCCTGTTAGATTAATTCATCACTTATTAGGTCCTGCTTATAAAAGTCATGATGAGTGCTTTGTTCTAACCAAATTTCTAGTCTTTGTCGCATCTCAGTCGACCCCTAAAAAGGAGGGCTAGTTATGGTGTGGTAGAAAGTTGTATCAGAACATGGTTTATGGATGAAAAGAATGATGAAAGCATGTTGGATCTAGAAGATATAAAAATGAGATCAAATATTAATTGATTTATACCGAGCTATAGTTGATGAATTAAAGTGTCACTTGTGCACGATAAAATTTTTATGTAGTAAATTGCATGTGAATAATAAATTGTGTCTATACAAATAAATGTCTGGAGAATAAATAGAAAGTACGAAAGACCAGTCTTGTAGGCCATTTGTAGAGCATGAAATTAGAACTAAAACTGTTTTGGGTAGAAATGAAATCTAACAAGACAAATGCAGACACCAGAACAACTGAGTTGCAGCGCCTTGTGCAAGTGATTGATAAAATGACTGTTAGTACAGGGCCCATATTCGAAACTGGGGCAGAAACAGATCGACATTTGAAGATGTTTCAATCTTTCAAGTCACCTGCATTCAAGGGTGTTAATGACCTTATAGTTGCTGAAGATTGGCTCCTAAAGATCAAAAAATTCTGGATGGTACGATTTGTCCGAAAAACAGAAAAGTGGTACTCGTTTCATCCATGTTAGAAGGTGAGGCAGAAAGGTGCTGATAGACGCAACATAGAAATTTCAGCGGACACCTCTTCCACAGATTCAGTGGGAAGAATTTATTAGTCTTCAAAGATTGGTTTTTATTCCACCTCCAGCCAGATTAACACTGTAAGATAAGTTCTTTAATATAACTCGGGCCCAAGACAGTTATGCAATATTAGACAAAATTTACTTCTCTTTCCAGATATGCACCCCACTATGTCAACACCCAGGTGAAAAAGTGTCACAGATTTCTGCGCGGTCTGAGAGATCAGTTGAGATTGACTCTGGTTTCATTTGAATTAGTGATTTCTCCATGCTTGTTGAAAGGGTTAGAAGAATTGAAAATGAGTAAACTTTTCCGGTCAGCAGTGGCAACCTCAAGTAAGCAAGCGAAATGATTTTGTTAAAAGAGAATACTTTCAAAGCAAGTCAATCAAGTTAGAAGACAAACAAAAGCAGTTTTAGATAGAAAAGCTAGATTGTGAAAAGTGTGGAAAAAGACATTTTGGGTAGTTTTTTATCGGTTCTGGGAAATATTATAAATGTGGACAGTCAGGACACATTCAAATGAATTGTCCTCATGGAAAGAAGAAAGACAGCAGAACACGGGCAATCTAAGAATCGAGATAGTTTAGAAAATCTTTGGAAGCCAGTCGGCCTAGCAGAACTCAACTTTTGGGAAAGTCTCCAGTGCTAACAAAGGGTGAAACTTCAAAGCGCAAAACTGAGCAACCAGTAAAAGCCCGAGTTTTTGCAATTACCTTTCAAGAAGCCAGAAAATTAGAAGATGTGGTTACAAGTACACTCTTAATTCAAGATCAGTCTGACACTGTTTTGTTCGTTTCAGATGCATTGCATTCCTTTATTTCTGGTGAGTTTGCTGCTAGTTTATATATTTATATTATGCATTTCACTTATGCTTTGTGTGTTATTAGGTCTTTGGGAAGTGAGTTTTGTGCAAATAGAAAACGTGCATTACATGTTATGATAAGTTGTCAACAGAGTCAATTATCATACTAATTCAGACCTTTGATATTATTTTGGGATGTTTTAGTTTGTATATCATTTTGCTACAATTGAATGCTGGAAATGGTGGGTGAAACTGAAATGGGGGAAGGAGAAGGGAAATTGAGCAATTTTTCTCTGATTGACGCAAGTTCTCGAGCATGAGACACTCGACGCGGCCTCCCGTGCCTTACCCGAGCAATATGGAGGAAGAGGATCTCTACGGCTCGTAGAGGAAGGAGGCCCTGACGTGTGGCTCGCAGAGAGGAAGGAGAAGTGTGAAGCCTTACTCACTTGACCAAAAGCTTACAGAGTAAGAGAGATGTCGCGGGATCATTTTGCATGCGTAGGGTACGTGTGCGAGAGGGAGGAAGACTCGACCGAGCTTTACTGTTGGGTTTGATAGGTTAGTACAGGATTTGGTTTGAAAACATGTATTACAATAAATTAGTTTAAGCTATTAAATATAATTTATTTAAAGTGAAATTTCTGAAAATTTGTATTAAATTGATTTTGATTTTTTTTTTATTACTTTTTAAGAAGATTGGTGAAAAAGGCTAAAGCAGGATAGGAGGGTTATGTTGAGGGAAAGAAATTCAGTTATGATGATTAATTTTAATAATTAAATGTTATTTTCCCAATTAATTTGAGTTATGCTAAATTAAATCCTTTAAGAACATCAAAACCTAAGTTTAAGGCTTACTAAAGTGACCGGTAAATGAAGCATGTCATAATAAAATTTAAAATGCCTCTAAAACATAATTATAAAAGTTGATTTATAAAATGCTGATATCTTTATACAGGATATAACTAATATAGTTTAATTTGTTCCAAAAAGTGCAACCATAAGTTTATGTTGGCCGAGAAAAGGACAAACTGACTACATAGTTGAGGTGACAAATGTGATTTATTTTATAATAGTTCTGTTTATTTATTGTCTTCTAGCTTTTATTTTAAATGCAAAAATATATTTATTTTTTACATGTTAAGTGCAAGAAAAATGAATAAAATGTGATATATGCATGTATATGAGAGTTACTCCTGGATGGTACTAGTAGGGGAATGCAATATTCCCATGCATGAAAATAGAAATGAAAATGGTTAAACGTTTATTTTTTTTTAAAGTATATGTGTAAACGGTGACTCCAAATAATTAAAAGTGTAACCTAAATGAATGAAGGGAAATGAAAATATTTTCTTTACTGGTTTTAATGAATTAGATTGAATATTTTTTGCTTTGATGAATTTTATTTGATTATGCAATGAAACTGTTAACACTGCCGTTGTCGGTCCCAACCCCGGATGTGAAAAGTGGAGGGTTGCGTTAGGTAGTAGACAGCCAGCGTAAAACTTGTCGAAAAAAATCATGACATGAATCCTTTTGATTATTGTGTAAGTGTTATGGTGTCCACGGAAGTGATGCGGCTGTATGACTCGAATACGGTGGAAAGTGTGCAGGGCTGCTACACGGCGCCGGGTGTAGTGTTAAGTAAGCGAGGTTCCCGCATTACGGACGGATGCGGAGTAAAAGTTAGTCATCGATGCTTAGTATTAGGATAAGATCTTGGAATATAGGTACTCTCGATGGTAAATTAATGG